>CM051271.1:51013784-51168784 GCA_027921565.1 Artemia sinica
CAAGATTCCCGGTATTCCAATTTTTTTCAGTATTGGCAAGATTGCAAGCTTATCCCTATCCCTTTCCCAAAAGGATTCCTGTGACACAGATAGGGAAATTATTATAGGGTTTCCGTGACACAGATAGGGAAATTAACATGGGCTTTCTGAAATTCAGATAAGTGGAGCCCCTAGTCCTTCGCACCTTGACAATGCAGTCAGCAGGCGAGATTCCGAGTGGCTGGCAAGAGTCCCGGGATTCTAGTATTTTTTATATAAGTAATCGGAGTGTAGTCGCTTTAATATACAATTAGTAATAAGTGGAGCCCCTCACACCTGTGCAATGCGGTCTCTGTTTCTAGGTGTAATTTGCTTGACGCAATCTTACTTCAGATTGCGATATTTCCACGATACAGCCACATGAACTCCAATGATGTCACATGACTTACCCTATTTTAACCGGTCAGGTGTAATATGGATGACGAAATTTTATGTAACCTTGCGACAGGACCCGTGGGGAATCCCCGCTTGAAACTAAACGACAGCACACATCTTATGCAATGACGGTTCACATATCTTATAATAATAATAATATTAATAATAATAATAATAATATATTTAAAACCTGTCGTATAGAGTACACAGAATAGTGCGTATAGAGGAAACAAAAAGAAAAAATTCTAATAAGTATGTTTAATAAGTATCTCAACAGCTATATTTGGGTCAGCTAGGTTGTAGTGCCGAATCAGAAAACTATTTTTGTCCATGGTGGCAATTTTACTAGGTACTTGGCAAAACGGAAAAGCAAAGAGCGGATTTTAACTTTTTACGGTTTGCCAATAATTTCCAGAAATTGGTCACATATGATATATGTGGCAGAGCAGTAGCTTTGTAAATACTTGCCAGTAGTGGAGAGTTAAATGTCAGAGTGAATTTAACGATCAAAGCATAGGAGCTGGAAATTTGCCATTCAAGTGTGAGATCAGGAGGCAGCTGATATGCCGTAATGTGGTACCTATTGGCAGCCAAAGATATACTATTTTATAAACTGGTTTTACTGAGCAATCACCTAGTGTGACATTAGTAGAAGGGTCATTCTTCCAATTGTAAAGCAAAACTTCCGACTTTTGGGAGTTAAATCTCAGACCGACTTTCTCGTAATTTGATTGCAAACATGAGAATATTTCTGAAAGGTGATTAAGCGTCCGGCAGAGATTTAGCGTATCATCAGCATAGCATACTAGGGAGATGTTAATGAAACTGAGAATGCATGATGAAGGACAGCTGTCTTGAGGCTCAATAATGTAGTTGTTGAAGAAATTGGGAGATAAAAATACCCCTGACGAGCACCTTGGCGGACTGGTATCAAAGCTGACCGTGGGGCTGGCAGAAGGTCTTTATCGGGAGGGAGCTTGAGTCACACAAGAAGGTGAGAGTAAAGATCACAGAAAGCCCGAATGTTTATTGAGTTCACTCCTCTTTTAGCTGAGTTTAGCAACATAAGCGCAAGAATCAATGAATCAAACACTCTTTGTAGGTCTAAGCCACCGATCGCTAGGCTTTCTTCCGATTTGTGTGCATCCAGGAGTGCATATGCAACGACTTGGAGAGCTTCAGCAAAACCAATACCGTGTTGGAAACCGATTTGTCTTGGCGGACTTCAACACAGTTTCTCAAACTCATCTACGAATAAAAGTTCAAATAGCTTGCAAAAACAAGTAGCAATCGTGATTGGACGGAAAGAGGAGCATTACATGGTAATTTTTCCTTTTTAGGAACTGGTGTTAGATTTCCAATTAAGAAAGGGGTTGGGACAATACCATAATGAGGATAATCTGCATCAGGAGAGTTACGTGACTAATGAGAGCGGGCCTATCTCTTTTTAAATAGAGTGCGCTGATATCATCAATCCCGAAAGATTGTTTAGGTTGTTTTAGATTGTTTAGGTTGTTCGCAATTAAAGTTACCAACTAACATGCATTGAAGTTTTAAGGATCTAAGACGGTTAGTACAATGGTCGAGTTTATCAATAGAAAAAGTTTAAATCACGCTGCGAACGCTCATCATGGTAATTTGTATGCAAATATACACTAATAAAAACACAACCCTCAACACGAACCGCTAGAAAATTATCATAGATGTCCAATACACTAGATCTTAGAGTCAAACGAACGAAAGTGGCAATACCACCGGAGGGTCGCCCTTTCCCACTTAGCTGCTTCACTGAAACTGAATAAACCGATACTGAACTATTAAAACTAAGAATACTTTTACTGCAGCTTATGACGAAATATTCTTGTAAACAGACAACTTCAAAGTTCTTGAGGAGTATCACTCTAAGTTCTTGAGGAGTATCAACTTTAGTAGAGATGACCCTAAAGCTCGTGACAGGGCTCCTTATATGGGCATAGCCTCCCTAGGGAGAACACGTGGTTTATGGTTTTTGTCAGTGAGAATGAAAAAACAGGATTTTCTCACTTGAAAAAACTGGAATTTTTCTCACTTTTATGGATGTTTCTTGGACGGTTATTAGTGTTGGTCAATTTATTTGATGTTTTTCATGGATGTCAACATCAATTTATGTATGTTTTATGGTTTTTGTCAGTGAGAATGAAAAAACAGGATTTTTCTCACTTTGATGGATCTTTCATGGTTTCGATGAAATTGATTTACATAATCGAGGGGAATTATTGATTCACGAAGGGGGAATTAAGAAACAAACCTAGCTTCATTGTTGTTTGGCTAGCCTAACCTGAGAAATTGATTTACATAATCGGTGGGGGAGAATGTATTGATTTACGAAAGGGGGAATTAAGAAACAAACATGGCTTCTTTGATCTTTAGGCTAACCTAACCTGAGAACTTGATTTACATAATCGGCGGGGAAATTATTGATTCACGAAGGGGGAATTAAGAAACATTATGGTTTCTTTAATGTTAGGTCTGAGGATAAACGTTCTTTAGGTCAGAGAGAAAAATTAATATTCTATTTTTAAATAGGGTTTCATTGATCTTTAGTGTCAGGAATTATAAAAGACATCACTTGTTATCTTGGAATTATGCGGGAGTCTAAAGAGATAGAAATTCTATTTTTAAATACGGCTTCACTGAGCTTTAAGTCGGAGAGATAAATTGATATTCTAACGAAACCTTAATAGTGTAGCTAGGAACATTTATGAGATGAAGAGATTAAAGTAGAAAAGGGTTTCCTAGAAATTTGAAATGTGTCAGCGCAGGGATGCCAAAAAACAAAAGGAACACACAGAAATTACTTTTAGGGGATTATTTGGGCGAAACCGTTTTAGACAGGTTATGGAATTATTTCGGCGAAACAGTAAGAGACATTTTAAAAGATGATTTAAAAGATGATTTTAGAAGAGGTTTTGAGTGTGGTCGTTATAATACACAAGTTCCATTTGAACAGTGTTGTGAGGTCCCCTACCACAGCCCCAAAGGGTTCCGATCCCCCCACCCCAACCCCGAAGGAACCCACCGGTCCTCAAAGGTTCTCCGGATTCCCAAAGGGCCCCCGGCGCCCCAAAGGCTCCTGAGCCACCATTTTAATACTTTTTTAAGGCTTTATTATATCTTTTCAGAACAAATTATCATTTTAGGGAATTATTTCGGCGAAACAGTTAGAGACATTTTAAAAGATGATTTTTGAAGAGATTTGAGGGTGAAACTCTGAGGTCGTTATAATACACAAGTTCCATTTGAACAGTGTCGTGAGGTCCTCTACCCCAACCCCAAAGGGTTCCGATCCCCACACCCCAACCCCGAAGGAAGCGCCCGGTCCTCAAAGGTCCTCCCAAGCTCCCAAAGGACCACCCGGCCCTCAAGGGTCCCACAGACCCTCAAAGGCTCTCCCCGAGCCCCGTCTTTCGTTGATGTATATTGTCTGAAACTTATGATTTGGGATATGTAAATTACTATTTCGGACTTTTCTGAGCTAGATTTCTTAGTCTTTCGTTGGTGTGTGTTGTCTGAAACCTATGATTTGGGATGGATGGATTGCAATTTTTGACTTTTCTGAGCTGGATTTCTTAGCCTTTCATAGGTGAGTGCTGTCAGAAAATTATGATTTGGGATGTGTAGTTTGCAAGTTGGACTTTTCAGAGCTATGATTCTTAGTCTCTCATAGGCGTTTGTTGTCTGAAACTTCTAGTTTGGGATGAATAGTTTGCTATTTCAGGCTTTTCTGAGCTAAGGTTTCCTAGTATTTCGTAGGTGAATGTTGTCTGAAGCCTATAGTTTGGGATGAGTAGTTTGCTATTTCGGGCTTTTCTAAGCTAGATTTCTTAGTCTGTCGTTGGTGTGTGTTGTCTGAAACCTATGATTTTGGATGGGTGGATTGCTATTTTTTACTTTTCTGAGCTGGATTTCTTAGCCGTTCATAGGTGTGTGTTGTCTGAAACTTGTGATTTGGGATGGTTAATTTGCTATTTTTGACTTTTCTGAGCTAGGTTTCATAGCCTTTCATATGTTTGTGCTGTCAGAAAATTATGATTTGGGATTTGTAGTTTGCATTTTGGACTTTTCAGAGCTAGGATTCTTAGTCCCTCATAGGTGTTTGTTGTTTGAAGCCTATAGTTTGGGATGATTAGTTTGCTATTTCAGGCTTTTCATAGCCAGATTTCTTAGTATTTCGTAGGTGTGTGTTGTCTGAAACCTATGATTTGGATTGTGTGGGTTGCTATTTTTTGACTTTTCATAGCCAGATTCCTTAGTCTTTCGTAGGTGTGTGTTTTCTGAAACCTATGATTTGGATTGTGTGGATTGCTATTTTTTGACTTTTCTGAGCTGGATTTCATAGCCTTTCCTAGGGATAAGTTGACTGAAACCTATGATTTGGGATGAGTGGTTTGCTTTTTGGACTTTTCAGAGCTGGAATTCTTAGCCGTTCATAGGTGAGTGTTGTCTGAAACCTATGATTTGGGATAGTTAATTTGCTATTTTTGACTTTTCTGAGCTAGGTTTCTTAGCCTTTCATAGGTGTGTGTTGTCAGAAAATTATGATTTGGGATGTGTAGTTTGCTATTTCAGGCTTTTCTGAGCTAAGGTTTCCTAGTATTTCGTAGGTGAATGTTGTCTGAAACCAATAGTTTGGGGTGAGTAGTTTGCTATTTCAGGCTTTTATGAGCTAGGTTTCTTAGCCTTTCGTAGGTGTGTGTTGACTGAAACTTATGATTTGGGGTATGTAATTTGCTATTTCCGACTTTTCATAACCAGATTTCTTAGTCTTTCGTAGGTGTGTGGTGTCTGAAACCTATGATTTGGGATGTGTGGGTTGCTATTTTTTGACTTTTCTGAGCTGGATTTCTTAGCCTTTCGTAGGCGTGTGTTGACTGAAACCTATGATTTGGGATGGTTAATTTGCTATTTTTGACTTTTCTGAGCTAGATTTCTTAGCCTTTCATAGGTGTGTGCTTTCAGAAAATTATGATTTGGGAGGTGTAGTTCGCTTTTTGGACTTTTCAGAGCTAGGATTCTTAGTCACTCATAGGTGTTTGTTGTCTGAAACTTCGAGTTTGGGATGAGTAGTTGGCTATTTCAGACTTTTCTGAGCTAAGGTTTCTTAGTATTTCGTAGGTGAATGTTGTCTGAAACTTATGATTTGGGATATGTAAATTACTATTTCGGGCTTTTCTGAGTTGGATTTCTTAGTCTTTCATTGGTGTGTGGTGTCTGAAACCTATGATTTGGGATGAGTGGTTTGCTTTTTGGACTTTTCTGAGCTGGATTTCTGAGCCTTTCCTAGGTGTGTGTTGGCTGAAACCTATGATTTGGGATGTGTAGTTTGCTATTTTGACTTTTCTGAGCTAGGTTTCTTAGCCTTTCATTGGTAAATGTTGTCAGAAAATTATGATTTGGGATATGTAGTTTGCTATTTCAGGCTTTTCTGAGCTAAGGTTTCCTAGTATTTCGTAGGTGAATGTTGTCTGAAACCAATAGTTTGGGATGAGTAGTTTGCTATTTTTGACCTTTCTGAGCTAGGTTTCTTAGTCTTTCGTTGGTGTGTGTTGACTGAAACCTATGATTTGGGATATGTAGTTTGCTATTTTTGAATTTTCTGAGCTGCATTTATTAGCCTTTCATAGGTGTGTGTTGACTGAAACCTATGATTGGGATGAGTGGTTTGCTATTTTTGTCTTTTCTGAGCTAGATTTCTTAGCCTTTCATAGGTATGTGTTGTCAGAAAATTAAGATTTGGGATGTGTAGTTTGCTATTTGGACTTTTCAGAGCTATGATTCTTAGTCCATCATAGGCGTTTGTTGTCTGAAACTTCTAGTTTGGGATGAGTAGTTTGCTATTTCAGGCTTTTCTGAGCTAAGGTTTCTTAGTCTTTCATAGGTGAATGTTGTCTGAAAACTATGATTTGGGATATGTTAATTACTATTTCGGGCTTTTCTAAGCTAGATTTCTTAGTCTTTCGTTGGTGTGTGTTGTCTGAAACCTATGATTTGGGATGGGTGGATTGCTACTTTTGACTTTTCTGAGCTGGATTTCTTAGCCTTTCATAGGTGTTTGTTGTCTGAAACCTATAGTTTGAGATGACTAGTTTGCTATTTTTGACTTTTCTGAGCTAGGTTTCTTAGCCGTTCATAGGTGAGTGTTGTCTGAAACCTATGATTTGGGAATATGTAAATTACTATTTCGGGCTTTTCTAAGTTGGATTTCTTAGTCTTTCATAGGTATGTGTTGTCTGAAACCTATGATTTGGGATGTGTGGGTTGCTATTTTGTTTACTTTTCCGAGCTGGATTTCTTAGTCGTTCATAGGTGAGTGCTGTCTGAAACTTATGATTTGGGATGGTTAATTTGCTATTTCCGCTTTTATTAGTTAGGTTTCTTAGCCTTTCTTAGGTGTGTGTGTTGTCAGAAAATTATGATTTGGGATGTGTAGTTTGCTATTTGGACTTTTCAGAGCTAGGATTCTTAGTCCATCATAGGTGTTTGTTGTCTGAAACCAATAGTTTGGGATGAGTAGTTTGCTATTTCAGGCTTTTCGGAGCTAGATTTCTTAGCCTTTCATTGGTGTATGCTTTCAGAAAATTATGATTTGGGATATGTAAATTACTATTTCGGACTTTTCTGAGTTGGACACTTCTAAATTTTTCCGTAGAAGATAGGAAAAGTTATACTATGATTATGATTATTTTCCATGAAGATAAAAAGTTTCACTTTAATTCTAAATTTTCTTAAATTCAATTCCGACCTTTCTCAAAGAGATGAAAAAAAATTAAAGTTCTGTTCCAAATATTTTCCCGGAAGAAGAAAAGTTCAACTTCGATTCTGAATTTTCTCAATGAAAATACAATAAGTTATTGATCAAATCTATTTTCCCGAAATAATATAAAAATTTCCACTTCAGTTCAATTTTTTTCAAAGAGATGAAGAAATTTAAAGTTCTGTTCCAAATTTTTTCATAGAAGATAGGAAAAAGTTATACTTTGAACGTGAATATTCGAGTTCTATTCTGAATTTTACCAAAGAACACAATTCAATTCTAATTTCCCCAATAAAAAATTTAAAGTTCAATTCTAAATTTTTTCGGTGGAAGATAGAAAAAGTAATACCATACGTGTGAATATTTTCCCGGGAAGATAAAAAGTTCTAGTTCAATTTAAAATTTTCTCAACGAAGTGAAGGAAACTTCAAGTTCTCTTCTGAATTTTCTCAATGTAAAAGAAATTAGTCATTGATCATTTCTATTTTTCCAAATAATATAAAAATTTTCCACTTTAGTTCAGATCTGACTCGAAGAGATGAAAAATTTAAAATACTGTTCCAAATTTTTCACTGAAGATAAAAAAGTTCAAGTTCTCTTCGGAATTTTACCAAAGAACACAATTCAATTCTAATTTCTCCAGAGAAAACAAAAATCTTCCACTTCAGTTCTTTATTTCACAAAGACATAAAGAAATTTAAAGTTCAATTCTAAATTTTTCGGTGGGAGATAGAAAAATTAATACCCATACTTGTGATTATTTTCACGGAAGATAAAAAGTTCTAGTTCAATTTAAAATTTTCTCAATGAAGTGAAGAAAACTTCAAGTTCTCTACTGAATTTTACCAAAGAAGACAATTCAATTCTAATTTCTACAGAGAAAGTAAAAATCTTCCACTTCAGTTCATTATTTCACAAAAGACATAAAGAAATTTAAAGTTCAATTCTAAATTTTTCGGCGGAAGATAGAAAAAGTAATACCTTACTTGTGAATATTTTCCTGGAAGATAAAAAGTTCTAGTTCAATTTAAAATTTTCTCAATGAAGTGAAGAAAAGTTCAAGTTCTCTTCTGAACTTTACCAAAGAACACACTTCAATTCTAATTTCTCCAGAGAAAATAAAAATCTTCCAATTCAGTTTTAAGTTCCCCAAAGAAATAAAGAAATTTAAAGCTCTATTCTAAATTTTTAGATGGAAGATAGAAAAAGTAATACTATGACTGCGATTGTTTTCCATGAAGATCAAAAGTTTCACTTTATTTATAATTTTTCTTAAATTCAGTTCAGATTTTTCTCAAAGAGATGAAAAATTTAAAGTTCTGTTCCAAATTTTTCATAGAAGATAGAAAAAGTTATACATTGATTGTGAATATTCAACATGAAGATAAGGAACTCCACTTTAATTCTGAGTTTTCTCGAAGAAGTGCAAATTGTTTAAGTTCTCTTCTGAATTTTCTTAAAGAAGAGAAAAAAGTTAACTCAATTCTGAATTTTACCAATGAAAATGAAAAAACCTTCCACTTCAGTTCTTAATTTCTCAAAGACATAAAAAATTTAAAGTTCAGTTCATAATTTTTCTGTAGAAGATAGGAAAAGTTATACTATGATTGTGATTATTTTCCAGTGAAGATAAAAAGTTTCACTTTAATTCTAATTTTCTTAAGTTCACTACCGATTTTTTGCAAAGAGATGAAAAATTTAAAGTTCTGTTCCAAATTTTTCATAGAAGATAGAAAAAGTTATACATTGATTTGAATATTCGACATGAAAATAAGGAGCATCACTTTAATTCTGAGTTTTCTCGAAGAAGTGCAAAATGTTCAAGTTCACTTCTGAATTTTCTTAAAGAAGTGAAAAAAGTTAGCTCAATTCTGAATTTTACCAATGAAAATGAAAAAAGCTTCCACTTCAGTTCTTAATTCCTCAAAGACATAAGAAATTCAAAGTTCTCTTCTAATTTTTCCAAGAAAATAAAAAGGCTCCACTTCAGTTCTGGTTTTTTTTCTCAAAGAGATGAAAAATTTAAAGTTCTTTTTTAATTTTAAATTAAATTTTAGCTCCTTTGTCTTATGGATTTACCCATCAAATTTTAAATTAGAAAATGAGTGACTCGTTCTATTATTAAAGACAATCGTTCAAACTCGTTCATCTAACCTTCAAAACAATAGGTTAGGTTAGGTATAAATAAACATTAATAAATAAATAGAAACATTTCTACATGTTTAAGTTAGGTTAGGGTAGGTTAACTTATCATGAGTGCTCATGATAAGTTAACCTAACTTTTCCGGCGAGTATGGTTAGGTTAGTTTAGACTAGATTAAGTTAGGTTAGATTAGGTTAGGTTAGGTTAGCCTACCTACGCTTCACTTAGGTTAGCTTAGGTTAGGTGAGAGACATTCAAAAAGTTAGGTGTATGATTAGGTTATGTTAGGTTAGATTAAGTTAGGTTAGGTTAAGTTAGGTTAGGCTAGGTTAGCCTACGTACGCGCGCGTACGTAGGCTAACCTAGCCTAACCTAACTTAACCTAACCTAACTTAATCTAACCTAACCTAACCTGATCATACACCTAACTTTTGAATGTCTCTCACCTAACCTAAGCTAACCTAAGTGAAGCGTAAGTAGGCTAACCTAACCTAACCTAATCTAACCTAACTTAATCTAGTCTAAACTAACCTAACCATACTCGCCGGAAAAGGTTAGGTTAACTTATCATGAGCACTCATGATAAGTTAACCTATCCTAACCTAACTTAAACATGTAGAAAAACGTTTCTATTTATTTATTAATATTTATTTATACCTAACCTAACCTATTGTTTTGAAGGTTAGATGAACGAGTTTGAACGATTGTCTTTAATAATAGAACGAGTCACTCATTTTCTAATTTAAAAATTTGATGGGTAAATCCATAAGACAAAGGAGCTAAAATTTAATTTAAAATTCGAAAAGAACTTAAATTTTCATCTTTTTGAGAAAAAAAAAACCAGAACTGAAGTGGAGCCTTTTTATTTTCTTGGAAAAATTAGAAGAGAACTTTGAATTTTTTATGTCTTTCAGGAATTAAGAACTGAAGTGAAAGCTTTTTTCATTTTCATTGGTAAAATTCAGAATTGAGCCAACTTTTTTCACTTCTTTAAGAAAATTCAGAAGTGAACTTGAACATTTTGCACTTCTTCGAGAAAACTCAGAATTAAAGTGATGCTCCTTATTTTCATGTCGAATATTCAAATCAATGTTTAACTTTTTCTATCTTCTATGAAAAATTTGGAACAGAACTTTAAATTTTTCATCTCTATGCAAAAAATCGGTAGTGAACTTAAGAAAATTAGAATTAAAGTGAAACTTTTTATCTTCACTGGAAAATAATCACAATCATAGTATAACTTTTCCTATCTTCTACAGAAAAATTTAAAACTGAACTTTAAATTTTTTATGTCTTTGAGAAATTAAGAACTGAAGTGGAAGGTTTTTTCATTTTCATTGGTAAAATTCAGAATTGAGTTAACTTTTTTCTCTGCTTTAAGAAAATTCAGAAGAGAACTTAAACAATTTGCACTTCTTCGAGAAAACTCAGAATTAAAGTGGAGTTCCTTATCTTCATGTTGAATATTCACAATCAATGTATAACTTTTTCTATCTTCTATGAAAAATTTGGAACAGAACTTTAAACTTTTCATCTCTCTTTGAGAAAAATCAGAACTGAATTTAAGAAAAATTATAAATAAAGTGAAACTTTTGATCTTCATGGAAAACAATCGCAGTCATAGTATTACTTTTTCTATCTTCCATCTAAAAATTTAGAATAGAATTTTAAATTTCTTTATTTCTTTGGGGAACTTAAAACTGAAGTGGAAGATTTTTATTTTCTCTGGAGAATTAGAATTGAAGTGTGTTCTTTGGTAAAGTTCAGAAGAGAACTTGAACTTTTCTTCACTTCGCTGAGAAAATTTTAAATTGAACTAGAACTTTTTATCTTCCGGGAAAATATTCACAAGTATGGTATTACTTTTTCTATCTTCCACCGAAAAATTTAGAATTGAACTTTAAATTTCTTTATGTCTTTTGTGAAATAATGAACTGAAGTGGAAGATTTTTACTTTCTCTGTAGAAATTAGAATTGAATTGTCTTCTTTGGTAAAATTCAGTAGAGAACTTGAACTTTTCTTCACTTCATTGAGAAAATTTTAAATTGAACTAGAACTTTTTATCTTCCGTGAAAATAATCACAAGTATGGTATTAATTTTTCTATCTCCCACCGAAAAATTTAGAATTGAACTTTAAATTTCTTTATGTCTTTGTGAAATAAAGAACTGAAGTGGAAGATTTTGTTTTCTCTGGAGAAATTAGAATTGAATTGTGTTCTTTGGTAAAATTCCGAAGAGAACTTGAACTTTTTTATCTTCAGTGAAAAATTTTGAACAGTATTTTAAATTTTTCATCTCTTCGAGTCAGATCTGAACTAAAGTGGAAAATTTTTATATTATTTGGAAAAATAGAAATGATCAATGACTAATTTCTTTTTCATTGAGAAAATTCAGAAGAGAACTTGAACTTTCCTTCACTTCGTTGAGAAAATTTTAAATTGAACTAGAACTTTTTATCTTCCATGAAAATATTTCACCCGTATGGTATTACTTTTTCTATCTTCCACCGAAAAATTTAGAATTGAACTTTAAATTTCTTTATGTCTTTGTGAAATAAGGAACTGAAGTGGAAGATTTTTATTTTCTCTGTGAAATTAGAATTGAATTGTGTTCTTTGGTAAAATTCAGAAGAGAACTTGAATTCTTCTTCACTTCGTTGAGAAAATTTTAAATTGAACTAGAACTTTTATCTTCCGGGAAAATATTCACACGTATGGTATTACTTTTTCTGTCTTCCACCGAAAAATTTAGAATTGAACTTTAAATTTTTTATTGGGGAAATTAGAATTGAATTGTGTTCTTTGGTAAAATTCAGAATAGAACTCGAATATTCACGTTCAAAGTATAACTTTCCTATCTTCTATGAAAAAATTTGGAACAGAACTTTAAATTTCTTCATCTCTTTGAGAAAAAAATCTGAACTGAAGTGGAAATTTTTATATTATTTTGGGAAAATAGATTTGATCAATAACTTATTTCATTTTCATTGAGAAAATTCAGAATCGAAGTTGAACTTTTCTTCTTCCGGGAAAATATTTGGAACAGAACTTTAATTTTTTTTCATCTCTTTGAGAAAGGTCGGAATTGAATTTAAGAAAATTTATAATTAAAGTGAAACTTTTTATCTTCATGGAAAATAATCATAATCATAGTATAACTTTTCCTATCTTCTACGGAAAAATTTAGAAGTGTCCAACTCAGAAAAGTCCGAAATAGTAATTTAAATATCCCAAATCATAATTTTCTGAAAGCATACACCAATGAAAGGCTAAGAAATCTAGCTCCGAAAAGCCTGAAATAGCAAACTACTCATCCCAAACTATTGGTTTCAGACAACAAACACCTATGATGGACTAAGAATCCTAGCTCTGAAAAGTCCAAATAGCAAACTACACATCCCAAATCATAATTTTCTGACAACACACACCTATGAAAGGCTAAGAAACCTAGCTAATAAAAGCCGGAAATAGCAAATTAACCATCCCAAATCATAAGTTTCAGACAGCACTCACCTATGAACGACTAAGAAATCCAGCTCAGAAAAGTAAAAAAATAGCAACCCACACATCCCAAATCATAGGTTTCAGACAACACATACCTATGAAAGACTAAGAAATCCAACTCAGAAAAGCCCGAAATAGTAATTTACATATTCCCAAATCATAGGTTTCAGACAACACTCACCTATGAACGGCTAAGAAACCTAGCTCAGAAAATTCAAAAATAGCAAACTAGTCATCTCAAACTATAGGTTTCAGACAACAAACACCTATGAAAGGCTAAGAAATCCAGCTCAGAAAAGTCAAAAGTAGCAATCCACCCATCCCAAATCATAGGTTTCAGACAACACACACCAACGAAAGACTAAGAAATCTAGCTTAGAAAAGCCCGAAATAGTAATTAAAATATCCCAGATCATAGGTTTCAGACAACATTCACCTATGAAAGACTAAGAAACCTTAGCTCAGAAAAGCCTGAAATAGCAAACTACTCATCCCAAACTAGAAGTTTCAGACAACAAACACCTATGATGGACTAAGAATCATAGCTCTGAAAAGTCCAAATAGCAAACTACACATCCCAAATCTTAATTTTCTGACAACACATACCTATGAAAGGCTAAGAAATCTAGCTCAGAAAAGACAAAAATAGCAAACCACTCATCCCAATCATAGGTTTCAGTCAACACACACCTATGAAAGGCTAATAAATGCAGCTCAGAAAAGTCAAAAATAGCAAACTACATATCCCAAATCATAGGTTTCAGTCAACACACACCAACGAAAGACTAAGAAACCTAGCTCAGAAAGGTCAAAAATAGCAAACTACTCATCCTAAACTATTGGTTTCAGACAACATTCACCTACGAAATACTAGGAAACCTTAGCTCAGAAAAGCCTGAAATAGCAAACTACATATCCCAAATCATAATTTTCTGACAACACTTACCTATGAAAGGCTAAGAAACCTAGCTCAGAAAAGTCAAAATAGCAAACTACACATCCCAAATCATAGGTTTCAGGCAACACACACCTAGGAAAGGCTCAGAAATCCAGCTCAGAAAAGTCCAAAAGCAAACCACTCATCCCAAATCATAGGTTTCAGACACCACACACCTATGAAAGACTAAGAAATCCAACTCAGAAAAGACCGAAATAGTAATTTACATATCCCAAATCATAAGTTTCAGACAACATTCACCTACGAAATACTAAGAAACCTTAGCTCAGAAAAGTCTGAAATAGCCAACTACTCATCCCAAGCTCGAAGTTTCAACCAACAAACACCTATGAGTGACTAAGAATCCTAGCTCTGAAAAGTCCAAAAAGCAAACTAAACCTCCCAAATCATAATTTTCTGAAAGCACACACCTATGAAAGGCTAAGAAATCTAGCTCAGAAAAGTCAAAAATAGCAAATTAACCATCCCAAATCATAGGTTTCAGTCAACACACGCCTACGAAAGGCTAAGAAATCCAGCTCAGAAAAGTCAAAAAATAGCAACCCACACATCCCAAATCATAGGTTTCAGACACCACACACCTACAAAAGACTAAGAAATCTGGTTATGAAAAGTCGGAAAAAGCAAATTACATATCCCAAATCATAAGTTTCAGTCAACACACACCTACGAAAGGCTAAGAAACCTAGCTCATGAAAGCCTGAAATAGCCAACTACTCACCCCAAACTATTGGTTTCAGACAACATTCACCTACGAAATACTAGGAAACCTTAGCTCAGAAAAGCCTGAAATAGCAAACTACACATCCCAAATCATAATTTTCTGACAACATACACCTATGAAAGGCTGAGAAACCTAGCTCAGAAAAGTCAAAAATAGCAAATTAACCATCCCAAATCATAGGTTTCAGACCACACTCACCTATGAACGGCTAAGAAATTCAGCTCTGAAAAGTCCAAAAAGCAAACCACTCATCCCAAATCATAGGTTTCAGTCAACACATCCCTAGGAAAGGCTATGAAATCCAGCTCAGAAAAGTCAAAAAAATAGCAATCCACACAATCCAAATCATAGGTTTCAGAAAACACACACACCTACGAAAGACTAAGGAATCTGGCTATGAAAAGTCAAAAAATAGCAACCCACACAATCCAAATCATAGGTTTCAGACAACACACACCTACGAAATACTAAGACAACTGGCTATGAAAAGCCTGAAATAGCAAACTACTCATCCCAAACTATAGGCTTCAGACAACAAACACCTATGAGGGACTAAGAATCCTAGCTCTGAAAAGTCCAAAATGCAAACTACAAATCCCAAATCATAATTTTCTGACAGCACACACATATGAAAGGCTAAGAAACCTAGCTCAGAAAAGTCAAAAATAGCAAATTAACCATCCCAAATCATAAGTTTCAGACAACACACACCTATGAACGGCTAAGAAATCCAGCTCAGAAAAGTCAAAAATAGCAATCCACCCATCCCAAATCATAGGTTCCAGACAACACACACAAACGAAAGACTAAGAAATCTAGCTTAGAAAAGCCCGAAATAGCAAACTACTCATCCCAAACTATTGGCTTCAGACAACATTCACCTACGAAATACTAGGAAACCTTAGCTCAGAAAAGCCTGAAATAGCAAACTATTCATCCCAAACTAGAAGTTTCAGACAACAAACGCCTATGAGAGACTAAGAATCATAGCTCTGAAAAGTCCAACTTGCAAACTACACATCCCAAATTATAATTTTCTGACAGCACTCACCTATGAAAGACTAAGAAATCTAGCTCAGAAAAGTCCGAAATAGTAATTTACATATCCCAAATCATAAGTTTCAGACAATACACATCAACAAAAGACGGGGCTCGGGGAGAGCCTTTGAGGGTCTGTGGGACCCTTGAGGGCCGGGTGGTCCTTTGGGAGCTTGGGAGGACCTTTGAGGACCGGGCGCTTCCTTCGGGGTTGGGGTGGGGGGATCGGAACCCTTTGGGGTTGGGGTAGAGGACCTCACGACACTGTTCAAATGGAACTTGTGTATTATAACGACCTCAGAGTTTCACCCTCAAATCCTCTTCTAAAATCTCTTCAAAAATCATCTTTTAAAATGTCTCTAACTGTTTCGCCGAAATAATTCCCTAAAATAATAATTTGTTCTGAAAAGATATAATAAAGCATTAAAAAAGTATTAAAATGGTGGCTCAGGAGCCTTTGGGGTGCCGGAGGCCCTTTGGGAATTCGGAGAACCTTTGAGGACCGGTGGGTTCCTTCGGGGTTGGGGTGGGGGGATCGGAACCCTTTGGGTTGTGGTAGGGGACCTCACAACACTGTTCAAATGGAACTTGTGTACTATAACGACCACACTCAAAACCTATTCTAAAATCATCTTTTAAATCATCTTTTAAAATGTCTCTAACTGTTTCGCCGAAATAATTCCATAACCTGTCTAAAACGGTTTCGCCCAAATAATTCCCTAAAAGTAATTTCTGTGTGTTCCTTTTGTTTTTTGGCATCCCTGCGCTGACACATTTCAAATTTCTAGGAAACCCTTTCCTACGTTAATCTCTTCATCTCATAAATGTTCCTAGCTACACTATTAAGGTTTCGTTAGAATATCAATTTATCTCTCCGACTTAAAGCTCAGTGAAGCCGTATTTAAAAATAGAATTTCTATCTCTTTAGACTCCCGCATAATTCCAAGATAACAAGTGATGTCATTTATAATTCCTGACACTAAAGATCAATGAAACCCTATTTAAAAATAGAATATTAATTTTTCTCTCTGACCTAAAGAACGTTTATCCCTCAGACCTAAGATTAAAGAAACCATAATGTTTATTAATTCCCCCTTCGTGAATCAATAATTTCCCCACCGATTATGTAAGTCAAGTTCCTCAGGTTAGGTTAGCCTAAAGATCAAAGAAGCCATGTTTGTTTCTTAATTCCCCCTTTCGTAAATCAATACATTCTCCCCCACCGATTATGTAAATCAATTTCTCAGGTTAGGCTAGCCAAACAACAATGAAGCCAGGTTTGTTTCTTAATTCCCCCTTCATGAATCAATAATTCCCCTCGATTATGTAAATCAATTTCATCGAAACCATGAAACATCCATCAAAGTGAGAAAAAATCCTGTTTTTTCATTCTCACTGACAAAAACCATAAAACATACATAAATTGATGTTGACATCCATGAAAAACATCAAATAAATTGACCAACACTCATAACCGTCCAAAAAACATCCATAAAAGTGAGAAAATTCCAGTCTTTTCAAGTGACAAAAATCCTGTTTTTTCATTCTCACTGACAAAAACCATAAACCACGTGTTCTCCCTAGGGAGGCTATGCCCATATAAGGAGCCCTGTCACGAGCTTTAGGGTCATCTCTACTAACTTTATCTATAGAAGCCATAATTCCTGACTCCACCTTTGAAATTATTTTGAATAGGAGATCGGTGTTGGAAAACAGAACTTAGAACCCTTCGAAAAAACTGCCTCCTGTTGAATATTAAGAGGTTTAGAAGACAAATTCTTAATTCTGGACCCAGACAAAAACGAGGATAAAAACATCTGAATCTTGGAACTTCTCAAACAAAAGTTTATTATACTTTTCAACCAGACAAACCTTAGACAAATGAAAATCATGGCGAAAAAATCTAATGGCCATTTCCTTAATTCGCATAAAAATGTCCGATGGAAGGTTATTCCTTAAAAGGGTTTCAACAGAATTTTAGTCCTTAGACAGTTGAAAACGTCTCTGTTTTTGTTCAGAAATTCCGTGATTTAAAGGCATTAGGCTTAATTTGTTTTTTAATTTTGTTTCATTTTCAATTCCAAAATGAGTACATATTTTAAAAGACTTCGGAATCACTGATTCCTTCTTGCAATTTTTTAAGAAAGTTTGTTGATTTAGCAAATTAGCATGTTTTTTAACCAAAGACAAATAATAATTGACAGAAGCGGCTAATTGTTGCCCGTACAATTGACGAATGAAAGATCTTAAGCCGAGCTGGCCAGCCATGACAAAAAACCAACAAAGAGAAAAATCCCAACGAAAAAAAAAACAACAAACGAGACTGCGACCAGTAGAGAGAAAAGAAAAGACAAATGCAAAACAACGCGGATATTTCACCTGTATCACAAACAAAGCGTCTTCAGCACGAAATTAAGAAGAAGAAGAACAAGATAAAAAAAAACAAGTTAAAACTAAAAAACCAATAAAACCACCACAAAAAAAATTATACAATTGGCACAAACTGATCCACGTAGGGAAAAGATGCTATTATGGAGTTACTTTAGTGAGAACACCAGAGCAACTGAGGAAAGATAAAAAAATGGAAATTACTTTAATTATTCTGTTGTAAAATAATCCTTTTATTGGCTATTATTGAAGCAAATCGTTTTGGTCTAGCAGGTAAAACAGTCCCCTTGTAATTATTTATAATCTTAATTCCCTTATTGACTGTTGATTCACTCTTTAGAAGATTATCATAAATTGGGTCAATATTTAAACTACCTGTGTCCCTATTTATTGAAAGGTTAGCAATATATGTTTTTTAATTTCAATGGCTTCTCTCGCCCATTGTGTATGCCCCTTATCATTTGAAAGAGCTATGGCCTCATCAAATTTTACAAAGTGATCTGGTTGAAACCAAATATGTTCAGCTAAAGCTGAAACAAAAGTTTCTGGAGGCTTGCTTAATTGTAGGGTTTTTTCTATTGAATTTCGGTGTTCAATAAGCCTTTCAACAGTTTGTTGGTGAGTCTTACCAATATAGAACTTCCCATAAGAACGCGGAATTTTATACACCCCACTTACTAAATTTCCACGGGTAAAATCCTTACCAGAATTAAAGAAACTACCCCATTAGCCTCAACGATTAGAAACATGTATCAATACCAAATTTACGCAAAATCTGTGAAAGTTTCTCACCCAAACCAGGTACATCTGGCAATGAAATGAAACTTTTTGATACATTTAAATCTAAAGACTGAGAAACCCCAATAACCCTACTATCATGTTTAACACGTCTATTTTCAATTATTTTGTCAATAAACGTAATTGGGTAATTATTACAAAACAAAATATTCCTTAAGTATAACAATTACGAATCCAGAAATTCCTGGGGACAAATTGTAAAGGCTCTATCCACTAGTGAAATTACAACCCCCCGTTTCACCGACATAGGGTGGCAAGAATGAAAATTCAAATAACTATTATTGTGGGTAGGTTTTCTGTAAATCGAGAAAAGGAAATGGAGATTCCTTCTAATTAATAAAATATCCAGAAAAGGTAATTTATTATTTTCCTCAAACTCAACTGTAAATTTAATATTGTTATCAATACTATTTAAATGCTTACGAAATAGGTCTAAAGAGTCCAATCAATGTTTCCAAACACAAACCACATCATCCATGAACCTCCCCCAGAAACAAGGGGAGATTCTAAAACTGTATATAGTGGAGTTTTCAATAGCATCTATGAAAAGATTTGCCAATAAAGGAGAGAGAGAAGCCCCCATAGATAACCCAAAAATTTGTCTATAAGACTCCCTTCTAAAACCAAAATAAAAAAGAAAATTCATTTACTAGAATAATTAGTCTCATACTGACTTCAGTATCCAAGCTGGCTTAAGTCACACCTTGCATTAAATCACAGTGTTTTTTTTAATTTACTTTTTAAAATGTCCTCGCACCTTTTTAAATCACAATTTGAATACATGGAAAACAACATCGAAACTACAAAGAATTGAACTATCCTCTATCTTTACCATTCATTGTAACTTCTTTTCGTTAAAGTTTGACGTCTTATATCATGTAATTTCTGCTTATTTTAAGCTTTAATTTCACCCTTTACTCTCGTCTGAAGTACTTTTTGAATAACTTGACTTCTGACAAGTTTGTTTATAATTTATATCTAAAGAAAACTACGTTTAATTACTAACGAGTCGCATTTTAATTAGAAAGGGATTCAGGAGATGCGCCAACCAATAGACTTGTTACCGAAAGCAAGGGTTTCTTTAATTGCTTTACTTAAAACTATCCCAAAGTCACTAGCCAAATAAGATGCCAATTTAATTGGGTTCGGGAAGTTTCTCACCGAGCAAAGCAAAAAATTGCTTAGGTCTGTGTTTGGGCCCCTGGACACCCCTTCTCCTAAACCTATAAGAATCTTAAACCCCTCTGGGCTTAGAACAACCTCTGAAAGTTTGAAGCCCGTCTGACGGAAAATAACGAGTCAGTCCCATCTTTGATCGAATCATTTTTTCTACTTTCTTTTTTTTACATTGCGGTTCTATTTGCCGAGAACTTAATAATATATTTTTGAAACCGACCAAAAAGTTTCTTGTACCCTTTGGGCCTTACCCTTGCCCGGCCAAGCTTAAAATTTCTCCTACGCTAAACACCCCTTGGCCAAGCAAAATACGGATGTAAGTTTCAAAATTATATTCAAAATTATATTGGCCAAGCAAAATTATGTTCCAAAACAGTTTTTGGCCTATTTTCTAGCTCTCTAACAGTCTCCCACAAATGCATATGTTGCTGTTTTTGCCCAAGGAACACAAACTGAAAGTTTCTAGCCTATAAGTAGGTGTACCATTGAAGTTACATTTGTAGTGATAGAAAAGATTTGCTCGTGGCGATAGAGATTTCTCCTATAGCGCCACTTATGGCGCTGGAGATTGTGTCAACTAGGCTAGCGCCGCTCTCGATTAATGAGAGAAAATTGAATATGTAGACATACAAATGTGGCTTCTTCTTTCTTGAGCTATCTGGAGATCAGATTCCTTTGGGAGCATTTACCATGGAGACTGACGAACTAGTTACCTATTATCGGATTAGACTCAGACATATAAGAGAAACAAACACATATAAAAAGGGACAATGGATTTATTGAACTTACATACTTAGTTGTACAGCAACGGGTCACTTCTATGATAATAACGGTAGCCAAAATAATTTCGTACTAATCGTTTCAGAGCTGGACAGAGATTAAAATTAAAAGGCACATTTACCCCACTCCCAAACGCAGTTCTTTCGTCCTGCGCCCTAGGGACTGCCTGCCATTGGCTCACGTGCCCCAAGGACGCGAATCCTCGTCCAATAATCTCTTAAAGATTTTTCAGATGATTCAGGAGTTCACACAGTTTTTTGCCTTTTAAACTTCCTTGGAAATTTTATGCATTGCATTTTTTTTGCTACAATTATCTTAGCGAAATTCGAACGACTAGCGCCGTTGTCTGACTGAAGCTAGAAATGCAATTTCTCTTTTTGCTGATTAAGGACTTTTCATTTTTGCGACTAAATTTAGCTTAATTATAAGAAATCGGAATTATCTTTAGAAAGGAACTTTATTTTGGTATTTCAAATACGTCGTGTTTTACTCCCGGTACATATCACCCTTCCCATCAATTAATGACGTCCCGTCATTAGTAACTGCTCGCCTTTGGGCTTTTTTTTTTTATGTTCGCCATTTATTAACTATTTTTTTTTTTTTTTTTTTTTTTTTTTTTACATAATTATTTTATATATATGTTATGACTTAATCAGGAGTGCTAAAAATTTTCTCTATTACTTTTCTTATTTTATTCTACATCCCTATCTAAAATTCATCTACCGGACTAAGATTATTCATGGTTCTAGGCTAGCTACTATACTAAAGATTTTTTTTTTTTTTATTCAATTTTTACAAGGCTTTTTTTTTTTGATTTTGCTGTCTATATGGCATGCTACATTCTATCTACGCTACATTAAATGAATGACATAATAATATTACACCTAATTCTACTTGTGGTACATACATGAATGATTTATAACATACAATATTTGGTTCATTATATTCACTGATGACATTAAAACACTTTCACTATTGGGATTTTTGAATTGTCAACGTTATTAGGAAGTAACACATGTAGCTTCACATCTATTCATCACCTTTCGTGTCCTTAGTGTACTACACCCTTCTGTTGTAAATTACTGTCCTTCACTCCTTTTGTCCTGGCAAAAATTTCGAAGCACTTACGTTATGGTTTCTTCATGGAACAGTTTGAGTCTAGTTGTCTTCACACGGTAAGTTTTCCCTAATAGTCAACTGGGAAATGACCGTTAAATATCGTTCTAATAGTCAACTGGGGAATGATTCTTCCCACTGCAGGTGTTGGTGTTTTTTCTTCTCAGCATATCACTTTTAGGATTTTTGAGGCACATAGAGAATGTATTCTCGCGTAAAATTGTTCATTTGTGCCTTTTGAAACGGGTTGTCGTCATATTATAGTGACTCTCTTAATATATTGTCTTTAACTTCAGCTTCAAATATCTTCAACTATCATTTAACTTCAAATATCGTTAAATATCGTTTATCTTGTACTGCTCGATGGTGTTCTCAGAGTTAAAGTTCAAATTGTCTTTAATTTCTGCTTCAAATATCTTCAAATGTCTTTAAGTGTCATTTAACTTCAAATATTGTTTATCGTGTGCTGATCGATAGAGTTCTCAGAATTAAACTTCAAATTGTCTTTAATTTCGTCTTCGAATATCTTCAAATTTAAATATTATTTAACTTCAAATATCGTTAGATGTTGTTATCTTGTTCTGATCGATGGGGTTCTCAGAATTAAACTTCAAATTGTCTCTAACTTCAGTTTCAAATATCTTCAAATGTCTTTAAGTATCTCTTAACTTCAAATATCGTTAAATAGCGTTTATCTTGTTCTGATCGATGGGTTTCTCAGCATTTATGTGATTATATAGTTCGTTAAAGCACTTTATACTGAGATTCAAATATAGTGTTACCTGATACATAATATGGTTCATAGTCGAAGAAACGACGATCGAAGGTAACTGTTTTCGTAGACGAAAGCTGGGATGAAGTTGCCTGGAGTCATGGTGAGTACTCTTCGTTGGTTGAGATATGATGAAACTAGATGTTACTGGGTCGTATCTGTACTGGGCAGCTTATTGTAATACTCAATGACCAAAGTGTCCATTTACTTTCCTGTAATAAAAATAAACGCGGCAGAATCACATGTTCTTTGAAGTAAATACACATACAATAATTCACGCATTAATTGGGTTATAATTTCTTAGCTATGAGACAGAATTAAATAAATACACTAATATTAGTACTCACAATGAAAATTTAAAAATTTAAAACGGAGATGTTTTCAAATTTGTTTTGAGAACGGAAACATCGATAAAGGGCTTATATACTTCTTCAATACTTATTAAATAAACGTTATTTACCCTACATTATTAAGTTTGAGGTCTAATTTTTACGACTTATTTCATGCCTTCATTGTTCACGCAAGTCCGTGCTGTTTAAGAAACGCATGTGCAGCGTCATAACCGCACGGTTTTACGCAAACGATACTACAATGAGGGAACAAGACATAACAAGGACTAGTGGAGACCTCTATACCCACTAGTTTTCTGATGTCTTCCCTATTTCTTGGCTTAGACGTTCTCATGGGGCTCCGGGTTTAACGGCTGAAATGCCGAGGTTCTTAGTCTCAGGATTTTTCCGTAATTGCAAGTCAACATTGGTGCCTCGTATTCGCCTTTCGAATAAGGTCATTAGATGCAGGATTTCCAAGCTTGCCCGCGTAGATTCCAGTTGATGCTTGGCAAAGAATATAAGCATAATGAAGAACTGACATCAATATCTTTTTAGAAGGCTATTGTTTGAGCAAATCCTTCAGCACTAAATAAATAAATATTATATTAAAGTCTTATTAGAATCCGTTAAGCGAGAAACACCTTCACATTAATAGGGAATTCCTTGTGGGTTTTACTTAGTCGCCATTGGACATACACAGGGTTTCAATCCATATATCTTAACTGATTAAATGGTTTTAAAATTTTACATATTATTATTGAGATATAATTTCACATCCGCCGTGAAATTCTACATATAAACGTACCATAGGTTGTTTGGTTATAGTTACCAATAGTTGGCTATTGGTACATATATTACTCGAGTAAGAAATACACGAATAAGCGAGCGTGCAGCACGTGATTACTCTGGTATCCTATTTTTTATGTGTAGGCCTAAAATAATTATAATCTGCACTAACACAAAATATTTCATATAATTAGACGCTTCTGTACTGATAATATCTTGTTTTGGATACTATCCATCTTAGTTAGGGCACGGGTCGAATTTTTCATAGAAAATCCGAGGGAAACCTGAGTCAGTATAGGTAAGATATAATCGTGACTGACTTGCGAAAATATGCCACAAAAATTAGAGCAAAATATATGTCATGGATAAACCAATGAAATTAAAGGACATTTTTGTCACAGAACTATAGAACAGTGATCTCTCTGTTATTGTATATGTCATAGATATAAACTAGTGGAATTAAATTTTTCGCCAAGGAGCTAAAGACATTAATGTCTCTGTTTCTCTTTGGAAGTAATGTTTAACACAGAGCTGTAGGACAGCATACGTCATTGATATAATATAATGAAATTAAAAAGCTTTTCTTTTTTTTCTTTTTTTTTTTGCCTCGGAGCTATAAGAAAGTAAACTCTCTGTTTCTCTTTCAAAGCATTCTGATCCAAAAAACGAAAACTTAACTAGCTCAAAGAAGTTTCTATTCAACCTTTAAGTATTGTTTTGACTGACCCTGATTGGCATAAAAATACTAATTTCTTACACTTGAAGGACTGAGAAATATCCCTTCCTACGGTCGTTAAAAAAGAAATTACAAAAAACAATCATGGGCCTTGAGTTCCTCCCCAGGCTTCCCATAAGACGTGGTCCAACACCATTTGTCGTTCTCAGTAGACCACGAGCTTTCTACCTTTGGTTATTTTCTGTTCCAACCTTTCTATTATCCTTTGAAAGGGCATAGAAATAACACTTAACAAAAATAAGACATCTAAAACTTAATCAAATCCTTAGTAACATAGACTAATTTAGTCTAAGGTGCGCAAAGTATAGCAATCAAGGATGCTTGTTGTAACAAAACATTGAACGTAGATTTAATTAAACTGAAGTACTAAGGTATGTCTTATGTCTAGCTACAAAATAAAACCTACATATTCTCATCCTCTCTCGCTCTTAAATAAATGGAACAACATAAAAAAAATTGACATTTTCAAATAAGCAGTTTTTAAGAACAATAGACAGACTTTTGACGACCTTTCTTAATTGTGTTGAATGGTATCTGTTTATAAGAAAAGCATTAAGTTAAGTCTGATATTTGCCATCATTACAAATAACCCATAAAATTAATAAGCACAAATAACGCGGATATTTATCCACTAGGGGACCTAACGTGTGCGAGGGGAGTCGACCCCAGCAATACAAATGACACTCGACCAAAAAAAAATATATTCATGTATTTTTAATTATTCTTTGTAAACAAGCATGTACACTGGCTTGTTTTACATCTACATGGTTCTAAAGCAGCCATGGTTCAAAATTCAAATTTTCTTGTTTACTCATTTTGCGGAGCTACTTCAGAATTTGAATTTTTTCTAACACCATTATTCAGATGAAGGTCATCTGTGTAGGTAAAGGAGACCCTTTTAAGACCTATCCCTATGCCTCAATTTTCTGTGATTAACGGTTTCTTTCGCCGAATTTCTCGCCTTATGCAGAGTTCCAGTCACAGCTGGGTAACAACTCTTCTTTTTTTGCTTCTTTCGGCGACT
The DNA here is from genome assembly GCA_027921565.1 of Artemia sinica. Lineage (NCBI taxonomy): Eukaryota > Metazoa > Arthropoda > Branchiopoda > Anostraca > Artemiidae > Artemia > Artemia sinica. The sequence continues at coordinate 51,039,268 of CM051271.1, forward strand.
TTTGCTAAGCTTTCTAGCATGTGTGCTTATGCCGCTGCCGCCAATGTTCGTAGTGCTAGCTACCGCTGGCACCACTTATTGGGGTGTATGTGCAGGGTCACTACTTTTAAAGGCAAAAAATGACGCAAAAGATTGCTATGCCACTTACTCGAATGACGCAAAAAGATTGCTATGCCACTTACTCGAATGACGCAAAAAGATTGCTATGCCACTTACTCGAATGACGCAAAAAGATTGCTATGCCACTTACTCGAATGACGCAAAAAGATTGCTATGCCACTTACTCGAATGGGAGAACCCCTTGTCGGCCCTAATGTTAGTGAGATTCCCGCTCTTACCCCAACGGTTCTGCAAATATCGGGTTTGGTACTACCCTATTTACAGTATACCCTGTCTCAGGGTATGGTAACGCGATCGAGTGGTCAAATGGCCACTTTCTAAAGCCAAACGTACCCGCCTTGGGTTACGGCTAAAAAATTTCTACTCTCTCCTTGGAGGTAATAACCCTCCCTGTCAATATAATAATGACGGCGCCTTGTAGCTCTATTCCTACCCTGCCTGGGTTACGGAAAATACTACACAGTTTGTAGAAAATACCTTACTTGTATTCTTCCAAAAGGGTCACAAATGTAATTAAAGAAACGAAAATAGGTCATTTATCTGAAAGGAAAAGAAACAGGGGTGGAATATAACAGACCCCATTTGCTACTATTATGCCTAAAATTCTTCTGTTTCTACCAACGTTTCATCGGTCCAGCTAGATTTTGTTTTTCTTTCCGTATTATCTTTTATTTAATTCTTTCAATTCACGGTACAAATACTTTATTATTTAGTAATATACGGCACTACTACATTGCATTTATTACTAACACTAAAAAAATTACTAATTATACACTTGCTTCTACTTGTTAAAAACTGAATACTATTTTTTTTTTTTTTTCATTTTACAATTTTTTATTGAGCCTTTTCTCCGTTTTTTCTATTGTACCCAACTCTTTGAGGGGATACAAATTTATTTCTAATAGCCAAAGTTCAAGCAAAGCTGCTCGAAGTTTTGCTAATGTGAAACTTCGCATTAGCGAAGTTTCGCGAGCGCCGCTAAAAGCGAAGCCCATTTACCTTCCTCCTTTGACAAAGCCATTTCTGTTACAATATACAATATTTCAATATTTTTTTTTTTTTGCGTTTATATCAACTTAAAACAAATTTATTATTTTACTTAACCTATTTTGGGGAGGCTATTATCTCCTATGAGATATAAGGGGTTTCCTATCGTAGCCTAGCGGTTATAGGCCTAATCAATTTTCTTATATGTCTGTATCTTTCCAATAATTAAATTTAAATTACAAAGTTTTAATAGCCTAATTAGTTCGCAGTTTTCCTCCAATTTCCGACACGCGCCATTTGTAGCGATAAAAGAATTTTTTGGCACATGATATGGCGAACTAATTAGCTATATAGGCTAAATACAGACATATAAAATGGAATAAACACATACAAAAAGGGACAATAGATTTATTGAACTTACATACTTAGTTGTACAGCAACGGGTCACTTCTATGATAATAACGGTAGCCAAAATAATTTCGTACTAATCGTTTCAGAGCTGGACAGAGATTAAAATTAAAAAGGCACATTTACCCCACTCCCAAACGCAGTTCTTTCGTCCTGCGCCCTAGGGACTGCCTGCCATTGGCTCACGTGCCCCAAGGACGCGAATCCTCGTCCAATAATCTCTTAAAGATTTTTCAGATGATTCAGGAGTTCACACAGTTTTTTGCCTTTTAAACTTCCTTGGAAATTTTATGCATTGCATTTTTTTTGCTACAATTATCTTAGCGAAATTCGAACGACTAGCGCCGTTGTCTGACTGAAGCTAGAAATGCAATTTCTCTTTTTGCTGATTAAGGACTTTTCATTTTTGCGACTAGATTTAGCTTAATTATAAGAAATCGGAATTATCTTTAGAAAGGAACTTTATTTTGGTATTTCAAATACGTCGTGTTTTACTCCCGGTACATAGGCAAGACCAAATTCTGTTTTTTGTAAAACCAACCATGTGCAATCCGTATACTCTAAGGCTGTTTTCCCTGAGGATACTTGCCATATCACCGCTGGAGGCCAAAACATTTTATCTCTCGACTATTTGGAACAAAAAGTCATCGCAAAATCTTTTAGTCGATGACATGGAGGATTTTGTAGTTGTGTAAGGGCCAAAAATAACATGGGAAGGGATCTGGATGCCCTCCAACTACTTTTTAACCTTCAAAAGAGCAGTTGAAGTTTCGTTTTTTCATCGAATGAGACCTTTCCCAAATCATAGCGACAACCCTTTCAAATACGAAATGTCCAGGTAAAAATATTATTATTATAGCCAATCTAAGTAATGTGAATAATGGTTGAAGACATACCGTTCTTTACTTAATCACTTCTATTGTGGTAGCTTAGATATGGGCATTACGATTTTTTATTGTTTTTAGAATACTGTTAGTACAATTTTAGCCCCCAATAATTGTAATAATAATAATAAAAAAAAAAAAGAATGGGCCACTGGACCCGTCTTAAGCACTTCAATTATGACGACCAAAAATTATAACAGCCAAAGTTGTAGCGGTAATAGTAGCAGTAGTATTAGTAGTAGTACTACTACTACTACTATACTAATACTAACACTACTAATACTACTACTACTATTGCTGCCACTACTATCACTACTATAGTAGTGTGCATGTATAAGATTCTACGAGTAATTGCATAATATGCCGTACCACTGGCAGTTATCTAGTACTAAAGACGGAACACGCCTTACCAGACAGGTTTCTGTGTCAACACCCATTTTCTGGACCAATCAGAGACAAGGAATATAGAGGGTACTTAAATACAGAGCAGTTTCAACGGCACATGCCTTGCCAGACAGGTTTCTGTGTCAACTCCAATTTTCTGGACCAATCATAGACAAGGAATACAGAGGGTACTTAATGTTTCTGAGGCAGTGTCCATTTTCTGGACCAAGGTTTTTTTTACTACAAAATAATGTTTCTACTAGCAATACAGCCAAGTCGGACATGTTTATGAGTCAAAACTTGTCAAAAAGATTGATAACGTTAAGCTTAAAGGCATCTTGCATCTCATCAGGTTTGGTTAAGAATGCATCATGGGTAATTACAGAACGATGAATGGTATGGTATGGTCATAATTGTTTATGTAATTGTTAATGTAATTGTTAATGTAATTGTTAATGTTAATATAATTGTTAATGTAAGCCGAAGGGGGTGGTAACTCTTAGGCAATTTATTATGTATTTGGAATAACATCGTTGGCATCAATCTATGGAAATGGTTAACGATGACAAGGTGATCATGGGACTTGACATAGCTTTACTTCTTGGCTGTGTTCTGTATAATACACAAATACCAGTTGAGCACTGTTGCTAATGTAAAATATGGTCTAGCATTGGGGCATGCTAAAACGTTAAAACTAATCGGGTCATAGACCCCAAGATGACCTTATGCCTTGACCAAGCTTTACTTCTCGGGTGTGTTCTGTATAATACACAAGAACCATTTTAGAAGTTTTGTCAACATAAAATATGCTTTAACATTGTAGTATAATAAAGTTGATACTAAGAAAGATGTTGATGCCAAGAAGAGAATTTTAATAAAGAAATTCAGAACAATCCTTAGAAATCCTTAGAAATCAACTAGTGAGATGATTATGGGTTTGAGCAATAAAAGACCGCAACCACCAATGCCCCTAACCACCAAGGGCCTCAACCTTCAAGGGTCCCCTACCCCAAACCTCCAAGGGTCCCCTCCCTTCAACTTTGTGGGCCTACTCCCAACATTTTTTTGACACTTTTTTAAGTTTTTTGGAACTTTTTTTGTTTACCTTTCTAACATGGGATTATTTCAACTTTTTTTACATGTCTTAGAATGATACAAAACGTACTTAAAATATTAGAAATTCAAATTGAACATTTTCCGAATTTAAAATGACAATGATGTAGATATTTTAGTCTTGACTTTTACTATTAGAAAAATAATGTTTGTAGTAGCACCTTTTTGGACTGAATTTTTTTGGAATATGCTTGCGGCTCTACCAATCGTACTCTATGTTAGCTCATAGACAAGATGCGGCTTACCCACTGGTACTCTATGGCGGGTTATCGGCACTATCTAGTTTATTTCATGTGTTAAATCAGTAATTTTTACCCAGTGGAAGGATAAACACATAACTCATATCTCTAAAAAAGTGAAGATGAAGCATTTTAAGAAAGTGTGCACACATGATAATGTTATTGTAGAATTGAATGCTGACAAGGAGAAGTATTTGAACTATGAAACAAGTACAAGTGGTAGCACGATCGGAAACGTCTGCGTGTGTTGTCATGATAGTGAGAGTTTAGATTTCTTTGAAGTACCCAAGAATTTCCATTATACAAATTCTGGATATGTGAAAATATAATTTCCAGAGATGATTGCACTCAAAGAGAATGCCAAAATAAAAACAATAGTTGATGAAGAGGGGCATCTTCTTGCTAATGGTTATGGTAACATGCTACCTATTGACAGATTCTATCGTCATCTTTTAGGTATTAGCATTCGAATGAACGCAAAGGGGAAAATAAATGCCTACTCTTCTACTAATATCATAAACAATATCTTGTCTACGTGCCAGAATTGTTACCTGTGAAAAAATAATGTTGTAATAGACATTAAAATTGCCAGAAAAAGAAGAAGGGCATTGGTAAAAAATTTCACTTAGTAATATAAAGATGAATCTATGAAAAACAAAGTGCCAGCAATCGTTACTACCATCATTGATCAAATAATCAATGAACCAGATAATACCAAAGACGAATCACATATTGAACCTGTCGGTGACACACCAGTAAAAATTATTCATGACTCAAACTAGAATAACGATTATTCTACTGATTACGAACTAAGAGAAGACAATAGGTACAGTATCAAGTAAGAACATAGTGAACTATTTTATTGAACAGATTCAAAATGTCTAAGGTTATTCATTGATATTAATAATGTATAATAATATATTTTTTGTACTTATATTCTACATGACATTATTTCATTAAAAATATATTATGCATTACATTATTTTGTGTTCATTATTTTCAGAGTATGCTAGCATATCAAAAGTTTAGAATCTCTATTAAAACATCGGAGATGTAAGAAAAGGAATTTGCATACATCATATGTCCGATACATAGGTTAATATAGAGAAAACCTAAGTATCAGAATGAATAAATTCTTTGTCATCATCTTTTGTCAGATAGGTCAGGATAAAATTGATAAAATCTAAGTATCAGAGCGAATAGATTCCTTATCAACATCCTTTGCCGGATATGTTGGTTGACATTATCAAAATCTAAGTGTCAAAGTACCGAAATTCTGTATCAACATCAATTGTCAGATACATGGGATAACATTGACAAAACCTAAGTATCAGAGTGAATACATTTTTTTTCTATCAACATCTTTGGCAGATACATCGGATAAAATTGACTAAATCTAAGTATCAGATTGAATAAATTCTTTATAAACATCCTTTGTCGGATAAGTTGGATAACGTTGTTCATATCAATGTATTAGAGTGAATAAATTCTTTATCAACTTCCTTTGTCTAATACATCAGATAACATTTACAAAATCTAAGTACCAGAGTGAATAAATTCTTTATCATCGTCTTTTGTCAGATATGCTGGATAAAATTGAAAAAATCGAAGTATCAGAGTGAATAAATTCTTAATTAATGTTTTTGACAGATACGTTTGATGACATTACCCAAATCTAGTTTATATAGTTTAGTTTATTAATAAAAAAATAGAACTTGACAAAATGCGTACATATATATATATATATATATATATATATATATATATATATATATATATATATATATATATATATATATATATATAACACATGAAAAAAAGCATGTCTTTCAACTAAATCTTCTAGCCTGCCCATGAACTTGCAAAGGCAAGTTGCAAAGTCTAAGCATCCTAGTGAATAAATTCTTTATCAACTTTTTTTGTAGGATATATCAGATAACATCCACTTAATCTAAGTATCAAAGTCAATAAATTCTTTATCAACTTCTTTCGCCGGAAACATCAGAAAACATTCACGAAATCTAAGTATCAGAATAAATAAATTCTTTATCATCGTTCTTTGTCACATATGCGTGATAAAATTGAGAAAATCTAAGTATCAGAGTGAATAAATTCTATATCAATGTCTATTGACAGATACTTTTGACAACACTGATAAAATTTAAGTATCAGAGTGAACAAATTCCTTATTAACATTCTTTATCAATATATTTTGTCGGATACGGCAGATAACATTGAGAAAATCCATGTATTAGAATGAATAAATTCTTTATCAACATCTTTTGTCGGATACATCAGATAACATTCACGAAATCTAAGTATCAGAGTGAATAAATTCTTTATCATCGTCCTTTGTCAGATATGTCTTATAAAATCAATAAAATCTAAGTATCAGAGCGAATAGATTCCTTATCAAAATCCTTTGCCGGAAATGTCAGTTAACATTATCAAAACCTAAGTGTCAAATTGAATAAATTCTTTATCAACATCTATTGTCAGATACAGGGGGTAACATTAATAAAATCTAACTACCAGAGTGAATAAATCTTTTCTATCAACATCTTTGTCAGATACATTGGATAAAATTGACTAAATATAAGTATCGGATTGAATAAATTTTTATTAATGTCTTTTGACAAATATCTTGATAACACTGACAAAATTTAAGTATCAAAGTGAGCAAACTCTTTATTAACATTGTTTATCGATAATGTTTGTTGGATATGTCGGATAAAATTGACATTATCAAACATTATTAAAACCTTAGTGTCAAATTGAATAAATTCTTTATCAACATCTATTGTCAGATACAGGGGATAACATTTGTAAAATCTAACTATCAGAGTGAGTAAGTTTTTTCTATCAACATCTTTGTCAGATACATTGGATAAAATTGACTAAATCTGAGCATCGGAATGAATAAATTTTTTATCAATGTCTTTTGACAGATGTCTTGATAACACTGACAAAATTTAAGTATCAAAGTAACCAAACTCTTTTTTGACATTCTTTATCGATATCTTTTGTCGGATATGTCGGATAAAATTATCAATATCTATGTGTTATAATGAATAAATTCTTTATCATCATCCTTTGTCGGATACGTCGGATAAAATTGAGAAATTCTAAGTATCAGAGTGAATAAATTCTTTGTAAATGTCTTTTGACAGATACGTTTTATAGCACTGATCAAATCTAAGTATCATAGTGAATAAGTTCTTTATCAACTCCTTTTGTCGGATCCATCAGATAACAATCACGATAACAATAAGTATCAGATTGAATAAATTCTTTATCATCGCCCTTTTTTAGGTATACTTGATAAAATTAAGAAAATCTAACCATCAGAGTGAATAAATTAGAGTGGTGCACCACTCTAAGTGAACCTAAATTAACCTAACTTTTCGCAAGTCTCTCTCACTATGACTGTGTGTCTGAGTGGATGTGCTACCATCTATAAGCAGTCTAACCTAAAATCAACGCAACAATGCATAAAGTCAAAACTAAAAAAAAAATTATATTTTATGAATGTTATCTGATGTATCCGATAAAGACGTTGATAACGAATTTATTCACTCTGATACTTATATTTTGTCAAATTTATCCGATGTATCTGACAAAAGATGTTGATAAAAAAAATTATTCACTCTGACACTTAGATGTTGTCAATTTTATCCTATATTTCCGAGAAAAGGATGTTGATATAGATTTTAAACACTCTGATACTTAGATTTTGATAATTTTATCCGACGTATCCAGAAAAGGGTTTGATAACGAATTTATTCACTCTGACACTTAGATTTTTTATATGTTATCCTATCTATCCAACAAAGGATGTTGCAATAGAATTTAGTCACTCTGATACTTAGATTTTTATAATGCTATCCGTCGTATCCAGCATAGGATGTTGATAAAGAATTTGTTCACTCTGATACTTAGATTTTGTCAATTTTATCTGACATATCCGACAAAGGATGTTGATAAAGAATTTATTCATTCTAACACATAGATTTTGTCAATGTTATCCGATGTATCCGAAAAATGTTGTCAATAAAAATATGTTAATAAGGAATTTAGTCACTCTGATACTTAGATTTTGCCAATGTCATTATGCGTATCTGTCAAAAGATATTGAGAACGAATTTACTCACTCTGATACTTGGATTTTCTCAATTATATCAAGCGTATCGGACAAATGATGATGATAATTGACTTGTTCGCTCTGATACTTAGATTTTGTGAATGTTATCCAATCTATTCATCAAAAGAAGTTCATAAAACATTTATTCACTCTTTTACTTAGGTTTTGACAATGTTATCCAACATAACTGACTAAAGTTGCTGATAAAGAATGCATTCAATCTGACACTTAGAATTTGTCAATTTTATCTGGATGACCGATGTATGTGGCATATGATTATGATAAAGAATTTGTTCGCTCTGATACTTAGATTTTGTCAATTTTATCTGACATATCCGACAAAGGATGTTGATAAAGAATTTATTCATTCTAACACATAGATTTTCTCTACATTGTCCTATGTGTCCATCAATAGATATTGATAAAGAATTTAATAACTCTGATACACTCTGATACTTAGATTTTGTCGAAATTATCCAACGTATCCAACAAAGGATGTTGATAAAGAATTTATTCAATCTGATGCTTATATTTTATCAATTTTATCCAATGTATTTGACAAATAAGATGATGATAAAAATTATTCACTCTGATACTTTGATTTTATTAATGTTATCCAATGTATCCGAGAAAGGATGTTGATAAAGAATTTACTCAATCTGATACTTAGATTTTGTCAATTTTATCCGATGTATCTGATAAAAGATGTTGATAAGGAATTTATTCACTCTGAAACGTAGGTTTTGATAATGTTAACTGACATTTCCAGCAAAGGATATTGATAAAGAATCTAATAACTCTGATACTTAGATTTTATCAATTTTATCCTGACCTATTCGAAAAAAGATGTTGATAAGGAATTCATTCATTCTAATACATAGATTTTGTCAATTTTATCCAAACTATCTGACAAAAGATATCGATAAAGATAGTTAATAAAATATTTGTTCACTCTGATGCTCAAATTTTATCAGTGTTACTGAAAGTATCTGTCAAAAGACATTGATACAGAATTTGTTCACTCTGATACATAGATTTTCTCAATTTTATCAGGCATATCTGAAAAAGCACGATGATAAAGAACTTATTCACTCTGATACTTAGATTTTGTGAAATCTGATGTATCCGACAAAAGAAGTTGATAAAGAATTTATTCACTGAGATACTTAGATTTCGTTAGTGTTATCAAACATATCTGTCAAAAGACATTTACAAAGAGTTTATTCACTCTGATACTTAGAATTTCTAAAATTTTATCTGACGAATCCGTAAAGGGATGATGATAAAGAATTTATTCACTCTAATACATAGATTTTGTAAATGTTATCCGATATATCCGACAAATGATATCGATAAAAAATGTTAATAAAGAGTTTGCTCACTTTGAAAATTTAATTTTGTCAGTGTTATCAAGGTATCTGTGAAAAGACATTGATAAGGAATTTATTCACTCTGATAGTTAGAGCTTATTAATGTTATCCCATATATCTGGCAATAGATGTTGACAAAGAATTTATTTACTCTGACACTTAGGATTTGATAATGTTAACTGACATGTCCGGCAAAGGATGTTGATAAAGGATCTATTCGCTCTAAAACTTAGATTTTAACAATTTTATCCTGAACTATCCGACAAAAGATGCTTATAAAAAATGTATTCATTGTAATACATATATTTTGTCAATGTTATCCGACGTATCCGACAAATGATATCGATAAAGAATGTTAATAAACAATTTGTTCACTCTGATAGTTAAATTTTATCAGCGTTACCAAAAATATCTGTCAAAAGAAATTCAAACTGAATTTATTCAAACTGATACTTAGATTATCTCAATTTTATCAGGCATATCTGACAAAGGATGATGACAAAGAATCTATTTGCTCTGATACTTAGATTTTATCAGTCTTATCCCCACCTACCCGAAAAAAGAGATGTTGATAAAGAATTTATTCATTCCAATACATAGATTTTGTCAATATTACCCCACGTATCTGATAAATTATATCGATAAAGAATGTTAATTTAAGAATTTGTCCACTCTGATACTTAAATTTTATCATTGTTTCCTAAAATATCTGTCAAAAGACATTAATACAGAATTTATTCACTCTGATACTTAGATATTTTTAATTTTATCAGACATATCTGACAAAGGAAGATGATAAAGAATTTATTCACTCTGATAATTAGATTTTGTGAATGTTATCTGATGTATCCAACAAAAGATGTTAATAAAGAATCTATTCATTCTAATATATAGATTTTGTCAATGTTATCCGACGTATCCGACAAATGATATCGATAAAGAATGTTAATAAAGAATTTGTTCACTCTGATACTTAAATTTCATTTGTGTTATCAAAAGTATCTGTCAAAACACATTGATAAAGAATTTATTCACTCTGATGCTTAGATTTTCTCAATTTTATCAGACAGATCTGAGAAAGTATGACGATAAAGAATTTATTCACTCTGATAGTTATATTTCGTAAATGTAATCTGATGTATCCGACGAAAGAAGTTGATAAAGAATTTATTCACTCTGATACTTACATTTCGTGAATTTTATCTGATGTATCCGACGAAATATGTTAATAAAGAATTTATTCACTATGATACTTAGATTTGGGTAGTGTTATCAAACGTATCTGTCAAAAGACATTGATAAAAAATTTATTCACTCTGATACTTAGATTTTCTCAATTTTATCAAGCATATCTGGCAAAAGATGATAATAAAGAATTTATTCACTTTGAAACTTAGATTTTGTGAATGTTATCTGATGTATTAGACAAAGGAAGTTGATAAAGAATTTATTCACTCTAATATATAGATTCGGAAAATGTTATCCAACGTATCCGACAAAGGATCTTGATAAAGAATTCATTCAATCTGATAATTAGATTTAGTGAATTTTAGTCGATTGGTCTGACAAAGATGTTGATAGAAAATTTTTTTTCACTCTGATACTTAGCTTTTGTCAGTGTTATCCCATGTATCTGACAATTGATGTTGATACAGAATTTCATTACTCTGACACTTAGGTTTTGGTAATATTAACCCACATATCCAGCAAAGGATGTTGATAAAGAATCTATTCGCTCTGGCACTTAGATTTTATCAATTTATCCTGACCTATCCGACAAAAGATGTTGATAGAGAATTTATTCATTCTGATACTTAGCCTTTCTCTCTGTTAACCTATCTATCCAACATATGATCTATGCAAATTCCTTTTCTTACATCTACGATATTTTGATAGACATTCTAAACGTTTGATATGCTAGCATACTCTAAAAACAATGAACACATAACAATGAAATACATAATATATTTCTAATGAAATAATGTCGTGTAGAATATTAATACAAAAATATATTATTATACATTATTAATATCAATGAACAATTTTGGACATTTTGAATATGTTCCATAAAATACTTCACCATGTTCTTTCTTGATACTGTAGCTATTGCCTTCTCTTAATTCGTAATCAGTTGAATAATCATTATTCCATTTTGAGTCATACACAATTTTTACTGGTGTGTCACTGATCGGTTCAATATGCGTTTCTTCTTTGGTATTATTTGGTTCATTGACTGTTTGATCAATCATGGTAGTAACGTTTGCTGGCACTTTGTTTTTCATCGATTAATCTTTATATTCTTTAGTGATATTTTCTACCATTGCCCTTTTTATTTTTTCGGCAATTTCACTGTCTATTACCACATTATTTTAACACAGGTAACAGTTCTGGCACGTAGACAAGATATGGTTTATGATATTAGTAGAAGAGTATGCCCTTCTTTTCCCCTTTGCTTTCATTCGAATGCTAATACCTAAAAGATGACGATAGGATCTATCAATACTTAGCATGTTACCATAACCATTAGAAAGAAGATGCCCCTCTTCAACAACTATTATTTTTAGATTGGCATTCTCTTTGAGTGCAATCATCACTGGAAATGATACTTTCGCATATCCAGAATTTGTATAATAGAAATTCTTGGGTACTCCAAAGAAATCTAAACTCTCACTATCATGACAACGCACGCATATGTTTCCGATACTGCTACCACTTGTACTTGTTTCACAGTTCAAAAAATTCTCCTTGTCGTTATTCAATGCTACAATAACACTATTATGTGAACACACTTTCTTAAAATGCTTCATCTTCACTTTTTTAGAGATATGAGTTAAGTGTTTATCCTTCCACTGGGTAAAAATTACTGATTTAATACATGCAATAAACTAGATAGTGCTGAAAACCCACAATAGAGTACCAGTGGGAAAGCCGCTTCATGTCTATGAGCTAGCTTAGAGTACGATTGGTAGAGCCACAAGCATATTTCTTGTCATTTTAAGATACGTAAAAAAGTTGAATAATTTCTAAGTCCAAAAAACTTCAGTCCAAAAAAATTGCAACTACAAACGTTGTTTTTCTACTAATAAAGTCAGAACTAAAATATCTATATCATTCTCATTTTTAATTCGGAAAATATTAAATTTGAATTTGTTATGTTTTAAGTATGTTTTATGTCATTCTAAGACATGTAAAAAAAAGTTGAAAAAAAACCATGTTAAAAAAATATAATTAGTTAAAAAAAAGTCAAAAAAAGTGTAAAAAAATGGATGGGGGACCAAAAAAGTTTGAAGGAGGGGGCCCCTTGGAGGTTGGGGATAGGGTACCCATGGAGGTTGAGGTACTTGGTGGTTAGGGTCCCTGGTGGTTGCGGTCCTTGATGGTTCAAACCCATAATCATCTCACTAGTTGATTTGTAAGGTTCGTTCTGAATTTCCTTATTAAAATTCTCTTCTCGGCATCTACATCTTTATTAGTATCAACTTTTTAGTATACTACAATGCTAAAGCATATTTTATATTGACAACTCTGCTCAAATGGTACCTGTGTATTATAGAGAACACACCCGAGAAGTAAATGCTAGTTCAAGGCATAAGGTCATCTTTGGGTCTCTGACTCTGCTAGTTTCAACTTTTTAGTATGCCCCAACGCTAAACCATATTTTACGTTGGTATCACTGCTCAATTTGTATCTGTGTATTATACAGTACACAGCCAAGAAGTAAAGCTAAGTCAAGTCCAATGATCACCTTGTCATTATTAACCATTTCCATAGACTGATGCCAACGATGTTATTTCAAATTTATAATAAATTGCCTAAGAGTTACTACCCCCTTCGGGCTTACCTTAACTGGTAAGTAGTTTAACCCTTTCGGCTACTTTCATACAATTCAATTAAAATAAATCTCGAGCTCTGTTTCACCCCTATTATTCAGTCACCAATTAAGATCATTCAGATCAGAGTTATGCAAATTCTATACATTTTTCGCAAATTGAGTTAGCTGTTACTTAAGTGATATAACTTTCAAGTTGAAACAATTATGACCGTACCATACCATTCATTGTTCTGTAAAATGGACGTTGCCTCAGAAACATTAAGTACCCTCTGTATTCCTTTTCTATGATTGGTGCAGAAAATGGGTGTTGACACAGAAACCTGTCTGGTAAGGCATGTACCGTTGAAACTGCACTGTATATTAAGTACTCTCTGTATTCCTTGTCTCCTATTGGTACAGAAAATGGATGTTAACACAGAAACCTGTCTGATAAGGCATATACCGTCGGTAGTACTAGATACCTGCCAGTGGTAAGGCATATTATGCAATCACTCGTAGAATCTAATTCATGCACACTACTTACTATTACTACTTCTACTAGTACTGCTACTACAACTAATACTACTATATGTACTACTACTACTACTGCTACTACTATTATTATTATTGTTACTACTGCCAATACTTCTACTACTACTACTACTACTGCTACAATTATTACTAGCAGCACACTGTAGCACCATGCTACCTGGGGTAACTACATTTTCAGTACAACTACTGCTGCTGCTACGACTACCACTACTAATACTACTACGACTATTACTACAACTACTAGCACTACTATTACTACTTCTACTACTGCTGCTAGTACTACTAATACAACTACATTTACTACTACTACTACTACTACTGCTATTACTACTATTATTATTAGTAGTAGTTTCACTACTTCTACTACTACTACTATTATTATTATTACTACTACTATTACTACTACTGCTACAATTATTACTACTGTACTACTGTACTACAATGTACTACTACTACTACTATTGTTATTGTTATTGCTACTACCACTATTTCTACTCCTACTGCTACTACTGCTACAATTATTACTAGCAGCACACTGTAGCACCATGCTACCTGGGGTAACTACATTTTCAGTACAACTACTGCTGCTGCTACGACTACCACTACTAATACTACTACTACTAGCACTACTTTTACTACTTCTACTACTGCTGCTAGTACTACTAATACTACAACATGTACTACTAATACTACTACTACTGCTACTACTACTATTATTATTATTAGTACTTTCACTACTTCTACTATTACTACTACTATTATTATTATTACTACTACCACTACTTTTGCTACTACTACTACTACTACTACTGCTACAATTATTAATAGAAGCACTCCGTAGCACCGTGCTACCTGGGGCAAATAAATTTACGCACGTTCCCAATCCCCCTCGATCTATTCAAAGCATCCAGCCTTACCTCCATCATGAAGTGCCAAAATTTGCTTCCAACCCTTCTATATGACCTCTTCAGCGTCATCCGGGGTCGATCTACTTTATGTTCCACCCCAAGTTGGGCCAAACGAAATCTTTTGCAATATTTCGCTTTTGCTTTAGCAATATGTTGTCCTTCATCTCTAAAACGTGGTGTAACCATCTTGTTTGCATGTTGTCGGCAATATTTACCTCAAGACCCTTTACTTTTCAAGGGAGATGGCCTTGGAATAGGCATGGGTATATTACTGTCTCCAGTTCCAGGTTTCATAATGATTGATCTACATTATGGTCATACAATGGGATAAAACCAAAACAAAAGGGAACTCATAATTTAGTTAAAGTAGCTTTACTAAATTACCAAATAAGTTAATCATTTGGCAAAATTATATATCTGAACTACTTTATATAAACTTATCTTCTTAATTAAATAAATTTACAAAACTAAGTAAGTTTAAGTCAGCTAAAATTTACATAAGATAAAGCAAATCATATAGAATAGCATGTAGGTAAAGCATAGCATATATTAAATACGGAACCTAACCTAGGTACCTTTTTTCGTCCCTAAGCCCCAAAAAACTAAAGTTTAAATATAGTTTCCGGAGTGAGAAACCCTTGTTTATGCTGCGTCAACATCCAATTACCGGGAAATGGCTGTCTAATTTTTGCTTTTCTTGATGCGTGTGTCCCAGATTTTAGAACAGTACCGATTCAATATATAAGTTTCTGACAACAGTAAGGATAAAAGCTTGGATTGAAAGTTTTCTATCTTTAAGATGAATTTTGAAAAAAAAATAATAGTATTCATCAACTATTCTTGGGAATCAACTAGTAGTTTCATAGACATACCAGATCAATTTTCTGTCATTTTGATCATTTGATGTCGTTTGTGGTACAAATGTGAGAACAAATATTTAGTAAAAATCTGCAGCAGAGATGTGGGCAGCCCGCAACTGATATTTTGCTGTGTGTCTATCCTTGGGTAGTTTCTTCCAGCTCAATAAGTCATTATAGAAATGCAAATATAAACGTTCAAAGGGGGGATAAATCCATTTATTTAATCAGTGAAAACAGGTACAAAAGTCTACATATATTGAGATTTTGGATTTATCCCCATTTGAATGTTTATTTGTTCGTCATATGAACGCAGTGTTGTCTGAGAAAAGGATACCTAGTTTAAGGTGTTACGTCAAAAACACAGAAACGCTGAGGCAAAAATCTTTGAATGAAATTCATGGTTTACAAGGTGTTCATCAGAACTACTGCCCAGTGCGGTTTGTGAAACATACGTTGTTAAAGACCAAAACGGCAATAAACTGGATCAATGTGACCACGGTGACGTCTGCCACAATCTACGCATTCAGCAACTAGACTGTGTTTCTAACAAGGTGATTCGCGGGAATGGTAACATATTTTAAAAGAATATTAAGAAACTTGTAAGGAATTTAGCCATTAAATTTTCTATAGATTTGAATGGAATTGATTTTAGAGGAAAGAAACATTGATGAAAAATGATGGATAATAGATAGATTGATAAATCTAAACTGACAGTCGCAAAAATACCGATATCAAACATGAATTTTTGTCTTGCATTTCTTGGAATGGTCCATTTCTTCTAGAAATTCAATAAACGTACAGTTTATGTTTTTTTGTTTTTTATGTGTTTATGTTTATTATTCACCTGTATAACCCACGTTTATTGTATCAAAACATTTAATTGGCATCTTTTTTGCAGATGCTGTGCGAGCAAGAAATATTCGTTTGCGTTCAAGAAATAAGAAAATTGTATAACTACCGGAAAATAAGTATAATTATGTTTTGCGTTCAAAATAAATGATTCGTCTGAGTTATCGATCTAGCTTATTTCAAAACTATCATAAACTGGTATCTTCAACTTTGGCTCTAGGCGTTTACCCCCCCCCCCCCTTGCGATTACCCACCCTACTAACCTCCGTAAAATACCCTCGGAAAATCCCCCGTGGAAAATACCCCCACGCGGAAAATACCCCCCCCCCCCGAAAATACCCCCTGGAAAAAAAACCTGGAAAATACCCTTCACATGGAAAATACACCCCGCGGAAAATACCCCCCCCCCCCGGGTAAATACCCCCCCCCCCCGGAAAACACCCATCGTGGAAAATAAGGCTTTCCAAATGTGAGAATTTTATTTTAGTTTTTTTTTTTTAATTTCCGCAGGGGGGAATTTTTTTGGGTACTTGTGTATTATGCGCCACTCACTCAAGTTTACACTGGGTAAAATTCGAGAACACACTGGTGTTTCTTTAGTTTCTTCGTTACTTTAAAAATCAATTTGGGATATAGATTTGCACATTAGGGGGGGGGGGGTAAAGTATAGCGGGTCTGCATGCAAAGTATGTTTCGTACAATTATTCTGAATATTAGATAGATAGATAGATAAGTGTATTTTAAAGCCAAATATGCGGCCATGAATACAGTAAAATAACATAAATGAAAGGCACAAATAACATAAACTTTGATCAGCGATCATCAAAAAACACTTAAAGTAAACCCTAGATTAACCTAATAATCGTGGTCACTAAATGTAAACCTCGTATCTTCATAAAACCAAAGGAGACAAGAAAAACTGATTTCAGTTCTTTTCCTATGAGCTAGGAGGTTGGGAGTTACACGAAAAAAAATTTATAAAAATCACAGGAGAGGGTGGATATAGTTTTTATCACTATCTGGCGTAAGTTTGTTCATCAGACAGTACATACGTTATTTGCTTCAGTAGTGTTTCATTTATACGAGGTCTCTGCAGGCTACTTTTTGCCGCACAATTTTTATACGAGGCCTGTGCTCCATTTGATTTTCCCGAGACTTCGATACTAGGTATGTAGCCGTGGGATACAAGCCACTTTGACTCATACGTGGTTTGTGACGACTCAAAAAAAGCATTTTTTTTTTTAGTAATAAGACCATCGTGAGGGTTTATCTAACAACAAGACAACGTTTTAAAAGACGACGGCAACAAGCAGACGCTATACGGCACTTTGGCTGAACCCAGCTACATGGCTAGACCGCCTGAACCTACAGAAGAAGGATCCCCAGTAGCTTGTTCAGCAGCAAATGGACGGAGGGTTGCTGGTGCTTGTTTTTCAGTATGCCCAAGAATAGAGTTTCGATTTCCGGCAGACTACAGAATATGCGAAGTAAAACCACGCAAACCGTCGTCAGATTTAATAGCACGACTAAGCTAAATCGAGCACGACTTTATATGAAACGAATCCGAGACGAGTAATATCAAGGATTTAACATCTTTATTAAACATAATTCATGCTGGCTTGACGACCGTTTACAAACAAAGCACAAATATGCTTGAAAAACGCATCCAGTACACTATCACTAAATCATACAACTATCCAAATCATCACTGAAATAAACACAAAAAAAGAACAAAAATGTATATGGTAATAATAATTACAGAACAAAAAGAAAATATTAACAGAAAAAACTTAAATTATCCTCTCGCGCAATCCAGTCCCACACTCACTAACTGCCCACAAGGAGATGCTTCTTTGACCGGTTTTTAAAAGATGGCACACTTTCCGCTTCCCGAATTGAGTCTGGAAAGGTATTCTTGACTACCGGACCTATGTGCTTTGCAAAATGGCTAGAAAGAACCGTACTTCTTGGCTCACTTACCAGGTCTTCAGCATTTTTCGTAGCATATCCTTGATAAATGAATTAAAACGAAAAAAATTATTAAAACCAACAGGCGCAAAACCATTCAAACTCTGAAACACAAAAATACCAATTTGAAAATCTTTAATTTGAGCAGCATTAAAAACTCTAAGCTTCCTAAAAATTGACTCTGTACTTAAGACTCCTGTATCATACTTACCAATTAACCTCAATGCTTTATTTTGCTGAATCTGCACTCGTTTAAAATTGCATGTAAAATTACTAGCCTAAATCATACATCCATAACTTATATACGGCGCAATCAAAGAGTAATATAAAATGACTAAAATATGAGAAGGTAAAAAATGTTGAAAACGTCTTAAAATCCAAAGGCCATGCACTACCTTACACGCAGCCACATCATCGTGTCTTCTCCAGCTGAGGATCTGATCAAAAATGAATCCTAGGTACCAAACTTCCTCCACCTGCTTTAATACAGAACCATTTATTCCTTTTCACTGGGAAGACTTGGAGATACATCAGTTCGATTAAACGGAATATAATTACTCTTTGCCGCGTTAATGCTAAGTAAGCTAGTGCCTACAAACTCACTCAACTCTTGCAGATCTCTGTTTGTTTTCTGGACCAATTCATTAAGAGTCTTCACTGCCACAACAAGTGCTCTATCGTTGGCTAAAGGTATCATATACGCACCAGGAATGTAGAACCGCATACTATCGACATACACTAAATAAAACAGGGGCCCTAATACAGAACTCTGAGGAAATCCACATGAAGCAGGAAAAAACCTAGAAAACTTCTCTCCTAGATTTACCCTCACTGACCTATCATTTAAATACGAACTAAACCAATAGAAACATCTCCATTTTACATCCAAATTTCTTAACCTATCCAATAAAATACTGAAATCAGCGGTATAAAATGCTTTTTCAAAATCTATAAAAATACTAATACAATACTCACCCTTTTCTAAAGCTAAATTAATATTTTCTAAAGGATGCTGTATAGCATGCAAAGTCGAATGGCCCTTTCAGTATCCAAACTGACCATCATAAAATGCATGGAGACTTATGAGGTGATCATGAAGTCTTCCATGGATAACTTTTCATAAACTTTCGAAAACCTTGGCAAAATATAAATACGCCTCCATTTCGATATATCTATTTGACTGCCCCCTTTGTTTAGAGCGAGAATCTTTGCTGTTTTCAATAATTTAGGAAAAACTTCCTTCTCCATTGATAAATTTATTAGATGCACTAGCGCAGGAAAAATGTACACCAGAACTGATCGAATAGTTTTCAGGTTAACACAATCCAACCCAGCACTTTTGGATTCAATTGAGCTGATGATCTTTGTTAATTCAGCTGAATCACAGGGACGAAATTTCATTTCATTCCAACGCCCTGCTCACCAGCAAACGAGTTGCCGTTCACAAGAGCTTTGAAATTTCTAATTTCCGCTTGTATATTCGTTCCAATATTGGCAAAAATAATCACCAAACTTGTCACACAACTCTTGTCTATCCTCTACAACCACTCTTTAGATTTCAATTCGAGGGTCTTGAGTTTTCTAAGGCCCGCTAACCAGTCCAATGATAACTTTCCAAGTTCTTTTTGGATCTGCTTTATTTTCCTCGAAAAGTGCCGAGTAATACTGTTTCTCCTTTTTGCTTTTCAGTGAGTTCGCCATATTCCGAATCTGTTTAAAATGAGCATTATCTTCCTCTTTTGAAGATCTCAAACAATTTTGAAACGCACTGTCCCGATGTTCAAATAAGTTCACTAGCTGTTCATCAACCCATGGTTTTTTGGCATATTTGGCCTCTATCTGAGTGTCTTCAGCGGACAAGTTTTATTATATGCAGTGGTTATGATGCAGCTAAATTGCGCAAAAGCTTCACATGGGTCTTCCTAGTTCAAGACAGATTCAAAAGATGTTGCACTTATTTCTTCTTTAAACATCCGAATGTTTTCAGGCTTAATCTCTCAAACACTTTGTTTTGCATTTTCTGGCGTGACACTTATAAATCTAGACTAAATACTACTGGGAAATAATCAGACGCCGAATTCACTACAATATGAGTAAACGAACTTAAGGTATACTTTGAAGAGACAAACACATTGTCAATCAGGGTACCAGAGTGATTCTTGATCATAGTAGGAATTTTTAACAGTGGGAAATCGAAACCATAAAATTTAAAAAATCTAAGTTAAAACCTGCTGTAGATAAAAGATCAAAATTGAAATCTCCCATGCCTAAAAACTCTTGATGTGACCTCTGAACCATCATTAGAAGACTTTGTAAATCTTCTGTGAAATCCTCAAACGACGCACTTGGAGGCTTGTAAACTACTGATAGGATAATTTTCCTCGTGTCAAGCCTCATACCAATCTCAATTTCAATAAAAAATGTTTCTATCTTACCTTCTCTCTAGATATCAAAATCCTCCCTTGGCTTCCATTTTGAGAATCACTTGCTATCAAACCGAGTCCGCCGCGATTCATTGAAACTCTACTCCTCGCGGTAAGCTGATAGCCCGGAAAACTAAAAGACGAGAGAGGACCATCATGGCTCAAAAAAGCTTCACAAAGGGCGATAACACGGGGATTCCGACATTTCGAAATAAACCAAATATATCATGATAGGAAGAAGTAAGGTGGCAGTTCCACGAACACACACTGAAATGAGCATTTTGCATAATTCCAAAATACGAGGAATCACAATATTTAATTAGCTGCAAAGGTCTATAAGTCACGGTAGACTCTTTATTCGCAATATCCAAAAGTAAATAATTATCAATACCAAACGGGCAAGTTTCCAACCGGCTCATCCTCGATGTGGTACCGATTGGTATATCACACATATTTATATCTAGTAAATGCTTTCAAAGCTCTCATTGTGAAAAAAAAGTAATAATAATAACAAAAAAAAGAAAAATAAAAAAAAATAAAACAAAAGCGCAGCTGAGCTCTAGGAACAGATAAATGATCATAAGAATAATAAATGAAAACAGAAGAAAATATTGATAGACAATAACCCAAAACAACAAAATAAGCAAAACCAACTAAAAGCGATCCGCCAGAGACCGAATCCTGCTAGCAATATTGTCTGTTTGGAGTTTTGCGAGAATTACCCCACGATCAGACCAGACATTTCCCACTCCAAAACTATCCCTTGCTGTATTCGGAATGCGACGGCGGCGTTTCGTTGGGGCCTCTGACACGAAAATGCCCGACTTGGCAATTTTGGTTTTGCTCTTGAAAACTTTCATTGCCAATTCACTGTTTCTCAATTTCACAAACACCTATGCAATATCTCTTTGGCCTTCTGCAGTGGGATTATTTAAACGGTAACGGTAAATACTCTGAATGTCATATTGCGAAAAATCAGTGATTCCCATATTCTGCGTTATGATATTCGCTATTATTACTTTCAAATCTTCACCCGGTAATTGCTTCACACCGTTGAAAACTAGGCTATCTAGGAGTATTTCTTGTTCAAAATCGTCAATTCTACTTTCCATCTGTGCCATGTGATTTTCCAGCCCTTGAGTTTCTGCTTTCAAAATTTTATAAGACTGTAATAAGCTTTGGAACTTTGGAGTAAATTCAAGGGACACTGGGGCATATATTTCATTAATCATCGTCTTGCACGATTGTTTTAAGGAATGCACACTTTTTTGTTGTTTATTCCCATACTTTTTTAAAATTTTCTCAGTAATTTTTTCCATAATTGATTTTTGCGTTCTTGCAATCTCATCTTCGCCAGCAACAATTCTCTCCAACAGCTGAGATGACGAGCTCACTGGCTCGCTGATTGTAACTGCAGCGTATGATTTGCTTCCTTTGTAGATTTCGGGAGCTTTTTAGCTCCTTAAACTGAAAACATTAGTCCTTTTCCCGCTTTTTGTGACTCACTTACTTAGTACTTAGGTCCTCCTGCGCCATCTCGGGCGCATAGGGCATCGACGGAGCCTTGGCAAACGTCACGTATTGGCGCTGTGGCAAGTACATCCTCCCACTAGGGTTGTAGTGATGTATGAGCACTGCGTAGATCACGATCGTTCATGCGGCTGAGCGTGTTTCTCGGTCTTCTCCTCTGTCGACACCCAAGCGGCTGTCATTGTTGAGCCTGATTCAGGATTCTTGAGTACTCCATCCGAAGGACGTGGCCGAGATAGTTTCATCTCTTCTTCTTGACCACTTCAGTAATAAGCAGCTGGCCATGCCAACTTTCTTCGCTTAGCGCTCACTTTATAAGGGAGCTCTTGGAGTCCCTTCTTTGTCGTTTCCAGTAGTGCCACATCATCTGCAAAGTCAAGGTCCGAGAGGATTTTATTTCTGACTGTTATTCCGAAGCCAGCCACTTCTCTCAGAACATAGTCCAAGAAAGTTACAAACAAAAAGGGTGATATAACGCATCCCTATCGCACTCCTGACATAATTTTGAAGTGTCTAGTTGTTCCGTTCTCTGTCTTTATGCAACATTCCGTATTTTCATAAAAGGGCATGATCAAACTTCTTATTTTCTTGGGGACACCATAATACTACAGAATTTCCCGGAGTATGTCACGGTCCACGGAATCGAAGGCCTTTTCAAAATCAATGAAGAACATGTATATTTTGTTGGACCACTCATCTGCTTTATCCATCAGAGTCCTGAACATGAATATGAGATCTGAACAAGATCTACCTGTCCGAAAGCCATGTTGCTCTTCTCTCAGATACGGATCGAGTTTTTTTTCCAGGCGTTCAAGTATTACAAGCGCTAACACCTTACTTGGTACTGATATTAGGTTTATACCTCGCAAGTTATCGCAGTTAAGAGCATCACCTTTCTTAAACACCTTAAAAATTATCCCTTTGGTCCAGTCACCAGGGACCTTTTCGAACTGCCAGACTGTTGCAATCAGTGTTATCCACACTGAGAGGCATGTAATCATTGATGCCTTGATCGCTTCCGAAGTTATTCAGTCTTCACCAGGTGATCTTCCATTCTTGAGTTTCTTCACTGCAACAAGTATTTCCGCAGATGTTGGGGGATTATCGTCAATTTTAAGGTTAAGAAAGGGCACAGACGGGATGGTTTCTCGGTCAGTTTGTATCAGTCTATTTAAAAGCTTTTCGAAGTGGGATAACCATCTCTGGTCAATTTTCTCAGTTTCGGTGAGAACATTTCCACTCTCATCTTTGACTTGGCCGGATCTGCTGGGCAGCTTTCCTAAGATTTCATTTGTGAGCCTGTAAACTGCTTTGGAGTCTCCTTTTCTAGCTGCTTCCTCTGCTAGTCTAGCCTTCTCTTCTACACATCTCCGATTGTCAGTTTTTGCCGACTTCTTGAATTCTTCGTCCTTTGTTCTATATAGGACATTTGTGAAGACCGAAGGTCTGTTGCCGCCAGCAGAGAAAATTTGCTGTCTCAAGTAATTGCGCTCGTCGATTAGTTTCAAAGTTTCTTGTGATGTCCATCTTTCCTTCGGTTTCTTCTTATACCCGAGCATATCCCTAGCAACTTGATTGTATGTTGTCTTCATTTTTTGCCATGCTGTTTCCGGATTGTCTGTGCCGTTTTATATTTCAAGCAGAGCGATTGAGTTCTTCACCTCCATACAAAACTTTCTTCGGGTTTCTCGGACATGTAACTTATCCACTTCATAAGGCTTCGTGGAATTCGACTTTGCGTTTTTGGGTACTTTCAGCTTGACTTTCAATTTTGCTACCATCAGTATTGAGTCCGACAGGGCATCTGCCCCTCTGAAGCCATGTACGTCCAGAAGACTTGTCCGCCATCTCCTTGAGATCAGGAAATGATCAATTCGGTTCTTCGTCCTGCCGTTTGTCGAGATTCATGATTGTTTGTGGATGGTTTTATGCTCAAACTGAGTTGTGCCGACCATGAGATCATTACTCAGAGCATAATCTACCAGGAGGGCTCTGTTTTCGTTCATTTTACCAAGATCATGTCTCCCTAGGACT
Organism: Artemia sinica; assembly: GCA_027921565.1. NCBI lineage: Eukaryota > Metazoa > Arthropoda > Branchiopoda > Anostraca > Artemiidae > Artemia > Artemia sinica. Next base: position 51,063,849 of record CM051271.1, read on the forward strand.
TGTGGACAGTAGTCTCTTTCTCCTCCGAGCTTTGCATTGAAGTTCCCAACTACACAAAGAAGGTCATGTTATTGGACTTCTGATGTTAGTGACTGAAGAGCTTGGTAGGATAACTCCTTGGTAGAATGATCTGAATCATTCGTTGGAGCATAATATGCAATGACTGAAATTTTCAGATGGTTGGTTACAAATCTTGCAAGTAAGCGTCTCTCACTGAGTGGCTTCAATTCAAATTGTGCATTAGTGGCCTGGTCAGACAGAATTATCCCAACTCCAGGCTGGTGTCGAGATTCATTTCCGCTGTAAATTAGCAAGTAACCCTCACCTAGTTGTTCATGTCCAGATCCAATCTACATGACTTCGTTATTTTTTTGTGACGCTTCCTTTATATTAACTTCATACGATACCAAACTTTTTTATCAGTGAGTCTTATATCCTTTTGATCTCCGTAGCAGAAAACAATGAAGCTTTCTCAGTCTTTGCTATCCTTAAGAATCTTCAGGACTCTGACTGACCATAAAGGGAATCCTTGGAAATGAGCTAGGGCTAAGTCAAACTGTTTAAAGGGCATCTTGAAGACAAAAACGAGAAAAAATCAAAAATCCCTTATCTTTTTCTGAGCTGGCCGACGGATGGCATTGGCAATCACCTTCGTGGCGCGTGGCTCGAAGGACCGTGGAGACCTGAAAACGGTTATTCCATCGTACTCTGGCATCCAGAGCAACGTTTATAATATTATACAATTATCCAAAGCAAATTGTTCACAGAAATATTCAGTATTGTACACAATCTTACTTGTTGCGCAATGAAATAAATATCCAAACTATAATCCCCTGTGAAAACAGGCTAAAAATATAAACTGGTTTAGATTTTTATAGGTCAAAGACTTACAAAGGACCGAAAAAGCTGCTGAACAAAAAGCTGCAGCTCTTTGATCAAAAAGCTGCTGAAAAGTTGTTGTCCCTTTGTACGAGTGTGAACCCAGGTGATGTCAAAAGCGTTGTCTTAATAGGTGTGCTAACGCGTCTTAAGGTGTATCTGCGCAATTAGTCGCTGGTGCTATGGTGCAGTAGCGTGGCTCACAAAATATAGAGCCGTATTCAACTTAGCGTTAATATTCGGGAAGTGGGTCTGCACAGATTTATCAGTTTTGGTTACTGCACCTTAACACACGTTAGTACGCCCATTAAGAAGGGAAAGAAACGGCACCTTTCGTTCACAAAAATGACAAATATTCGAGTATTCTTTTGTTTTTCAAATTTGATTAGAAAAATAACAGTACAAAATCAAATTGCCACTGAGCTCTTGTTTGAAATGAATATTGAAAATCATAGAAAAATTATACGTTTTTTTAACGCAGATAAGAAAAAAAACGCATGGCCCCTGGGCTATTTTTGAAATTAAATTCAGAAAAAAAACACATTGCTGTTCTCAAAAGTAGGTAAGAAAAAGTTAGCATTCCTTAAGGCAACATTTAATAGCCTTTAGCTTGAATCTCAACATAGAAACAATGGTAGTCTTTCGATAACACCGGTAGCAGATCCACGAGATCACGTAGCTTGGCTGGGTCAACAGCTAGTATTGTGTCATGGAGTGGAGATATTTCAGTCTTTGGTTTCTTTATTGTTTTTTTTTTTTGGCAAAACCTCCCACTCATCACCATGGCAAAATTTGCACTCGACAAGCATTCCTTGACTATACTTTTAAGCAACCACTTCATTCACTGTGGGGTCACCCTTTCTTGAATCTGGGCGTCGTGATCAGCTTGTATCACATAATACGGGAACAGATTCTTACGAGTTAACCTTATCTCGGACGCATACCCAGATGGAAGATGAATATCGCGATCTTGGCAGCGAACTTCAATTTTTATGAACGCTGTCGCATTCCATTTGCGTATGCCCATTTTCAAGATGTTTCAAAGCTATCGTAATGTTTTTCTCACATGCATAGTCTACGAAATCATTTGACAGAAAACTATTCGGGTTTTGATAACTACAACCATCACTCCACAAGATAATCGTCTCTGCATTAGGGTAAGTTCAACGCAAGCCGTCCAGTCTTTTTACAACGCAAGTATTGAATTCTCTGGCATTCAACTGTCCCTCCGTCTCGTCCCATATTATATTCAGTGCGTCAAACGAGACTAGGTCTAATTACGTCCAGTTGTGAATGACAACTTTTATTCTGTAGTAACGGAATGAAGCCTTGATTCGGGGACATAAAAGGGTCAACTGCAAATTCTGTGTCTCGACAACAATTCTGCCTGCACTCTTACTTGCACCATCTTTGTCTTTCTTCTTGGCAGACCTAGTATGTTCTTTACGTGTCATATGTCCCTGATTTGCTTCCTGATTAGAATATCCAAGCTTGTATGCAATGCAGACCTCACACTGGTCTTTCTTTGGTTTGAAAATGGTCAAAACTTTGTCTTCTATAAGATCTCTGAACGCACTTATGCCAACAGTGTCTTTTTGAAGCTTCTCTGCTTCTGTCTAGTAAGCAGAGAAGACTTCAGTCAAAGATCCAAAGTGATACTCAAAATATTTCTTAGAGTCGCAGGACCTACAATAGTGTGAGCGAAGTTTTGGTAAATCTTCTGAGAATTTCAAGGCAAACGCTCCACGTTCTGCAGAACCAGAAGATTTTCTTGTATCCATACGTGACAAGATCGATGGGCGATAAAGATCACTTGACTGGTGAATGCCCACTGCTGCAGCAGCTAATGTCTAATTCCTAACCTGCCATTCGCCCAAGCAAAATGTGTTCAAAAACATGGATTTGCAAACCAATAACAGTCCCTGAGAGGTTTTCAGGCGGTACTTGATGGTTGAAGTACGTATTGAGGAGCTACCATTCATTTTCTGTTTTTGTGTCATCACAGTGAACAAGAGTACCAATATGTATTTTCTTCTGCTCCCACGACATTTTAGGAGGATTTTACCACCTGGGTACTTTTCGGGGAGGAATACGTTAGACCCCATCTTGACCCTATAGTAGGGAGGGGGTCACCATTTCCACGGGGCACCTCTGCTGCCATTTATAACCAGTCTAACTTTACAAGATCACGTGTCTCTTTCTAGGCCAATCAGGGACTTAGAATACTGCGGGGAAAATGCACATGCGCAATGAATACGAGCATGACAATGTTATTGATCCACTAACGGAACAAGATCGCAGAGAATATAAGGAAGGATTATTGCTATAGTTGTTATTAGTGTGAGAATAGAATTCAAGGATTGAGAACAGTTTGACTTTACTCGTTTATTTATTCATTGAGATATATTTGCAATAATGAGTGGAATTTTTACACTATTAGAAGTTGACAGTGGAGTTGGTAGCAACAGCAATGATACAAGAGCACCAAACATTGTGGTAGAAATCACGAGAGGATCACGGCTTTGTCTTGAATGGGATGAAGTATATGCAAGATGTGTGTTATCTTTGAGCAAATTTAAAATGAAGGATCAATTATACTTCACTGCAAAAGTTGATATAACACATGTGAATAGACTTCAAAGTGCTTTAAATCCAATAGTGAAGTATATAGAAACAATAAGTTATATCAATAATTGTATATGTGTAATATATTATTGTTGTAATTATACACGCACAATAAAATTGTTTCGAAATCGAAAATGTCACCTTTCTTTTTGTTAGAATTTTTTTAGGTTATCGAATATTCTTGAAGTAGGACGAATCGTGGTTAGTATAGAGTCAGCAGTGAGAGTGTTAGGATTAAAAATGAATAAATTTGAGAAAGAGAGAATTAGGTCGAATATTGTGATTATAGAAAAACATTTGATTTTGGGTGACAATTTTCTCGAGTTATCACTTCAACGGAAGATATTCTCAAAGGGAACACTTGAAAATATAATGGGGAACGATTCTCCCCCATTGGACTATTGTATGAAGCTTTTACGAAACGACTCAAATGCTTTTACTCTATTTTTTGATATATTAATTGAAACAAAGCAGAATGATATCGTGGATATACTTTTGAAAACATTGCCATAGATTCTATGTAGATGGCTAACCCTTCGAAAGAGATTATTTAACTTCACAGAGTTACACCTCTCCCTTCCGCCTCTGAATTTATCGAACTCGGATCAGTTTATTTTTAGCTGTGAGAGAGTTGACATCGGAAACCAAAAAATGTTCTATACGTGTCCACTATGTATGTACACTTTTGGCAGTTAGTCATCATGTGAGAATTGTACAATTATTGATGACTATAATAAGAAGTGCAAATTATTCAATCCGTGTAAATTGCATAGAGGATATGCAGTATAAATTAAAGGCTGTAATTCATGTCTTGAAGAGATTTATGACTCTCACCCTAGAGGGAAACTATGCTCCAATTGCCACTATGACAAATGTGATCAGTGGGAGAATGCTTAACCTGGTATGATTTGAAAGAACCCTAAACGTGATTTTAGTTTATTTCTACGAGATTGGTATCGTCGTGGTTTTAAATTATTTCGGGAGGAAGAAATTGGTCTACGATTCAACTGTTGGGATAACAATACAATTTGGTTTCTAGGTCATCGTTGTGAAGACACTGCCTATTATGCCTATAAACCTAGTGATTTTTATTTGGCAGTTACCGAATTTGATTCACCATTTGAAAACACTGTATGTGATATGGCTTCAAATAGACAAATTGAAACACGTGAATTTCTCAATATGAATGCAAATAGTGTCTGTTGGAACCCTTGGTCCCAGTTTCGTCAGATAAATGTCCCTCCCAGATTCATTTTTTGGGCCCCTTCATTATTTTCCTTCTTTAAGTAATAAATGTTAATTTTCCTATTATTTTTTCGACGCCATTTTGGGTCCTTTTAACTGCGTACGTGTTTAATTGACCACGAGGGAAAAAAGTGGGCAGTTAGGGAGATTGGCCAGTATGTTAGGAGCCCTTTGATTGGCTGGGAAGATGCAATTACCACCCCCAGTAACCCCACCGCGTGCTGCGGTTAGCGGGCTGGGAGAATTTGTCCTTTTTTGAGTCAGTTCATTTTATAACGCGTGACTGTGAATATAGTAAGCCTTTTCTATGTACTCTTTTTAACTTTTCAGCTTAGGTCGAAACTAAAGGGTTAATTAGAAAATCTTATCGGTAAACTTTGGCTTTAAATGTGGCCATAGACCATCCGATCACGTTAGTATAAAGGAACCGTTGGGGTACGAGCGGGAATCTCACTAACATTTGGGCTGACAAGGGGTTCTCCCCTTCGAGTAAGTGGCATAGCAACTCTTTGCGCCATTTTTGCCTTTAATAAGTGGTGACCCTGCACATACACCGCAATAAGTGGTGCCAGCGGTAGCTAACACTAGGAACAGTGTCATTGACTATACAAAGAGATATGACAAGAGTGAAGTTACATTGTACTGTAGAAAATGTGACCCTGACTTTGAAGCCAATCAAGATCAATAAACAGTGAATTCAAATGATCTACCAGCATTGTGGTTCTCGACAGTGGCCTTTACATCCAAGAGGAAGAAATCTAAAGTGTAGAATAAAGACATTGTTGTATATATACATTTTTTCTTTATTAATAAGTAAATTCACATACATTTCTTAAGCACTTTACTGGTAGGGCACCAAAATCAATATTATATAGGTCTGAGAGGATAATTTCCACCATAAAGTCACTCAGACGTGGATTGTCTACATAAATGTTGAGAAACTGCTTGTAAGTATAACCGCAACATCTGAACACAAAATATAGTAGCGCATGGAAATCACAACTTTTAGTCGTCAGATCCTGTACTCTCTTCCGATTTGGAATAATAGTTTTACATAATTTATTTCGTCAGATCAATGTCTACATAACTGGCACTTTGGTGAGCACAAGCAACAATCTCTCGAATTATACATGCTATATGCAGTTCATGTTGATGACACCCAAGTCATACAAGGAATTGAGAGGCACCTCCAATGGTTATGAATATGTTACTGATACTAATAGTACAGATGCACTTAAAAATGCTACAACTAGTGAATTACATCTAGTTGGCAAAATATACTATGAGATATTTAATATACCCCAATGGCTACCACCCAATAATAAAATGGATATAAAATTGACGCTTGCTCCATCCAATTTCATTTTAAGAAAGGAACTTACTTCCAGTCCTGATGTAACTCTCTCCCTCACTTCGGCAATACTACATGTACAAAAGCAGCAGGTTATGAGTTCCGGTGCTTTGGTAGTGGAAAAATTTAGAGCCAGTGGAAATAATAATGTGTTCCTCATACGATCACCAATCAACGTCATATTGCCACAGGCTCACGTAACTTCACCAACTTATCCTTTATCACTGGCAAAATTCCGTCAAAATTAGCATTGGCATTTGTAAAAGCACTAGCGCAATAGGATCGTGGACTGGCTGCCCAAATAAATTTGAACTGTTTGGGCTTTCATCTCTTGCCTGCAAAGTAAATGGAATCCCACTCTACAATCTATCTTTTGATAAATCCTATAGGACATTGTATGAGTTGACCATGCAAAACCTAGATCATGATTTGCAACTATTTGAAAATGGTATAACAGAAGAAATGTTCGCTAAAACACATGGCATCATTGTACTAGACGTGTCTGGCACCCAGGATATGAGTTTAGTACGAATGGGGAGTGTGCGTTTAGAGAGTACATTTGCCGACCCATTAGCTGAGAGTATTGCCCTAATCTCGCTAAATCAATTGCACTAGTGCTCTTTACAAATGCCAATGCTAATTTTGACGGAATTTTGCCAGTGATAAAGGATAAGTTGGTGAAGTTACGTTAGCCTGTGGCAATATGACGTTGATTGGTGATCGTATGAGGACCACGTAGTTTAATATTATTTCCACTGGCTCTAAATTTTTCCGCTACCAAAGCAACGGAACTCATAACCTGCTGCTTTTGTACATGTAGTATTGCCGAAGTGAGGGAGAGAGTTACATCAGGACTGGAAGTAAGTTCCTTTCTTAAAATGTAATTGGATGGAGCCAGCGTCAGTTTTATATCCATTTTATTATTGGGTGGTAGCCATTGGGGTATATTAAATATCTCATGGTATATTTTGCCAACTAGATGTAATTCACTAGTTGTAGCATTTTTAAGTGCATCTGTACTATTAGTATCAGTAACATATTCATGACCATTGGAGGTGCCTCTCAATTCCTTGTATGACTTGGGTGTCATCAACATGAACTGCATATAGCATGTATAATTCGAGAGGTTGCTGCTTGTGCTCACCAAAGTGCCAGTTATGTAGACACTGATCTGACGAAATAAATTATGTAATATACAATTTTCATAGGATATTCCATCAGTACCAACTGGCAATGTATTGTCGGATTTCTGGACTTTCATTTGTAAATCTATAAATATCAAAGACATGTCCATAAAGTAGTCTTCATATGAGTTAATTTGAAAGTGGATATTATCGAAAAGGGGTTGTTGTGGATACTATTGTTCATAGTATCCATGTTTTATACTCACATCAACATTTTCTGCAGTAAATAGATTTAAAGATGAAGTGATTGAAGGTTGGGAATCCTTATGTGGTAGATATGCCATTGTTCAGTCTATGAAAAGCAATGCAGTTTCGATCTAACAATTCTCTTCCTGGGGCTTCTTCTTTTTCTGTTTACTGTGCATGTCGTCTTTTTCCTTCTTTTCTTTGACAGGGGTGATGTCTTTCGTTTCTGACCTGAGTAGAGACTGATGAGTGGTGCACTGTTTCTTGACCTTTTTAAACGTTTCCCATTTTGTTGAGGTTTCAATTGTTCGCCAAGGGTTCGTGCAATGGCCCTAATATTTTCCGAAGCACTTTTTTAAAATCCTTGCCAAAGCTCCAATTGTATACTGTAGAGGTTGCAAAATCTGTCGCAGCCGGTACAATATATTTTCTAGCCAGAGGTAGTGCAGAGCGAAACAGCTTAGCAAACCAACTGCCAAAACCATAGCCAGACATTGATGAGCGACCTTTGTAATAGTCCATCCCATTGCCCAGCTGTCTTGGGCCAAGAGTATTGACATAGCAGTCAATATGAGGACAAGTTAATACTACTTTTCTATTAGACACCTTGTTTTTGACCACTGACAACGACGGGTCGAAAATGGCATGTAATCACAGCCAAACCTTTTGATATTGCCAGGGGATCACCTAATTCAGTTCTTATTGTTAACTGGCAGAATTCAAAATAGGAAGGGTTTCCGGGGATATACTGAAGATGCTTTATATTATAATGATGAATATGTCCTTTCTTGGTTTTTGTTTAAGAACCCGTAGGAGGGGGACATTGCTATTGCCAACTCTTGATGTTTCAACAAATGAGGCGTAGAGAAATATACAAGTGTCCGTGGAGAAGGCAGGCAGGTAGTCAGCAAAAATAAAATTAGTGTTTCCAGGACTTTTACCATTGATTATATTGAGTTTAAAGCCAAGAACATCTTTTAGATTATCATTGAGAATAACCTTTTCATCGGCAATGGGTGAACTAATGTAGATCTTGCCCTCTTCCTTTGAATAGTTGAAATGAAAGGCTTTTTTTACGAGAGGAAATTCTTTTATTGATAGAACGACATAAATCATTCATACAGTCGAGTTCTTCGTAGGGTAATTCAACATATGGATAATCTGTCCGATTGATCATTTGAATTTTATACTGTTCGCTATCAGGTTGTGGCGGCCAATCATAGGGTCTATTCAAATCATTGTGGAGAGGATCGGAGACATTGGACATGAATTTCACATAGAAATCATTGGGCATTGTTAATGTCTTCAACTGCAACCCAAGAATCAAAATCAGAGTTGTATCCTAGCCAACAAACAAGCAACTGTCTCTTGCCCCTACAAGTACGACTCTAATATCTTTTCAATTTGATAAATTTCACTACTGTTTCTAATTTTATGTAGTTCATATTCATAAAAGCCACCGAGGATCTCATTATCTTTGTTGTCTCGCAGCGGATATGTCAAGGGTTCAGTGTCTAGGATTTTGGACACTTTAAAAAGTTCAGTGCTCCATAAATAATTCCCCTTTTCAAAAGTATTGGTTGTTCTATAAATTCGAACAGTATCGCCAACGTTGATTTTCTTCTTCACAATTTTTGTTGTTGTCGTTTTTTCACTGGAATATTGCTTTAGAAAAAAGTTAAATGTATTTTCACTGCAATGAACTTCCTGAGGGCTAACACCGAAAAGAGATTGATGTGGTCGTTGGTTATATATTTGTACGATTTTATCTAAATCATGAATAAAAACAGCAGTATTTTTCAGCGTGCAATATCTTGAAATTAATAGACGAATCGTTCGTATCAATCGTTCAGCCAATACAGAATTTATAGGACTGTGACTGTGACAGAGCTTTGTATTATATTTCAATAGAGCCTTTTGCAAATGAGGATTAACAAATTTGCCACCGCGATCCGATTGAATTTTTCTATAGCAATCTTGTTCAAGAATACTTTCTAAAGCTTGAGCAACTTCAACACCTCTCTTTGATCGCAATGGAATGGCATATGCATAGCGAGTAAAGACACTGATGGCCACTAGAATATATTTTTAGGGTGTATTGTGACGCCGTTGAATCTCATCTAAAGTTAAAAGATCAGTTTGCATTATATGCAGAGGGAAAAAGGCTTTAGTTTGTCGAAATTGTTTGCAACGCAGCCTGCGATTCCGATGCAGAATTTAACTCGGTTCATTTTCTAATTATTCTTTTTCATTTTTTAATGTGCTGCCACCTATGTCAGACGAAACCTTAGAACGCGTTGTGGGGGAGCTTAGACTTCCCGCTTCCCCAATATTTTCATAGACATGTTTTAAAACTTCATCCATTTTGAACGCAAACAAGTAGTGCAATGTCCAATCACCTTTTGCACACTGGAGGGTGGTGCTTGTAACGATGAGTTGATATCAATACGTCTTCGCTTTTGTCTAGCCGTCATCATCATTGGTGTTATCAAATCATTGCTGCTACTAGGAGTGCTAGTATTTTCAAAGATTAATTTAAAATCTTCTTCTTCTTCTTCTATTTTAAATGGTGTTGTTGTTGGCGTTGTTAGAGGACTAACACCTTCATTATATTCTCCTAATTTTTTTAAAATTTGCTTATTTACATTAAGACCTTTGGGTAGTTTGATGCATTTAAAAAGGTGTATAGATTATTGTCAAGTTATAAGAGTCCTATACGATTCGTAACCATATCGCAAATTAAATCGAGTAGATTATAACTTTTTCCCTGAATTATAATTCGTTTCCCTGTGTTATTGATTTTAACTTGATAATCACCATCACTTTCCAAAATGATATTTTTTAATACTCTTTTACTCTGTTCTCGATAGGTCACTGGCAATAGGTTTCCAATTGATGTCACTATGGAATTCAATTCCTTCTCCTTTGACTGTGTTGCTGCAGAATCTTGAGGAGATGTTTCCTGTTGGGATCTGTGATGGTGGTGGATCTCTCACGATAAGGTCTATGTTTGTCCACACGACGCAATGCATCTTGAAGTAAAACTACCTTTTTATCATTGGCAATATTTTCATCATTAATGAATTTGCTTAGATTGTCTTCAAAGTGTTCCACGGGTGAGAGGACAAGTTCTATTGGAATCAATTTATAGGGTTTAGCCATCTAGAGAAAACTGTTCACAAGTCCTGTGAATATTGGCAGTAAAATTTTAAAAAAGTTGCCGCCCGCTTGAAGGAGACGTTTTCTTTTAAAAATTTTCCTTTGTTTCTGAAAGCCAAGGCACGTACAGTGGAACGATGTTGCTTTGTCTGTTGTCTAACACCTTCTGGCAAGTGTACATTGCCCTCAGTTAATTTTAAAAAAAGTTCAGATATTAGATCAATAAATTCTTTGTCAACACCATGTCTAAGTATGGCCTTCCTGAGCGGAGGTTTTGAAGTGTCTAGAACAGAAAATAAATGTCTATTTTCGTGTAGTTTCTTCAACGTCATGATGGCGACTAATAGCCTTTTCTACTGTTCACCGGAAGATTTATTTCTTTATCGTTACTACAGTTATTTCTTTATCGAAAATATCTGTGACTACACGTAGATCCTCGGGTGTATTCTGATTAAGATCTAGCAAAATGTACCCGTAGGGCTTATTTGTCGCCTGACTGTACGCTGAAAGTAGAAATTTTGGGGCACCAGGATATATTTTCTTTATTTAGAGTTATTAGAGAACTTTAATCACGAACAACTCGGTAGATATTATAGATGGTGCAATTCAAAGCAAGGGTTCTCATACACTTGCTCTGATGAAACTGATTGTGTGGAACTAGGGTTATGGAAAAGTGTTCATGATGAGAACGAACGGTAAACAGTTGTAGCATTTCCTGTGAGATCTGTTCAATCGATTCAGCCAGATCATCAATAATCAGCCATGAGTTTGACTCAATACTATTGAAAACGTCAAGTCCCCGTATGAATTGTATTGACATGGACGTGGCAGTGGCAATAGCTTTTATTTGATCGTAGGACTCTTGCAAAATGCTATAGCAATAGTAAATTTTCTTTGGTTTTTCCAAAGATATTTTATTACAATTTTTAATTATTTTAGCTAAAAGTTTCGTTTTCCCCGACATTGACGGGCCACACAGAAATGACTTGAACGGTGTTTTAAATTGATACATACTGCTGCTGTTGACAACAGTTGGACTACAACTAACTGTAAACCATACTTGTCTAATGAACAAATAATAATAATAATTTTCCCTTAGATCTACCTAGTACGTTATTCAACAAAAACAACAAAAATATATTTTTTTCTTTTATTAACATTAACACTTTTTGTGCAACAACAACTGCAATAATAGAAAGAACAACATTTTTTTATTCATTTACAAAAAAAAAACTTAAAAACAGCAAGAACAATATTTTTCATTTATTAACAACACTTTTTGTACAATAATAGCAACAAGAACAATATTTTTCACAAAAAAAACAACTTAGAATACACCATGAATAGCAATAGCAATATTTTTCATTTATAAACATCACTTTTTGAACAACAACAACAATAGCAACAAGAACAATATTTTTATTGACAAAAAAACTTAAAATACAGCACGAACAATATTTTTCATTTATTAACCACACTTTTTGTACAACAATAGAAAAAAATAGCAACAATAACAACAACATTTTTCATTTATTGACAAAAAAATACTTAAAATACAATAGCAATAGCATCAGCAGTACAGTTGAACAAATTTCTAGACTAAGAATAGAATATGAGAAAACACAATTTACAATATTTAAAAGATGAGAATCCCCTCAAGGGTCCCCCACCCCCTGCGCTGAAGGCTGGGCCGGGGCTGAAGGCCGGGCCGGGGCCGAAGGCCGGCCACGGGCGGGACCCCACCCCCCTCGGGGCCCTGCGGAAAACGGAAAAAACAAACTCTATATACAATCGGTCCACTAGAAAAACGGTAACGATTCGCAATGGAAAGAAGAAATTGTTGTTCCCCCCCAACTCACCAAGTACTTTTTTTTTAATTTAAGTTAACTTATCCAGACCGAGTTGGTTTCGATAGTCCACACAATCAACTCGATCTGAAATTCGATAGTGACGTGGGGGAGTACTCTTACACCATTCTCAAGCACATGGACCTTGTCGGATATGCATGACATGGCATTTTTCTCCTCTCTAACAGTATAGTTCCTGTACTGTAGAGAGCAAATTGCTAGCACTTTTGCTCTTGGCACTAGACAACTGTCTACACATTTTCTATAGACACTCATGTTGAAATTATTTTTTAGAAAGTGTGTAGGCACCCCTTTGCATCCTTGCCGTGTGTTTTACATCCCTGTTTTACATGCCTGTTTTACATCCTTGCCGTGTGTTTCCACAAAGTATACTTTGTGACCGGGGAACACCCGATTGGATATTAAATCACTCCCCGTCTCCGACTTTAACATTAATAATTGATTGGGGGCCTGGCGTTTCACCAACTCGGGGTAGATGCTCTATTTCCAATTAGTGAAATCCATCCGTGGGGCAATTTGCACCCCATATTCCAAATCATGTAATAAATCCCCGGTTCTAACTTTTAACAACAGAGAATATGTGTCCCCATAGTAAACTTGAACCTCCCCCTCCCTTGACCATTGTACCTTGCACACATTTTAAAACAACGACAACATGAGTTTCTTTGAAATTTCAAGAGCTGAACCACCCCCGCAATATTCTTATTCAGAACAACATTTCTCTTTTTTCGGTGTAGCAGAACCATATTCGGGTCTATGCTCGTGAATGTTGTAAAATTGGGATCGGCGATAATTCGTGCACATTCGTTTGGGCCTCTTACTACGTCACAACGTGATCTGTTTCGTACGCTTTCACACATTTTTCCAAAAGCTGAATTTGAAGTAAGTTTATACATTTCTTTTTCGACTTTTCTTTTTGCCTGTGAGCGTTTACTGACAAAGGTGTCAATAAACGTCTTCAAGTAGGGTTTCTGATTGAATTGCAGGGCCCTGTGTATTTTTGTGACCCTGAAACCATTGCTAACCATCCAAAGCAATAGGACGTGGTGAATAGCAATATTCTGTTTCGGGTCCAGATCTGCAATTAGTTTTTACTTGGAGGGGGTCCAACGCATCCCATATCCTCGACCAAAGACCGATTGCATGGGGTCAAAGACTCCTTGGTCACAGGTCTATTCACACACGGAAAAACAAATCTTTTACTTTGTCATGAAGTTCCACTGGTATGTGTCCGTCAATTTCAAAGAACCATCCTTGTAGACAATTTTCCTCGACAGTTCAAATGTCGGGGATGTCAGAAGGATTTTAAAGCCATTTATAATTGCCACATGGTAAACAGTAGTGAGACATCGCCGAGGGGTACAATGTGCGAACGCTACAAACTCCCCATAGTTAATATGCTCCTTGATTTTGTGGCTGCTTTCGACTCTGTAACTCGCAAAAACCTTTGGCTAATCATGTTGGAAGATGGTATGCCGGTTGAATTCATAGAGCTGTTGAAGGCCTACTACAAGCATTGCAAATCGACAGTAAGAGTGCTGGGCAAAGAAACTAAGCCCTTCAATGTTGAAAGGGGTGTGAGACAGGGGTGGATATTGTCCCCTGTTTTGTTTAACTACTCTGTAGACTGGATTCTAGAGAGTTCACTCTCGAGTTTTGATGGTGTTGCTATGGGATTGGGCATTAACGTGTCTGACCTGGACTACGCGGATGACATCGACGCTCTTGCTGCTGACCCAGCAACTACCCAAGCAATGTTAAATGAAATAGCAAATTTCTCTCAGGTACTGGGTATGAAAATCAACACGGCCAAAACTAAAGTCATGGACATAAACATACAGTCGGATTATCAGCTTGTGCTTTAAGGACAAGAATTTGAAAAAGTCGACTGCTTCACCTATCTTGGCTTAATAATAGACTCTCGTCGAGGTTGTGACCTGGACATACAGAACAGAATCAACAAAGCCAAAGCCATCTTTTCACAACTCCGCTGTCATTTGTGGATCCGGCGGGAAATCAGCATGAAGACAAAACTTTCTGTAGATAATTTTGGGGACCACACTGCCTTTCCATGACGATAAAATAATAATTCAAAATAGGAATAAAATCCTTTTTAATAGACAGTGTATAATAAATTTCACAAAAAATACCAGATATTTCGGTCACATATACAGTAACCATCATCAGTAGTAAAATTACTGATGAAGGTCACAGTATATGTGACCAAAATATCTGGTATTTTTTTGTGAAATTTGTTAAACACTGTCCATTAAAAAGGGTTTTATCCCTATTTTGAACTTTTATTTTAAAACTTTCTGTCTATAAAGCGGCTGTTAGATCTGTTCTTTTCTATGCAGTCGAAACTTGGCCACTGAAGGCGCCTCATCTCCATGATTTGTAAGTCTTCGACCACCGCTGTCTACGAAAAATCCTGAGGGTTCGATACTCCAATAGAATCTCAAATGTTGATGTGCACTACCGCTTCTGTAACATTGAACCGGATGCCATGATTGTGAAACAGAGAAGACTGCGTTGGCTTGGTCATGTTCTTAGAAGATCCAATGACCGCATCATAAAGCAAGTGCTTCTAGCTGTCCCATTGCCAGATTGGCGCAGACGACCTGGCGGTCAATTTAAGAATTGTTGGACAACTGCCAAAAATGACCTCGACCCCATTGGAGGATTTCGAAAGTTTGGCAGAAAGTGAGATAGCTGCTGGCTCCGGTTTGTTTAAGAGCTGGCACAAGATCGTGACAAATAGGAGTCAATCATACGTAGTCTTCTAGATGCCGGGTGAGGCGTCCGTGTCTGGACCCACAACAAGTACAAGTAAAAGTAGGTAAGAGGGGTACAATGACTTCATGTCAAGAAAAAAAGCATTGGAATTTACACCATCAGCAGAGTTCTGCCCAGTTATCCATTGGATCCATTGTTAGGACGTGATCCCCATGAAAAACATACCCCCCCCCTCATAGATCTTTCTACAAATAGGTGTTGATCCACATCGGTGATCAACCCTATTTCTTTCCTAATAATTTTTAGAATTAAGTCCAAGACGAGGTGTGGTGTTTAAAAATAATAGCCAATGTCTACCCCGAACTCTGAATAAATTTGATCTGTGTTTTTGCAGACAATGTCTAAAAGAGTTAACACACCACCGGCCAAGTACATTCTACAATAATCCCAACCATTTGTACAATTACCCTTAGCCCATACCCTCTTAGAAAATTCATAGTCTCGTCAGTGCATTCACTATCGAAAAGTGAATTATAGAATGCATCAATGAGAGGGAGTTTTTCCTCCCTTGACCTTGCGTCAGAGCAGTAATAGTCACATGCATATATGCCCTTACAAGTCAGCAAGTCATACATTTCACTGTCTGGAAAGCACTGTTTAAGCAGAGGGAAACTATTGAAATTGTCACTTCCCTGCACTTGAATTAGTTGACTGAGAGCCCTGGGGAAGAAACTATATGAATCTAAAAAAGGATTTTATTCCATCACGTATATCCATTATCCACTGCCTGCCATTTCAACTCTAAAAGCAAGAGCTTCTCAGCAGATTTGGAGATAATATTGTAGATAAATGAGTTATTTACCCATGGGCCATCTGCTCCCCCTCCTTCCCTGTGCATACGCGCCAAAGCCGGTAAAATAAACTTAAAACCATAATTTGAATTGTGAATGAAAACCGATATAAAAAACTGCTAGCTTACATTCACATTGCACGATTGGTGTTCTACGCCACGAAAATTACTACCCCCTGACGGTATATCCTGCCACAGGTGATGGTGGTCAAGGACTTTCCCCTTCCCTCCCCTAGTATTTTCCCCCTAGTCCCTTTCCCCTTAGACCCCTCTTCAAATTCCCCCTTACAAACCCAACATACTTTCTTATTTTTAATGGCCAGGCGATCCTTTGCTGATTATATCATCGGATAGTGGGTTTTTCTCAAACGCGAAATAGCTCCATCTGCAGTGACAATTAATTTATTTAATGCTTTGATCATGAAATCATTCTCATCCAACATTTCGACTATTTCCAACAATTGCTTAGTGTTAGAGCTGTCTCTTTGTGCATGGGCATAGGAAACTGCGATGGTTTGATGTTATTTGATACGATTCGGAAATTGTGGGTCATTCACATTCATCAGCTTGGCTTCACAGTCTAAACTTATTTTATCGTTTTGCATTAGCGTATTCTGAAAATTTTTAAAACGTAAAATTGCACAGTCACCCGAAACTGTTTCCACCGATTGATAGCCATGTCTTTTACGGTGTAACATGCGATTTTGTAACTTTAAATCACTCTGAAATCTAGACAGGCACATTGGATAGTAGTAACATACCCCCATCATCTTACCCCCTCTAAGAACTCTACTAATATCCGTAATAGGATTAAAATGTCAAATTGAATTGGGTTCAGTAGGCGGTGTGTACAAAAACCAAACCCAGTGTTTCACAGATTCAATCGACGGGGCCATTACTGGGAATATTACCCCCTTTTTATGAGAACGCATACCCTCTTGAAATTCCGTTTCGTATTGCAGCACTGTAACACCGATATTTAAATGGGCGTTGGCCCGTTCAAAAATATCTATCGCTCTGAGTTCTACAGGAATTTTTTCCGCTAGACAAGAGAAATCTACAGGGGGATAATCAGACCCCTCCCTCCCATAGACGGTCCAGTAGTCCAAATTTTTCTTTATAGTGCCATCTGCTAGAGGTTGGAAAGCTGATATTAGGAAAGCGTACATGAAAAATTTTTGGCCTGTTTCAAAACAGATTTGTTGAACGCTCTTGCATCCTTCTCAATCGGGATTATTTTTAAAAATGTTCCCGTGTCCCTGTGTCCCCCTCTTAAAATAATTTTTTTTAAGTTTACATATATTTACACTTAAATTTTCATTAAATACAACTACGGAACCACTCCCACTCTCAATATAATTCTCGAGATGAGTGACAATATTGTCGACCCATTGCATAAATACAGTCTCGTACTTTTCCAAATGAGGGTACACTACCAACATCTCGGTGTCTACATAATGGTCATACACCTCCCCATGAATCTCATTTAGATAAAATAGTTTAAAACAATTGATACTTTGATACTCTCCCGACCCCCCCCCCCCCTCACAGCTGAATCTGTTTTCTAAAAGTGCCAGAATTTTTTCTACATATTCATGAATAATATGAATGGGGTCGGTTATAAAATTTTCCCCCATAAGTGTATTAAATGGATCACCAAATTTTGCATTAAAAACGTCTATTGTATTCAATATCGAATTTGTTTTTTGAAATTCCGATAGCGACGAGAATTGTGTATCATTACCCCCTCCCCCTTGTATATAATGATTAGCTAAACCCCTCCCCTTGTATATCACCACCTAGACCCCCTCCCCAACTTTGTTCAACAATAGGGCTGGTCTGTGTACTAAAATCTCCCAGTTCACTCAACATACCCTCGAGTGTATTAGGGCTGTGAGAATCCGCCCAAGCAAATTTATTTTGTTCTTCAATTATACTTGGTTGAACTGGGACGATGTCCATTAAATCAGTGGGGGGGGAGGGTTCTCCTTTAACTCTCTGAAAAAATTATCTTTAAGTTGCATTGTATTCGGACTTAACCACGGTAAATCACCCTCTGAAGTAACTGCATTGTCTTGTTCAACTATACTATTATCAACACTGAAATAATTATTCAATAAACTGTCTGCCCATTCCTTGTCATTGATAAAAGTATCATTTAAATTCTCACTACCTTCATAGCATTCCCGTACCTGAATATCACGAAACTCTATTGGCGCTTCAATTTGGATCATTTCATCAATGTGTCTCATTTTTTCAGATAGGGGGAAAGGTAGTGCGTATTGAACCAATTCAACCTATAAAGAAACAGCCACTTAATTTCAACGGCTATAAAACACCCTATTTTTTTAAAGTCGAAAATTGGGTTAATAGTGACTGTATTTTCTAATTGTTTAAAACATGTGCTTAAAAAAATACACAATTAATAGTCGTAGCAGAAGCAATAGCAATGCCACTATCTGTGTGCACATAGTACCCTTTGGATAGTTTTTAAGCTTTGTAATCGCGTCTATTTCAAAAACTGACATCAGGTACTTATTTCTATACCAATAACAATAGTGAAACTACTTTTTCAGTTAAAAAATTGAATTTTAATGCTCATAAATTTGCAATATTCATTATACTATCTCAGCAAATTATCTAGTAGACAAAAAAATAATAAAAGCAGCGCATGCGCCACTCACACACACACACAATAGAATAGTTAAAATCATAAAATGTAACATACTTAATAGCAACACTATATACGATTGAATTCGCCATACTCATAGTTTTCTTAGCAAATTATCTAGTCGAAAGGAAAATAAGCGCTATCTATAATGAAAATGACTTTCTAGTTTGATCTTAATGTACTCAAACTGGACAACAATATCATATGAAACTATTTATCATAAGCATCATCATTTTCAATCTCACAATTCATAGAATTTACTCTAGACTAAATGACGGGAATAGAAATGTATCTTTTTCAGCGGAACCTTTGCTATCCTAATTCATAAGGATTTAGCAGGCTGGATGCGAGCATTTGTCAGGATTCGATAATTACAATCTTTTTATCAAGGAGTTTAAATACCTCTAAAGTATTAGCGTCAAAGGGAGCGATATATTTCCTTTTTGGAGAGAAATCATTATCGGAAACAACAACAAATTTAAAAACTCACATTAAGATCTGCAGCTTGCATGTGAAGGGCTGTAGGGGACAAATCATGGCATCGAGGGCGTAGAAGAAGAAGAAAATGTAATGAATAACTCTAGGTCTTGAAGGCCCGGTGACTTCACCGTCTTGCGTGGAGGTGTCAGAAGGCCTTGCATTGTGGGTGATGTCATTCTTGCCTTGTATAGAGGGCGTAGAAAAGGCAATGTAATGAATAATTGTAGGTCTTGAAGTCCCGGTGACTTCACTGTTTTGCGTGTGGAGCATAGATGGGACAGCATTTTTACTTTCCGGATTTGGGGGCATGGAAGAACCAGTCATCTTCAACCGCTGCAGGGGAGTAGCATCATTGACCCTAGCCCTCTTGTTGGCTGGGGGACACTGCTCAAAATTTTCCTTAAGAAGAAATTAAATTTTAGTTGCTCCTGTAGAGAAAAAACCAAACTCATCCCCTATTATACACCCCCTCCCCCCTTCTTCGATAGCAATGTTAGAAAACCAATTTCCAGGTTGTACATATTTATTATATGGTATGCTTTACCCCCCCCCCCCCTAATATGGAAATGTAAAGCCCAAATTTGTTTCTAAACTATTATATTTTATTGCGTTAGCATTAAGCAAAGTTGACTTCTTTCGTGTGTACCGTATAGTGCAGCAGTATCTAATTTCCTTCAGAAAAAGCTTATAGAACAGAAATAGCACAAAAGAGCCATAATATAGCATAGAGTCCTGTAAATATCTTAGAAATTATGTTCCTAAAAACCAGGGCTAATTAAAAAACCGGGAATTATGGGGTGGGGGAAGTGGTAAGTTGTCAAAATTAGACAGTCACGTAGGCTACAAACCCATAGCATAACTTTCGAAATATTATAAGCTCAAGAAACAGGGGGTATTTAGATATAGACATGTTAACACAATTCCAGCGTATAGGCTTTAAATTGTATAAAAAAAAACTTAGACACATCACGTAGGCCTAAAATTTGCGATCAGAGGTAAAAATGCTAGCCAATTTACATTTAATATATGCTCTGCTTTACCCTCCCATCCCCACAATGTGCAAATATATATATACCCCGAATTTGTCTCTAAACTATTATTCATCCATTTTGATTTTATTAACCAAACTTGACTTTTTAAGAAGTCTCTCTTATAATAAAGCAGTATCGAAATGTCTCAATTAATTATTGATAAAATAAACTTACGGTATATATTTTGGTTAACAATATTGTCAATATTCTCCATAGTGCTTATTGTTCAATAGCTTAAAATGAACTGTTACAATATCACAGAATACAATGCACTTATACTAATGTTTCCAGAGAAGCCATATTTAAAAATAGAACTGTGTAACTTGATTTCCATCATAGCCTATTACGCAAATCTAGGCTAGAATTTCTTAGAAACATGGATTCCCGTCTATATTCAATACACTTAGAAACATCTCTGATTGGCCTAGAAAAATACACGTGATCTTGTCCCGTTAGTGGATGAATAACATTGTCATGCTCGTATTCAGTGCGCATGTGCATTTTCCCCGCAGTATTCTAAGTCCCTGATTGGCCTCGAAAGAGACACGTGATCTTGTACAGTTAGACTGGTTATAGATCGCAGCAGAGGTGCCCCGTAGAAATGGTGACCCCCTCCCTGCAACTAATATTTTCAATCATTGAATTGAAAAAGGAATAAAAATACTAAGTACTTTTTTTGAAACATTCTTCGAAGATTTTTTGGATGTTTCGTTTAATTGGCTACCTAAAAGATGAACGTCTGATATATTCCTTAATGCACTTTCCAAATCCAGAGCAGTAGCGCTGCCTAAGTAAAGAGCTATATGGCTTCAATGTTTTACTTATTAATTATTACTTAGACCAGGGGAAAACATAGAGGCCACATAGGTCTTTATAAAGCCCCCCCCCCCCCAACAGTGGCCCTTTTATTGGTAATCACTGGTGGAATCATGTCATCATCAGCTGACAATTTGTGAATGAACATGGAACCCAACGAGACATCTACAACATACTATAGATTTTGATCCGAATGCGAAAGAGCTGTTATCCACGAACGGAGGCTTTAAGCCTCCTGATCAAGGTTTTATATCATCAAAAATCAATTGAATATCTTAAAATTTCTGTTTGCCGGCATTTTGGCCCCCTTTAAAGCATATAAATATTTTTTTTTAAACATTGCATGTTATTATAATCGAATCACGTTTGACACATAAAAAGGGCCCTAGAACTTTTGATTTCCAATTTAGCCCTCTCCTAAGTTTCTGTGGCCAACCTTTCTATATAAAGTGGTTGGAAGAAGACATAAAAAAATACACATAAAGCCAAAATCGCTCTTTACTGAAGTCCCCCTCCATTTGGAAGGTTTTTATCTCCCAAAGAATGCTCAAAAGCTTTGATGCAATGCTCAACCAAGGAGCCTCCAAATAAATGTTCATAAACCACTTCTCATTAACACCCCAATTGCACCAATGGTTCGACCTGTTAATGGTTATTTATTTTTACTTTCTGTGATTTTAATTTATTTCCACTATTGTTGATAAATTGAGAAAATAATCCGCACTGTTCAAAATAAATTAAACACAAATGACGTAATAACCTTTAGCAGGCTTAGGGTCGGAAGGGCAGTAGCCCTACTCCTGTTGTTGATACATTATTTATTCATACTTTCAGTATCTGTTATATTTGTATTTTGATGTAAATGTTTATTTTGATTTCTGTTCATTTTTAGTTTCGTTTATTCATTGATAGAAAGTTGTCATTGTTACAAGTTAGAATTATTACCTAATAATATATGTAATAATTTAAAAAGTTAGGTATACGATTTTATTTTTGCTCCTCCTAGGTTTCAATATGGCCTTTTACTTTTTTTGAAAAAAGCTTTTCGGTACTTGTTTGATATCCACAATACACACAAGAAGTAAGTTGGGTTAATCATAATGAAATATATCAATGTATGATGAAAATATAATACTTTAGTAACAAAATTTTGAAACTACAACAAGCAATTATGGAAATCAGGCCGCCCAGAACACATTCGATTAAATAGCTGCCTAACCCCTAACTTGACTTGACTTGACTTGCTTTATTTACTACTAATTACAAAATAAACTATATACAAGAAACCACCCAGGGAAGGCTCAAAAAAGCCTGATGAAAGACGGCTGCAATCCTCTAATTCTCAACCATTTACAAAATTCATTTAAAAAAAAAAAAAGACCTGAACACTCTCTCTCAGTTAACCAATAATAACAAAATCTATGAAGAAAAGAAAAGAGAGAGAGAAAAAAACTGAGATATTAATAATAATAATGACAATAATAATAAATTATCTCCCCTCTCCCAATAAATGTTTTTTTATTTTTACTTTAAACGACCCAATGTGTTCAGCTTCCCGAACGCCAACTGGGATATCATTCCAAATAGCCGGAGCCAAATATCGAATTCCGAAACCTGCACGTGTGGTGTCTCGATAATCAACCGTAAAATTTTCCGCCTCTCATAGTCGCATACCTGTGGAGTGAACTATTTACACGAACAAAATTTGTAAAAACTGGAGGACATACATCATTCCAACATCTATATGCAAAAATAGCAGCTTGGTAATCGCGAATCTGACCAATGTTAAGCACTCTTAATTTTTTTAAACATGACGCCGTATCATTTACATTTTCTATATAATTCCCAAGAAGATGTACTGTTTTATTTTGTAAAATCTGCACTCTTTTGAAATTTGCATAAAAATTGCTAGACCAAATGACACAACCATAATAAATATAAGGCGCAACAATACTATGATACAATAATAAAAGAACCGATAATGGTAAAAAACGCTTCAAACGACGCAAAATTCCCAGACCTCTAGCAACTTTAGCTGCAACAAGATCACTATGGTGCTTTCAAGACAAATTACAATCAAGCTGGAAGCCCAAATAACACACCTCATGCACCTGTGACAAAGGCTTACCATTAAAAAATATCTCTCCATCAACACTCGGAGGCTTACCAACTCTCCTAAAAATCATAAAATTAGTTTTTTTAACATTCACTGACAAAAGGCTCAAACTTGTAAATACATAAAATGACTTTAAAACATTTACTTTCAACAATAGATCATCAATAATTTGACTAGACATAGTTAAAGCAGTATCATCCGCGAAAGTCGTGATAAAACACTCCGGTAAGTAAAAACGCATTGAATCAACATACACAAGGTACAGAAGTGGTCCCAAGACAGATCCCTGAGCTACACCACACTTCACTAGGTAGGGAGAAGAAAATGCATCATTTCAAACAACTTGAATAGATCTTCCACTTAAAAAACTATCAAACCATTTCAGATAATTACGACGAACTCCAAGGGACTGTCGACGTTTGAGTAAAATTTAAAAATCCACTGTATCAAACACCTTTCTAAAATCAATAAAAACAGTTAAAGGGATTTCACCACGTTCAAAGCATCTATTTACAATATCACAGAGAGAATGCATGGCGTCCGACGTCGAGTGACCTTTCCTAAAGCCGAACTGAGTTTCACTTAACATCCCTGTTTTCGTAAGGTAATCATATAGCCTTTTATGCACAATTTTTTCAAATATTTTTGGAAACAGGGGAAGGATTGATACAGGTCTATAATTTTCGATATCTAGTTTAGACCCACCTTTATGGAGAGGGATGACTTTTGCCCTTTTAAGCGCATCGGGGAATACCCCAGTTTCCAGGGAAAGATTGATTATGTGGACGAGACATGGTATTAACTAATACATCACTGATTTAAAAGCCTTCAAGTTAATTCCATCTGTCCCTGCTGAATTAGATTTGATTGTTTTCACAACCTTCAGAATTTCATCTCCAGTATACGGTTGAAATTCAATTTCATTTCCAATTCCTCTTTCATCCAAAAATTCGTCCTCCAAGGAATCATTATTAAAATTCACTAACCCTTCCGCCTGCACATTTTGACCAATACTTGAAAAGAACTTAGCAAATATATTAGTAATAATCGTTTAATCACTCACTGCTTCTCCTTGAATCAACAGCGAATTGGGTGGAGCTAAACCACCTCTATATTAAGTATTTAATTAAGATATACCTGCATGGTAGTTTTTCTCATTAAAATTAAGCTACGCAACCAATTGCAGAAAGACAAATGATTTTTCTCAGATCAAACAGTAGTAGATCAGATCAGATCCCCGGAGTAGCATAATATTTGTAGGCATGAATATATAATGAGTCGGAGGTAATAGGCTTGAGATTGTCTGTGCAGGATTTCGACTCTTGTTGATAGAAGAGCATCGCCAAGTGCTGAAAACCATGTTATGACCAAGATGGGCCCAGGATTGCACAAAGCCTCCATTCATGGAGGTCCCAGGGACTTCTTGCTGTCCGGTTCTAAGCCGGCTTAAGCACTTTGGTGTAGACTTGAGAAGATATGTGATCCCCGTCCTGCACTGGTATCCGGGATCACTGCTTTTCCTGAGGCGAAAAAAATTTCAATGATTTAAAGAACATGAAAATTGGAACTTGGAATGTTACGACATTAAAAAATGACTATCGTATCGACATTTTGACTGACGAATTCAGACGATTCGAACTGGATTTATTAGGAGTTTCAGAAACTCATATCCCAGGGGTAGGAAGCATGAAATTAGGTGATATAGAATTTGTTTACTCAGGCAGGAAGGATGGGGTACATAGACAGGGAGTAGGGCTCATGATGAATAAGGAAGCTGCTAAGTCTTGTTTGGGCTGGGAAGGTATTAATAATAGAATACTAATTGCTCATTTTATGACTAGAAAGTTCAGGGTATCAGTTATAGTAGTATACGCCCCTGTAGAACAGACTGATGGAGATACTAGTGACTCAGATGAATTTTACTTAAAGTTACAGGAGCAAACAGACAAGGTCCCAGGTAGAAATATGATGTTATTACTGGGAGATTTTAACGCCCAGGTTTGGTAGAAATAAGGATAGATGGTATCCCAGCTTAGGTAAATTTGGTGTAGGAAAAGAAAACAGTGATGGATACAGACTTTTGCAATTTTGTAGGTATAACAATCTAGTTATAACCAATACGGTGTTTGGTCATAAAATGGCTCATAAGCTAACATGGTATTCACGTGATGGTAAGACAGCAAACCTTATTGATTATGTTATAGTAAACCGAAGACTGGCAGGATCAATACAAGATACTAGGGTATATAGGAGTGCTGTTATTGATGTTAAAAGTAAAGATCACCATCTAGTAGTGTCAAGGGTTAATTTAAAGCTGAAATATCGGAAGGGTAATTACCTCCCGGGAAGTTATGATGTTAGGAGACTCTAGGATGAGAATTTGAGAGAAACTTTCCAGGAACAGTTGAATACTAAACTTGAGAGTTTAAAATTTGATAATGTGGAAGATGGTTGGAATAATTTTAGAAAAATAATTTGTGAAGTTGCTGAAGGTGTATTAGGGAAGAAAGCTAGAACCGCAGCTAAGAATATTGGTGAAAAAGCTTTATGTTTAATAGAAAGGAGAAAGGACTTGTACAAGAATTATCTGAGTGATAGATCGCATGAAAACAAAAGAAATGTAAAGAAAGTGGAGAAAGCATTAAAATATGAACTAAGGAGGTGTGAAGAGGAGGCCATGGATAAAATTGCCGAGGATCTAGAAGATGCAGCTAGACGGCATAATAGTATAATATTGTACTGGCACGTTAACAAATTGAGAGGTAGTAGTCAATCCGGACTTGTCCCAGTTAAAGATAGGAATGGGGTGGCAATTAGCGATAAGCAAAAAGCTAAAGCGAGATGGGCCGAACATTTTGAGAACTTGCTTAACCGAGATAGAGTTGCAGGAAAAAATATAGAGGAAAATGAAAAAGTTTGTGATACCTTGGATGTGAAGGAAGATTGGTTTTGTGAGGAGGAATTAGCAACAGTACTAAAAGGATTAAAGAATGATAAGGCTCCAGGTGCTGATAGGGTAGTAAATGAGTTTCTTAAATATGGTGGCTCTGAGGTTAGAAATAAGTTATTGAAGATTATGAACATGATTTTTGAAAAAGGGGAAGTACCTAACGATTTTAGGAAAACCTTAATTAAGCCACTTTATAAGAAAGGTGATAAAAGTGAGTGTGGTAATTATCGAGGCATTAGTCTGGTCTCTGTAGGTAGCAAATTGCTTAGTAATATGATACTTTTTAGACCGAGAGATGCTGTAGACAAAGTTTTAAGAGAAGAGCAGTGCGGTTTTAGAAAAGGTAGAGGATGTGTTGACCAAATTTTCACTCTTAGGTTAATAATTGAGAAGTGCCTAAGTTTTCAAACACCTTTGGTCCTCAGATTTATAGATTATGAGCAAGCGTTCGATTCTGTTGATAGAAGAGCTTTAGTAAAGGTTTTATCCTTGTATGGTATACCAGACAAATACCTTAAAGTGATTAGTGCTATGTACAAGAATAACACTGCTGCGGTTAAGGTAGGAAATGAGGTTAGCAGCTGGTTTTGTATTAAATCAGGAGTTAAGCAGGGTTGTGTTCTATCCCCCTTTATATGGATTATTTTGATGGACTTTGTTTTAAGGAGCACAGGAAAGGCAATGGGAGACCACGAAATCAAATGGGGAGGAAAAAGTCTCCTAGACTTGGATTATGCTGATGATTTAAGCATCCTAGTTGAAAGTGTGAGCAAAATGAATGAAGTTTTAGAGGTTTTGCGAGTTCAGAGTGCTAGTATTGGTTTGAAAATTAATGTTAGGAAGACTAAGTCACTAAGGCTAGGAATAAGTGAAGATGAAAAGGTGACGTTGGGTAATGAAAATATTGATCAGGTGGGCAGCTTCACTTACCTTGGAAAGTATTATTAGTAAAGATGGTGGGAGCAGTGAAGATGTTAAAAATAGAATAGCCCAGGCTCAGGGTGTTTTTTCACAGTTAAAAAAAGTCTGGAAGAATAGGAAGATAAGTGTGCAAACCAAAATTAGAATCTTAGAAGCTACAGTGATGACAGTGGTCAAATATGGCTCTGAAGCATGGATGCTCCGAAAAGCGGATGAAGATTTGCTAGATTTTTTCCAGAGAAATTGCTTAAGGATTGTTCTGGGTACCCGGCTGACTGACCGTATTTCAAACAATAGGCTATACGAAAATGTGGTTCAATACCGCTTTCTAGTTCTATAATGAAAGAAAGGTTGAGGTGGTTAGGGCATGTTGTGCGGATGAAGGATGACAGATTGCCGAAGATTGTTCTTTTCGGCCAACCATCTAGGGCTAAACGGAAAGCAGGTCGTCCCCGTCTGGGGTGGGAGGACGTCATAAAGAAAGATTTAAAGGAAATGGGAACTTCGTGGCCGGGTGTAAAAAGGGAGGCTTTGAATAGATTGGGGTGGAGGAGGAGCGTGCGTAGCTGTGTTGGCCTCAGGCGGCTTGGTGCTGCGATGAGTTGTTAGTAGTAGTAGTAGTAAACAGAGCAAACTTCTTGAGTGTATTTGTATTTTCGTGGTAATATATCAAATTAAGTGTTTTTTCAAGACCACACTGCCTGTCTACGAAGAAAGAAATAACGTTAAAATGGGGATAAGCCCATTTAATAGATAGAAAAAAAAAAACAGATACAAAAGTCTGGATTTTTCGACCCCATACAAAGCGATCGTCATCAGCAGAAATACTAAAGCATAAAAATTAAAACTAACATTTTTATACAAAACAAAATAATAGATTCCGGTTAAATCATTTCATTTATTTATAACTGGGTACATTTCATTTATTTAGGCAATATTAAAGAAGAAACTTACAACTCAAGACTTTGGATGATCCCAGTTCTTGAACTCTCTCAGACAAATCTAGTGAATTAACCGGAATTTATTATTTTGTTTTGTATAAAAATGTTAGTTTTGATTTTAATGCTTTAGTATTCCTGCTGATGACGATCGCTGTATATGTGGTCGAAATACCCAGACTTTTGTATCTGTTTTCGCGGTCTAAAAAATGGACTTATACCTATTTGAGCGTTATTTTTTTGTGTATTTGGGATAATACACAAGAACCAACTTTTCTTTAGAAAATATATTTATATTAATTTAAATTAAAAGTGAAGATAAATTATTTTAAAGCATTTTTTCGAAATAAAGCTTTTCAAAGAAAATAAACAGCTCAATCGAAACTTAAGAAGAGCAGAAACTTAATTTTGTGACAAATTGTAGGTAACACACGTGTGATTTAACGTGAGTGAATAAATGAAACCCAGAAGGAACAGAAACTAAGTAAATAGTCGCATTGAAAACGAAGAGAATAGATCTTTATGCTATAGCCGAATAAATAAATCCTAAACGAGTACAAACTAAAATAAAAAATCAGTCAAACTTAAAACGAAACGCATTTCCAACCAAAAGAAGTAGGGTTAGCCTACCCCAAATCTTCTGAAGGCTGTAGCGTCATTCAGCACCAGAAGCACCAAGTGGCGTCCAACTTATCTAAACATACCAATGGTGTAATTTACATATTCAAAGAGAATAGACTCGGATCCGCTGATAACATTATTACTTTGATTATCATATCTTAGTTGGATCTGTTGATCATCATCATTTGCTAGGCATGAATTAGTAGTATCAGAAAATCAAGTAGGAGGGATATTCAAAGTAGTCTTGATACTGATGATTCCAAATAATTAGGTGACAACACTGTCCTTTGTCAAACTACTTTATTACCTGTGCTAGGAAAGATAAAAAAAATATCTTAAACTCAAAAAATGAAAATTTCATGTTTTTAGGTAGGTATTTGAGACCTCCGTCGTAGAGTTTTGGAATTTTTAATTCGATCCTGGAATTCCATGAATTTGAGATTTTCCTTTTTATCTAAAATATAGAACTTTTCCCACGGTACCTAATTGGATGGGTAATATCATGTCTTATGAACCTATTTATTTGATTAAGTATTTTGTTGTCGTAGGCTATATATAATGTTGTTTTAAATATTTACCAATTTTAGAATTTAAATGAATAGGATCAATCTTTACTTTTTGTGCATCATCATGAGCAGTTTAATCAATATTGGAATTCAATTTCGTTTTGCCTTAAATTTCACAATGCAATAGCTCTTTTGCGTATTTGTTAAACTTCAATATTTTGACACTTCTTGGCAGAAAGTTTTTGGTCTAAATGTTTTTCGTTTTTTTACTGTTTCGTCTGATTAAAATGTAGTTGTTCTTTTTCTTCTGCCTCATACTTCTTGTTTCAGTTGAAAATGTTGCCAGATGTCAAGCTAAAATATTTCGGTTCTCTTTTATCGATTAATTGATGTATTTTAATGATTTAATTACAAATATAAACGCAATGCAAACAAAATTTTTTCAAAAACGAATCGCCCTGTAAACGAACGAACGAGAACGTTCGGTTCAACTGGTTTTCATTTCTTATTACCTATTTAAAAGTTTTAACCTCCCACAGTGATAACCAATGGCTAAAGTTGGCTTTTGACCACCCCTTTTTATCAGTCCCTTCGTCATTATGCAAAAAAGTTAGACCCGTTATATAAATTTTGATAGGCATTCTTTGATCAATCTATGCTATTTCTGAAGCATGCTGTTTTTTTGTGTGTTTTTACGCTGTTTTTTTAGCTAACTAAAGGTACAATCTTCAATAGTTGGATTCTTCATCAAATATTTGTTTTTGAATTTGGGTTTTATCCAAAATAAAATCCAAATTATACATTTGTTTTATAAATTTACCTTTTCTACTAAGATGTGCATATAGAACTGTTTGTTTAAGCCATCACACAATTACATGCACAAACTGGTAATAACTTTCCCATAACTTTGTAACCTGGCAATTTCACTCTTCGAAAATTGAAGCTTTTATCAACCGACCTTAGGAACATACGGCCTGACATCGTCATAAGCTGTTGATCTCTCCAATAAAGGGACTAGATTTTTCCCCAGCGTAATTCCCTCTCTAATGGTTATCTCAGCACGCCTATCCATTTTAGCTGCACTTCCTGGTTTCTATGTAACAGAAAAGGATGCATCGCGTTCGCATGCGCAGGTGTAAGGTAAAGAAAACTTACTTTAAAAAGGAAATTTTCTAGTCATAGGTCAGTTACCAAGACAAATTCCTGCAGTTTGGATACTTTTCCTTCAAAAATGTCTTCAATGGCAAGTTTAACGTCCAATTTTTTTAGAGTTGATTTTTGTAATTTTCCTCTTCTTAGGGAGAAACTTCTTATTCTAAAACTTCTTATTCTAGAGAAGGTCCTATCTGCAAAAATGTTGAACTTTTTTGGCCATAAGAAAGATCACGGATTCGTGTTTATTTTATTATTATTATTTTTTTTTTTGTCCTTCCCAGGGGTGATCGTATCGACCCAGTGGTCCTAAAATATCGAGAGAGGGCTGTTTTGAACGGAAATTAATAGTTGTAGTACTGTTTTTAAGTGACCCAAGAAATTGGAGGGCATCTAGGACCCCTCCCACGTCCCTTTAATCTCAAAATTGTCCAATCAAAACCTTGAGATAGCCATTTTGTTCAGCATAGTTGAAAAGCCGAATAAATTTGCCTTTGGAGATTTTATGACGCCCCACGGCCCCTGGGGAAAGGTCTTTAAATTACAAAATTTGTCCATTGCTTTAATGTAGTATTTGCTATTGGGAAGTATACATACATTTTTCGGGTGAGGGGGGAGGGTGAATTTTCAACAGGTGGGATTTTCCACGGGATCAATTTGTCGTGGGGGGGGGAGTTTTCAATGGGTGAATTCTTCAGAGGAAATCTTACACTGGTGAAATTGGCCAGAATTCCTATACGACATTCTTCTTTTGTCTTGCTTTCTCTTTGTCGATTCAATTTTACGCGTGGAGATGTTAAGGGTAAGTTCCCGGGGTGAATTTCCACCAGGATTGAATTGTCTTGAGAATTAGTTCTCAAACTTATTTAGACACTGTACCCTGTACCCCTTTTTACCCTCAAGACATTTTTGGCTTCCCTTCTCAGTTATCGATAGGCCTACTAAGTAAACTATAGCTAAAATATAAACTCCTAGAATTAATGTGTTCTTTTATTTTTTTTCTGGATGGCCGTGTACCCCCTAAGAAAATTTGAGTACCCCCAGGGGTATGCGTACCACAATTTGAGAACCACTGGTATAGAGAATAAATTGGTCAGGAGGAGGGATTTTTCCGTGGAGGTGTAGCCAGATTTCCTAGCATTATTTAAAAAACGATCAGAAATTAAATAAAAAACAAGTTTTTTTCAACTGAAAGTAAGGAGCAACATTAAAACTTAAAAAAAATCAGAAATTATTACATATATGAGGGGGTGTTGCTCCTCCTCGACATCTCGCTCTTTACGCTAAAGTTTGAATTCTATCCCAATTCTTTAAGAATGACTCGTGAAACACTATGTTCTGTTAGTTAGAACAATAAGAAGCTTTTTTTTAAGTACTAAAATACTTTAGCGTAAAGGACAGGCTGTGGGGAGGAGCAATCCCCAAGACAAAGGGCCTGCCTATCTTTCTTATAAGAAGTCGGCAGAATGAGAGAGGGAGATTGAAAGGTTTAAGGACAATCTTTGCAGCTACATGGAGAAAAATTCCTTGTGCGATTCCATTTGAAAATAAGATGTCACATGCCCAGCTTTCTGCCAAAAACTGGACGGGGAGGAAAAAAAGGTCTATTGGATGTACTGAGGGTCCATCTCGTGCCTTCGTAAATTAAGGCTGATACAATAAACGTGGTTTTGCTTCAAATAAGGTAGCATGCCTACTTTTCCGCTAAAATGTTGGCAGTAACAAATAAGGAGTATTATAGGGTTTGCAACTCATGATTTGTAGATTGAAAATCATTGCTCGTTTTTTATTTGAACAAGATGAAACAAATATACCTTTACGCAGAAGAGCAAGAGGTTTGAAAGGCAGGAGTTCTGAGGGGCCTAGGGCTGATTTTGTTCTTTCAATAGCATCAATAAACAATAGCTATGTGATTCTTCCTTTAAAATGTTCATAGTGCTTTGTCCCCCCCCCCAAATAAAAACGCAGGATTCAATGATTCCCTTTTTGCCTCTAATCCCGAATTTTGAAAAAATTGTGTGACTTTAGTTCCAACAAAGTGCAAAATGCCTATCTTTCTACTAAGTATTTGGCGAGGGACGGGGAGACGAGATGTTTCGGGTATTTTGGTGGGGAGAATTTACCTCAATTTGACTCCAGTTGAAGCAAGTACAGCTCTAAAGGTGAAGAAAGGTGCTGAGATTGGTCCAATCAAGGTTTTACTAAAACTTGACGGAGGATTTTTGACATAACACCTTTAAATTAGGTGTTATTTTCTTAGACCACACTGCCGCTTTAAGACGAACAAATGAACTTTCAAATGGGGATAAATCCATTTATTTAGACAGTGAAAAAAAACAGGTACAAAAGTCCAGATATTTCGGTCAAATATACAGCGATCGTCTTCAGTAGAAATACTAAAATAATAAAATTGAAACTAGCATATTTATATCCAACAAAATAAATAGCTTTTCGGGTCATTCACAAAATAATTAACTTTCGGGTTATTCACTAGATTATTTCTATAGTGAATCTAAAAAACTAATCTAGTGAATAACCCGGAAGTACATTATTTTGTGAATGACCCGAAAAGTTATTTATTTTGTTGGATATAAATATGCTAGTTTCAGTTTTATTATTTTAGTATTTCTACTGAAGACGATCGCTGTATATTTGACCGAAATATCTGGACTTTTGTACCTGTTTTTTTCACTGTCTAAATAAATGGATTTATCCCCATTTGAAAGTTTATTTGTTCGAATTGACGGAGGGAAGGGACAAAAGGGCCCTTGAGTCAGTTATATACACGAAGTTTGATGTTTGTACGGAATCAGGACTTAATCTGCTGTAAGACAAAACCAAAACTTATTTTGTTTTTGGGAAAAGTCATTATCTGATTTTTCGTATATTTTTTTTTTTAGTAAGTACCACAACAGTAAAGTTGTCAACTGCTTGGAAATTTGAACCACTGATTGTTAGGAAAAGTCAATAAAGCTGGCTTTTTGCTACTAAA
Organism: Artemia sinica; assembly: GCA_027921565.1. Lineage (NCBI taxonomy): Eukaryota > Metazoa > Arthropoda > Branchiopoda > Anostraca > Artemiidae > Artemia > Artemia sinica. Next base: position 51,097,126 of record CM051271.1, read on the forward strand.
TATACATTTACTTATCTATAATAACATAATACATAGTTTTCGTGTGTTCGTCGGTCTTTATTTTTCCATGGAGTTACCAGCTAAATTGTTCAAGATAGAGACATGAAAATATCTGCTGGATAGCTTTGAAATCGATGGATTAAATACGAGCTTTTAATATCCGCAGCTAAAAACAGTAAAAGTAACGCCATGATAATTAACATTCGAAAACTAAAGGTTTGGGTGTAGCTGACAGTAGCAAGTGATGCAAACAAACGGAGGTGGCATCGTGGTCAAAGGTCCAAGCCCGTTATGGGCAAGGGCCAAAAGCTCATACTTCTGGCGATAGCCAGTAATAGGAGGTGAAGCCGATATAACCTTCAGGGTTTAAAGCTACTTTTATATACAATTCTTAATTTTTAGTTTTTATTTATAGAATTTTTTTAGAAAATATTTTATTTTAATTTTATTTGTTTTTATTGAATTTTTTAATTTTTATTTATAGCTCTTCCACTCCAAAAAAAAATGTTATGCTAGCAGCAGCGAACACTCTCATAGCCTTCCTGCTGTGAAAATAAATTAGTGGTCGAATGTACAATAATAAACTCTATTAGGAATGGTCATAACATCAATCAGTTTTCTAACCTTGTTTCCACTTTGTTTCTTTGACCAAGGAACAGTCACGGAAATTTTCATGAGAACCCATAATGATATAGATAAGTTGGAAGTTCCTGAAACAGATTGATGAAGATTATGATATGCATTAACTCAAATGAATTTGGATGAGAACAAAAGAGCTACTGTATATAGTGTATATTCATTATTATTGTATAATTAAGTTAAAAAAAACAAAGTTTTTTCTGAGGGAAGTAAATAGTGAAGTCTTAACTTAAAACGAACAAAAATTATTGCTTCACAGTCTATCTAACATGTATCAATAAAACTAGTACGAATAAACCAACTAATTATATTTCCCTATGTTATTAGATTATAGAAAACTAACGCTTTTCTGAAAACACAAAAGCCAAGTATAAAAAACAAGAATACTGACTTAGGATTCAAAAATGAGTACGTAACCTTACAACAACAAAGTAACCTATAAAGCTTTTTGAAGTCTGAAACCAGTTCTAATATCAGTAACTCCCTCTATAGAATTATAATTATATACAAAACTTAAGCATAAAAATAGATATTTTTTTTAATAACCATTAGGTCATTGAACAGCATAAAGAAATATTGGATTGATTTATCAGGGGATATTTTGGTCTCACCAGCTATAATATTCATAGTGAGTAATTTTCAATCTTAAATTGTAAGAAATACACTTTAGCCTTACTCGAATTGAAGATCAAATAAACCTTAATATGAACTCTGAAAATCCAGTTAATTTTCTCTATATAACAGACAATTTCGATTTATGATACAAATTCTATGCATAATTTATAGTCGTAATACTATCAACATGGCTTCACTTCGAACTTGTCTACAAACTAATCATAACATGTCCTTTCAAACAGTTCGTGGTAACGAACTGTAAGGAGCGACCCGGCTCAATGGCAACCCGAAGTCTAGAAAACGGAATTTTGATACCAATAGATACTTCAAAAGAATCAGATTTTAATTTTGATTTCGAATATATAAGTTTCATCAAGTTTAGTCTTACCCATCAAAAGTTACGCGCCTGAGAAAATTTGGGCTGATTTTCGAAAAAAGGGGAAAGACCCCCCTTTTTGTATTTTTTTTTTTGCCAGAAGAAAGATCACAGATGCGTGTTTGTTTGTTTTTTCGTTTTTTTTCCCTGGGGTGATCGTTTCGACCCAGTGTTCCTAGAATATCGTGGGAGGGCTCATTGGACCGGAAATTAAAAGTTCTAATGCCCTTTTTAAGTGACCCAAAAAAATGGAGGGCAACTAGGCCCCCTCCCGTGCTAATTTTTTTCCCAAAGTCACCCGATCAAAATTTTGAGATAGCCATTTTGTTCAGCATGATTGAAAATATGATAACTATGTCTTTTAGGATGACTTAATCCACCGAAGTCCCCGGGGGGAGGGCTGAAAGTTATAAACTTTCCCCAATGTTAACATATAGTATTGGTTATTGGGAAGTATACAAACGTTTTCAGGGGGGATTTTTTCTGGTAGTGGGGGGTGGGGGTGGGGGGGGGGTCGGGAGTTATGTGGGAGGATCTTTGCACGAAGGAAGTTTTCATGGGGGAAGGGACATTGCTATGAAGGGGGCGCCAGATTTCCATGCATTATTTAAAAAAAATCAGAAATTATATAAAAAAACATGTTTTTCAACTGAAAGTAAGGAGCAACATCAAAACTTAAACCAACAGAAAACATTACGTATATGATTGGGTTCACCCTCTAGTCAATACCTCTCTCTTTAAGCAAAAGATTTTTTTGTATTTTCATAAGAGCTATTTATTCTAATTAACGGCATTTGTGATTAAGGGGTCATTTTTAAAGAATTGGAACAAAATTCGAACTTTAGCTTAAAGAGCAAGGTATTGACTAGGGGGCGAACCCTCTAATATACGTATTAAAAATATATAAATATAGAAGTTCGTTACGTAAGTTAATTCGTAAGTTGCGTATATTTATTACTAATAAAAACGTTCGTAAATAAAATTAAACAAGTTTCGAGAAAGCCATTTAACCAAATACAATTAAAATTAATATTCAAATTTTGTTCTAATTATTCATGTACGGTGAGCCAAAATGAAAACCTGCATTAATTCGAAAACGTTCAAAAATTAAATAAAGAAACAACTCTTTCATATACGGAATAATTTCTGGTCGTTTTACGTTTTAACGTCGTTCCTTACTTTCAGTTAAAAAAACTTGTTTTTTTTTTTATTTATTCAGAACCAAAACGAGAGACAATCACTGAACTGAACCAGAAGTGATACAAATTTAAGCGAAAAAAAACAGTAGCTTAATTCAATCTTTCAAGCCTAAAATGCTTTGTTTTATTACTGTAAAAAGTGTCCTTAGTCGGTTTGCTTTTACTGTACCAAAACTCTTATGTTATTTCGTGTTTTCAGTAAAGCACTAGTTTTCTTTAATCCTACAAACATAGGGAAATATAATTAATTGGTTTATTTGGATTAGTTTTATTGATATATGTTAGATTAATCAAAAAACTTTTTTCACAAAATATATTTTTCAAGGAAAAGTAAAGAACTCCATTAAACCAAAAATGAGGAAATATAGAATCAAATAATCTACCAAGCGTACAACTACCGCAAATCAGCGTCAATAAATAAATAAAACCCAAAACGAACAGAAATTACAACAAATAACCAAGTTCAACTCGAAACGAACAGAAATTAACATTGTCAGGGCTCACCACCCCTATGCCTTCTCAAGGCCAGAACATAAGTTGCACTTTACTGAAAACAATACAAATGGATATGCATTGTCAGTTTAATATACATATGCTAATATCTATTCTTTAAAATCTTAATATTTTTTTATTCATTAAAGCTATAAAAGTGAAAACATTTAAATTTTCAAATTTCGAAAAAAGCACGCGTTGCATATGATGGAGTTGTTACTAGCCAGAGAAACTGAAGCCGCTGTATCTGGCTCGCCTTCATAGTACAATGCTTCTGCTCTTAAAATTTTAGCCAAATCAAAATAGCGTAAGTGTATCCAAGCTATGAAAGAAAGTAAACAGATTTTTTTTTTGCGAATGGTGTCAAGTTTTCTATTTCAGGTCAACTAGAGGAGGTATGAAAATAAATTAAACACTACTATATGTGTCCAGATTTTTAAAACGGTGTATGCTGTTAATATTTACTGAAAACTTTTCTCCATCAAACAAATACCAGGCCAAACTATAAAGTCCTTAAAAAAAAGAAAACATTTAAAGAATCATTTTCTTTTTCCCTGAAAAGACTATGTCAATATAAAACGATCAGAAACTAATTAAAAAACTTTTTCCACAAACTAAGTTTTTCAAAAAACAAGTTAAGAACTCCATTAAACCAAAAATTAGCAAAAATAAAATCATATAATCTACCAAGCGTAAAACTACCACAAATAAGCATTGATAAATAAACGAAACCCAAAACGAACAGAAATTACAATAAATAACCGAGTTAAACTCAAAACGAGCAGAAATTAACATGAGAAGGGCTCAAAATCCCTATGCCTTCCCAAGGCCAGAATATATTTTGCACTTTACTAAAAAAAAAAAAAATACAAATGAATGTGTATTATCAATTTAATATACGTGTACTGATGTTTAGTAATCAAAATATTAATATTATTTGATTTATTAAAGTTATAAAAGTAAAAACAGTTATATTTTTTCAGTAAAGTGCAAATCAGTAGGGCTCTCAAAGGCAATCAAAGGTTGTAAGTTATGCCTTGGGTTCATATAAGGTTTTTATAGAATGTGTTGTTCGCTTTCATTTGATTGGAAATTGAAATGGCTAGTACCTTTTCTAATAATAGTCGAAAGTGATTCGAAGGCAACTACTGAGAGATTTTAAGCCGAACTGGCCAGCCATGACAAAAAAAACAACAAAGAGAAAATCGCAGTGAAAAAAAAAAAAAAAAAACTAACAAGACTACGGCCAGTGGAGAGAAAAAAAAACGACAAATGCAAAACAACGCGGATATTTCACCTGTATCCAAGCAAGGCGTCTTCAGCACGAAAGAAACAGAAGAGGAATAAGAAAAAAAAAACAAGCTAAAACTAAAAAACCAATAAAACCACAACCAAAAAAAAAAAAAAAAAAAAAAAAAAAAAAAAAAAAAATATATATATATGTATATATATACAATTGGCACAAACTGATCCACGTAGGGAAAAGATGCTATTATTGAGTTACTTCAGTGAGAACACCAGAGTAACTAAGAAAAAAATAAAAAAAAACTTGAAATTACTTTAATTATTCTGTTGCGAAATAATCCTTTTATGTGTTGCGAAATAATCCCTTTTTAATAGCCGAAAATAATTGGAGGGTCCCTCCCACGCCCTCTCATGCCCACCCACCCATTTGCCCATTATGTTTAAAAAACTAAATGTTGCCTTAAGATTAAATCAAAATGCACTGTGTTAATGCTAATTCCCAATAGGGAATCTCAGCAGTATCCCAAGAACGACTGAGGGTATTATGTTCAAACTTTCGGGGCTACTTCTGCTCTTAAAATTTACCAGGCGTGAAACTACCAAAAATCAGCATTGATAAATAAATGAACCCAAAACGAACAGAAATTACAATAAATAACCGAGTCAAGCTCAAAACAAGCAGAGATTAACATGAGTAGGGCTCAAAACCCCTATGCCTTCCCAAGGCCAGAACGTGATTTGCACTTTACTGGAAAAAACTACAAATAAATATGCATTGTCAGTTTAATATGCATATACTGATATTTAGTAATCAAAATGCTAAAATTATTTGATTTTTATTAACATTATAAAAGTAAAAACATTTATATTTCCAATCTAATGTGCCCTATTTGAAGTTTCTACGACAAAACTCTTTATAAAAACCAAATATGCCCCCAGGCATACCTTAAAATCTTTGCCCTGAGGGTTTGGGGGTGGGGGGGAGGGTTTCATCCTCAAAGACCTAATTTCCAGGACTTGTAACTGAGTTGAACAAAGTGACTATCTCAAAATTTTGATTGGACGTGTTTGGGGAAACGGTGGGCGTGAGAGGGGGATTAGTTGTTCTTCAATTACCTTCGACTATCAAAAAGGGCTCTAGTTTTTTTTCAATTTACAATCAAATGAGCCCTTTTAGAAGTTTCTAAGATAACTCCTTCTATAAAAACTTCATATATCCCCAGGGCATAACTTACAACCCTTGCCTTGAGGGCTCTGGGGAGGAAGGGTGTCATCCTCAAAGACCTAATTATATGACTCAATTATATAACCTTATATGATCCCTGGACATAACTTATAACCCTTGCCCTGAGGGCTCTGGGGGGTTTCTCATCCTCAAAGACTTAATTTTCAGAACTTTCAACTACGTCGAACAAAATGGTTATCTCAAAATTTTGTTTGGATGTGTTTGGAGAAAAGGTGGGCGTGAGAGGGGGGTTAGTTGCCCTCCAATTACTTTCTACCATTAAAAAGGGCACTAGCCCTTGAATTCCCAATTGAATGAGCTCTTTTTCAAGTTTCTACGACAACGCTTTCCATAAAAATCTTATATGACCCCAGGGCATAACTTACAACCCTTGCCCTGAGGGTTGTGGGAGAGTGTCTTCCTCAAAAACATAATTTCTATGTGGAAATCAACTATGCTGAAAAAAAATGACTGTCTCAAAATTTTGATTGGATGTGTTTGGGGAAAAGGTGGGCGTGAGAAAGGGGTTAGTTGCCCTCCAATCAATTTCAACAATTAAAAATGGCACTAGCCATTTGAATTTCCAATTGAAAGCCCTTTTCGAACATTCTACGACAACGCTTTCTATAAAGACCTTAAATGCCCCTGGGCATAACTTAAGACCCTTGGCCTGAGGGATGTTGGGAGAGTGTCCTCCTCCAAAACATAAACTCTATGTGGAAATCAACGACGGTGAACAAAATGGCTATCTCAAAATTTTGATCGGATGTATTTTGAGGAAGTGATGGGCGTAGAAAGGGTGTTAGTTGCCTTCCCATCACTTTCGACCATTAAAAAGCGCACAAGCCACTCACATTTTTCCAATCGAATGAGCCCTTTTCGAAGTTTCTACTACAACTCCTTCGATACGAAGTGCCCTGGTCTAAAAAAACATAAATAATACATTGCGCCAACATCGTTCTTTAATTAGGCAGCGCTGTCGCGCTGCGTATGCAATTTGGTCCAAATCTTCTTACTCATCATAGGCAGCGCAATAGCGCTGCCAAAGTAAAGAACGATGTTGGCACAATGTATTATTTTTTTTCCAGACCAGGGAACTTCGTATCGAAGGAGTTGTCGTAGACACTTTGAAAAGGGTTCATTCGATTCCAAATTGGAATGGTTTGTGCCCTTTTTAATAGTCGAAAGTGATTGGAAGGCAACTAACGCCGCTTCCACGCCCACCGTTTCCCCAAACACATCCAATCAAAATTTTGAGATAACCATTTTGTTTACCGTAGTTGATTTCCAGATAGAGATTATTTTTTTGAGGTGGATACTCCCCTTACAGCCCTCGGGGCAAGGTTTGAAAGTTATGCCCTAGGGGCATATAAGGTTTTTTAAAAAACATAAAAATTAAGGTTTTTAAAAAAACCTTAAAGGGTTTTTAAAAAAAAAATAAACAAATTAAGTTTTTTAAAAAAAGTAACGAACTCCATTAAACCAAAATGAGCAAAAATAGAATCGAATGATCTACCAAGAATACAACTACCACAAATGAGTATCAATAAATAAATGAAACTGAAAACAAACAGAAATTAAAATAAATAAGATTCAAGCTTAAACGAACAGAAATTAAGATGAGTAGGGTTCTAAACCCAAGCTTTCTAAAAGCCAGAATATAATTTGTACTTTACTGAAAAAAATCTTTTAAATGATACATTTTTATTACTTTAAGAAATCAAAAATTAATTAAGATTTAAGGAACAAACATCAGCATACGTATATTAAACTGACAATGTACATTTATTCCGTAAATTCATTTGAATTTTTTTCAGTAAAGTACAAATTATATTCTGGCTTTTAGAAAGCATAGGGTTTAAACGACTACTCAGATTAACTTCTGCTCGTTTTTAGTTTGACGTATTTTGGTTTCTGTTTGTTTTGGGTTTCATTTATTTATTACTGATTCGTGGTAGTTGTATGCTTGGTAGATTATTTGATTCCATTTTTATTCATTTTTGGTTTAATAGACTTTTTTAGTTTTTTTGAAAAAGTTATTTTGTGCAAAAATATTTTTTGAATAACTTTTACAAAGAGGACACACATACAGCCCTTCAGCATCAACTATCTCTTTGTCGAACACCTTTTTCCTGCTCTAGATTGGAAGGCATTTCGCCCTAAACTGAATCCGTCGACATAAAATCATAGCCGGTAAATTAAATTTAAAACAAACTTTCTCTCTAAAACTAGGTTTAGCCTGATTATAATGATTCAATATTGTAGAACTTAAAACCAGCCCTTGCCAATACTGAATTTCATGACCCTCTGATTGGTAGATCACGGGAACCAAGACCAACATTCTAAGTAAGGCAATCTCACTCCTTCTAGTATTGACTTAATTTTTGACGGCCACGACGTTTTCAAACCATAATTCAACGCCTGATAATAAGCTGCTCTTACTAGTCTATCTTCATTACACCTAATGAGCTTCAACTAAAATATAAGCATCAAAATAGACATACGTAGTTTTAACGAAAACAGGCCCTTGTCACCTTTCAGAATCTGTGAATGAGGTGTCTGATGTCACCCACACAGTCTTTTATAATAGTGGAGCTGGAGGGACTCCAACTTCTGTGCCGTTTCTCCACCCCAAATCTCTGCTCCATATTCTATGACTGATAAATGTTTGTTCGTGTTTAATTGGCAGCATTTTCTATTTCTTTAGAGAAGGAAAATTTATAAAGATTTTTTTGTTTTTCTCCTTGAGAACCAAAGTTTTTTTTGTATTATGGACACAATAGTAGTAATCAACCTTATACTTTGCGTACGCCCCCGTACCAAACAGGTTTCTGGTAGGTATAATCTGGTTTTGGTAGGTACAATCTGGTTAGGTGGGTATAGTCTGGTTTGATCACATTCCGGGCCAACTAGTTTTTTTTTTTTTTTTTTTTTTTTTTTTTTTTTTTTTTTTTTTTTTTTTTTTTTTAAACAACTTGGCGACGTGCCTTACTAGACGGGTTTCTGCAAAGTGTAATGGGCTTCCTTGAAAAAATACCAGTTTAAAAAAAAAAAAAAAAATAAACACGTATCCATGATCTTTCTTCTGGCAAAAAAAAAAATACAAATTCCAATCAAAACTGGTCAAACGTGTTAATAACCTGTGAGTTATAGCTATCTGATAACTCGTTCAGTATCGCATGTATTATTAGTGGTATCAATGGTATTTCATTTGCGTAAAGCTAGGATTTCTGTTAAATAAATAATTCTTATATTTTTTCCGTTCAATTGAAAGCGAGGATTTCTGTTAAATAAATAATTGTTATACCTTTTAAAATAGCTTTACGGGGTTTGAGGGACTCTCTCGTTTTATTCCGTGTGATTTTTTCTTTACATGGTGTTCGTTCAAAAAGTGAGGATTTCTGTTAAATAAATAATTCTTATATTTTTTCCGTTCAATTGAAAGCGAGGATTTCTGTTAAATAAATAATTGTTATACCTTTTAAAATAGCTTTACGGGGTTTGAGGGGCTCTGTCGTTTTATTCCGTGTGATTTTTTCTTTACATGGTGTTCGTTCAAAAAGCGAGGATTTCTGTTAAATAAATAATTCTTATATTTTTTTCCGTTCAATTGAAAGCGAGGATTTCTGTTAAATAAATAATTGTTATACCTTTTAAAATAGCTTTACGGGGTTTGAAGGACTCTGTCGTTTTATTTCGTGTGATTTTTTCTTTACATAGTGTTCGTTCAAAAAGTGAGGATTTCTGTTAAATAAATAATTCTTATATTTTTTCCGTTCAATTGAAAGCGAGGATTTCTGTTAAATAAATAATTGTTATACCTTTTAAAATAGCTTTACGGGGTTTGAGGGGCTCTGTCGTTTTATTCCGTGTGATTTTTTCATTTACATGATGTTCGTTCAAAAAGCGAGGTATTTCTGTTAAATAAATAATTCTTATATTTTTTTCCGTTCAATTGAAAGCGAGGATTTCTGTTAAATAAATAATTGATATACCTTTTATAATAGCTTTACGGGGTTTGAGGGACTCTGCTCGTTTTATTCCGTGTGATTTTTTCTTACATGGTGTTCGTTCAAAAAGCGAGGATTTCTGTTAAATAAATATTCTTATATTTTTTTCCGTTCAATTGAAAGCGAGGATTTCTGTTAAATAAATAATTGTTATACCTTTTAAAATAGCTTTACGGGGTTTGAGAGGACTCTGTCGTTTTATTCCGTGTGATTTTTTCTTTACATAGTGTTCGTTCAAAAAGCGAGGGTTTCTGTTAAATAAATAATTCTTATATTTTTTCCGTTCAATTGAAAGCGAGGATTTCTGTTAAATAAATAATTGTTATACCTTTTAAAATAGCTTTACGGGGTTTGAGGGGCTCTGTCGTTTTATTCCGTGTGATTTTTTCATTACATGGTGTTCGTTCAAAAAGCGAGGATTTCTGTTAAATAAATAATTCTTATATTTTTTCCGTTCAATTGAAAGCGAGGATTTCTGTTAAATAAATAATTGTTATACCTTTTAAAATAGCTTTACGAGGTTTGAAGGACTTTGTTGTTTTATTCCGTGTGATTTTTTCTATACATGGTGTTAGTTCAAAAAGCGAGTATTTCTGTTAAATAAATAATTGTTATAGCGTTTAAAATAGCTTTACGGGGTTTGAGGGCTCTGTCGTTTTATTCCGTGTGATTTTTCTTTATATGGTGTTCGTTCAAAAAGCGAGGATTTCTGTTAAATAAATAATTCTTTATTTTTTTCCGTTCAATTGAAAGCGAGGATTTCTGTTAAATAAATAATTGTTATACCTTTTAAAATAGCTTTACGGGGTTTGAGGGACTCTGTCGTTTTATTCCGTGTGATTTTTTCTTTACATGGTGTTCGTTCAAAAAGCGAGGATTTCTGTTAAATAAATAATTCTTTTATTTTTTCCGTTCAATTGAAAGCGAGGATTTTTCCGTTCAATTGAAAGCAAGGATTTCTGTTAAATAAATAATTGTTATACCTTTTAAAATAGCTTTACGGGGTTTGATGGACTCTGTCGTTTTATTCCGTGTGATTTTTTCTTTACATGATGTTCGTTCAAAAGCGAGGATTTCTGTTAAATAAATAATTCTTATATTTTTTCCGTTCAATTGAAAGCGAGGATTTCTGTTAAATAAATAATTGTTATACCTTTTAAAATAGCTTTACGGGGTTTGAGGGGCTCTGTCGTTTTATTCCGTGTGATTTTTTCTTTACATGGTGTTCGTTCAAAAAGCGAGGATTTCTGTTAAATAAATAATTCTTATATTTTTTCCGTTCAATTGAAAGCAAGGATTTCTGTTAAATAAATAATTGTTATACCTTTTAAAATAGCTTTACGGGGTTTGAGGGGCTCTGTCGTTTTATTCCGTGTGATTTTTTCTTTACATGGTGTTCGTTCAAAAAGCGAGGATTTCTGTTAAATAAATAATTCTTATATTTTTTCACTTCAATTGAAAGCGAGGATTTCTATTAAATAAATAATTGTTATACCGTTTAAAATAGCTTTACGGGGTTTGAGGGACTCTGTTGTTTTATTCCGTGTGATTTTTTCTTTACATGGTGTTCGTTCAAAAAGCGAGGATTTCTGTTAAATAAATTTTTTCCGTTCAATTGAAAGCGAGGATTTCAGTTAAATAAATAATTGTTATACCTTTTAAAATAGCTTTACGAGGTTTGAGGGGCTCTGTTGTTTTATTCCGTGTGATTTTTTCTTTACATGGTGTTCGTTCAAAAAGCGAGGATTTCTGTTAAATAAATAATTGTTATACCTTTTAAAATAGCTTTAAGGGGTTTGAGGGACTCTGTTGTTTTATTCAGTGTGATTTTTTCTTTACATGGTGTTCGTTCAAAAAGCGAGGATTTATGTTAAATAAATAATTGTTATACCTTTTAAAATAGCTTTACGGGGATTTGAGGGGACTCTGTCGTTTTATTCCGTGTGATTTTTTCTTTACATGGTGTTCGTTCAAAAAGCGAGGATTTCTGTTAAATAAATAATTCTTATATTCTTTCTGTTCAATTGAATGCGAGGATTTCTGTTAAATAAATAATTGTTATATCTTTTAAAATAGCTTTACGGGTTTTGAAGGACTCTGTTGTTTTATTCCGTGTGATTTTTATTCTTTACATGGTGTTCGTTCATAAAGCGAGGATTTCTTTTAAATAAATAATTGTTATACCGTTTAAAATAGCTTTACGGGTTTGAGGGACTCTGTTGTTTTATTCCATGTGATTTTTTCTTTACATGGTGTTCGTTCAAAAAGCGAGGATTTCTGTTAAATAAATAATTGTTATACCTTTTAAAATAGCTTTACGGGGTTTGAGGGACTCTGTTGTTTTATTCCGTGTGATTTTTTCTTTACATGGTGGTCGTTCAAAAAGCGAGGATTTCTGTTAAATAAATAATTGTTATACCTTTTAAAATAGCTTTACGGGGTTTTGAAATAGATACCGAGCTTTATTTCATTTTTTAAGGTTAATTTAGACGAGGTTACGTGCGCGCACGTAACCTCGTCTAAATTAACCTTAAAAAATGAAATAAAGCTATGTCGACTTTGCATGTCTCTCTCACTATGTATGCGCCGTCGCGGTGTGTAACCAATCACCAATCAAGTTATTGTATGTTGAGCAACCTCCGCTGTCTCTGATTGGTCCCTAAAAATGGGTGTTGTCTAAAAAACCAGTCTGGTTGAAAACGTGGAGTTTTCGTACTGCTCACTTTTTTGCAATGTGTAGGAACCAGTGGGGAATCCCCGCTCGTTTGGAAAGGTGCCAAGGAAAGGCAAGCAAATAGCATGTAGTTTCAAAACGTGTTTAATCACGTTTCTTGAATGAAGTATCTGTACTGTATATTCAAGAGGTGAAATCAATAAAGAGCTTGTTACTTACTTACAAATATTTTCATAATTTCTTGAATGAAATTTCCGTATTGTGTATCCAAGAGTTGACTTCAAGAAAGAAATTGTTACTTACTGAGAATTTTTTCATAATTTCTTGAATTAAAATTCTATATCGTGTAGCTAAGTGAAAATTGTTTGTAATAAAGAGAAAAATAAGAATTGTTCTGTTATTGAAATTTCCAGACTTCATTTACATGCAATAGATACCGACTTTTATGACTATGAATTGCAAAAAGTTAAAATGCTAGTGAAATCTACCAAATTGAAAAGATATTAAAGACACGTACTCGCAGGGGTAAGAAACAGTTACTTGTTCGGTGGCTAGGATACAACTCTGATTTTGATTACCAAAGAAATTCAACTCTTATGATGGTGGATATGCGAGATTGAGATCTCCGGAGATGATTACACTCAAAGAGAATGCCAACATAAAAATAATAGTTGATAAAGAGGGGCATCTTCTTGCTAGTGCTTGTGGTAACATGTTACCCAGTGTTAAACCATATCGTCAGCTTTCGGGTATTAGCATTCAAACGAAAGCAAAGACGAAAAGAAAGGCCTACTCTTCTACTAATATCATAAACCATATCCTGTCTACGTGCCGGAACTGTTACCTGTGTAAAAATAGTGTGATAATAGACAGTGAAATTGCTAGAAAAATAAAAAGGGCATTGGCAGAAAATATCACTAAGGAATATAAAGATGAATCGATGAAAAACAAAGTACCAGCAAACGTTACTGCCATTGATCAAACAGTCAATGAATCAAATAATACCAAAGACGAAAAGCATATTGACCCTGTCGATGACACACCTATAAAAATTGTGTATGAGTCAAAATGGAATAATGATTATTCTACTGATTACGAACTAAGAGAAGACAATAGCTATACTATCAAGAGAGTACATGGTGAAGCATTTTATGGGACAGATTCAAAATGTCCAAAGTTGTTCAATTCTACATGACATTATTTCATTAAAAATATATTATACCTTACATTGTTATGTATTCATTATTTTTAGAGTAAGCTAGCATATCGAACGTTTAGAATGTCTATTAAAACATCGGAGATGTAAGAAAAGGAATTTACATACATCATATATTGGATAGATAGGTTAACATAGAGAAAATCTAGGTATAAGAATGAATAAATTCTCTATCGACATCTATTGACAGATACTTGGGATAGCATTGACAAAATCAAAGTATCGTAAGTAGCAAACTCTTTCTTGAATTCAACTCATGGGATTTCTCGAATTAAATATCAAAACAATAAAGAGTTTATTACTTACTTGCGATTTTATCATGATTTCTCGAATTAAATATCTGTATTGTGTGTCCAGGAAGCGAATTCAAGAAAGCGATTGTTACTTACAATTTCTTCACAATTTAATGAAAAGAATAGAACTATTCTAAAGAATAAAGACGGGTTAAGCTTAAAGATATTTATTGCTTGAACGTATTAACAGATTTTTTTTTGAGAAAAAAAAAACACAACAACAAATGTTTACATAAAAAATAGTACTTAGAGTTCACTCTTAAACATCCACAAACGATGGTCTCATGATATAGAATAGTTTTTACCATGTCTTATGGATTTATCACGATCAGGTATGTTCTTAGGTATCCACTGTGCGAAGAACCTAACCTCGTCTTCAGGACGGTGATAACCCCCTTCAAATTTAGGACACTTAAACTCTTCTAGATTGAAAAGTGGAATCCTAGGATCACACTTTTGAATTAAAACTTTATCTGTAGGTACATTGCCCTTTACGTAGAGTGCTTCAACCCCGAAAAAGCTGCAAATTTCACTGACTTCCTCCTGAACATTTCTCAGTTCCTGACCAGCATTATTAAGTGGTGTAATCACTCTATCATAGAATCCCAGTCTGTTTATATGACATAATGTAGTACTCCACAAGCTTTTATCATACTCAAACATGTTATAGTTCACTAGCCAATGATAACAGTCAATTTCTTCGAGTTCCATAGACAATAATAAAAATGCACATTCAAATATAACACCACAAGATGATTTTTTCAAACTGATAAATTCTGTGTCATACAGTCCTATCATCTTGGTAGTTATTAATGTAGTTGTTAAGTAGAAAAATACTTCATCAAACTTTTATACCTTCGCTCAAGGTTGAATGGAGTTATGGCTATGGGGGATGAGCCCTAAAACCATCTGAATTCATTGTGGGGAGGAGTCATAAAACCCTTGGAAGTCATTGCAGGGAAGAGTCATTGAACTCTCGGTATCTATTTCAAACCCCGTAAAGCTATTTTAAAAGGTATAACAATTATTTATTTAACAGAAATCCTCGCTTTTTGAACGACCACCATGTAAAGAAAAAATCACACGGAATAAAACAACAGAGTCCCTCAAACCCCGTAAAGCTATTTTAAAAGGTATAACAATTATTTATTTAACAGAAATCCTCGCTTTTTGAACGAATACCATGTAAAGAAAAAATCACATGGAATAAAACAACAGAGTCCCTCAAACCCCGTAAAGCTATTTTAAACGGTATAACAATTATTTATTTAACAGAAATCCTCGCTTTTTGAACGAACACCATGTAAAGAAAAAAATCACACGGAATAAAACAACAGAGTCCTTCAAACCCGTAAAGCTATTTTAAAAGGTATAACAATTATTTATTTAACAGAAATCCTCGCTTTCAATTGAACAGAAAAAATATAAGAATTATTTATTTAACAGAAATCCTCGCTTTTTGAACGAACACCATGTAAAGAAAAAATCACACGGAATAAAACAACAGAGCCCCTCAAACCCCGTAAAGCTATTTTAAAAGGTATAACAATTATTTATTTAACAGAAATCCTCGCTTTCAATTGAACGGAAAAAATATAAGAATTATTTATTTAACAGAAATCCTCGCTTTTTGAACGAACACCATGTAAAGAAAAAATCACACGGAATAAAACGACAGAGTCCCTCAAACCCCGTAAAGCTATTTTAAAAGGTATAACAATTATTTATTTAACAGAAATCCTCGCTTTTTGACGAACACCATGTAAAGAAAAACACACTGAATAAACAACAGAGTCCCTCAACCCTTAAAGCTATTTAAAAGGTATAACAATTATTTATTTAACAGAAATCCTCGCTTTTTGAACGAACACCATGTAAAGAAAAAATCACACGGAATAAAACGACAGAGCCCCTCAAACCCCGTAAAGCTATTTTAAAAGGTATAACAATTATTTATTTAACAGAAATCCTCGCTTTCAATTGAACGGAAAAAATATAAGAATTATTTATTTAACAGAAATCCTCGCTTTTTGAACGAACACCATGTAAAGAAAAAATCACACGGAATAAAACGACAGAGTCCCTCAAACCCCGTAAAGCTATTTTAAAAGGTATAACAATTATTTATTTAACAGAAATCCTCGCTTTCAATTGAACGGAAAAAATATAAGAATTATTTATTTAACAGAAATCCTCGCTTTTTGAACGAACACCATGTAAAGAAAAAATCACACGGAATAAAACGACAGAGCCCCTCAAACCCCGTAAAGCTATTTTAAAAGGTATAACAATTATTTATTTAACAGAAATCCTCGCTTTCAATTGAACGGAAAAAATATAAGAATTATTTATTTAACAGAAATCCTCGCTTTTTGAACGAACACTCATGTAAAGAAAAAATCACACGGAATAAAACGACAGAGTCCCTCAAACCCCGTAAAGCTATTTTAAAAGGTATAACAATTATTTATTTAACAGAAATCCTCGCTTTCAATTGAACGGAAAAAATATAAGAATTATTTATTTAACAGAAATCCTCGCTTTTTGAACGAACACCATGTAAAGAAAAAATCACACGGAATAAAACGACAGAGCCCCTCAAACCCCGTAAAGCTATTTTAAAAGGTATAACAATTATTTATTTAACAGAAATCCTCGCTTTCAATTGAACGGAAAAAAATATAAGAATTATTTATTTAACAGAAATCCTCGCTTTTTGAACGAACACCATGTAAAGAAAAAATCACACGGAATAAAACGACAGAGTCCCTCAAAACCCCGTAAAGCTATTTTAAAAGGTATAACAATTATTTATTTAACAGAAATCCTCGCTTTCAATTGAACGAAAAAATATAAGAATTATTTATTTAACAGAAATCCTCGCTTTTTGAACGAACACCATGTAAAGAAAAAATCACACGGAATAAAACGACAGAGCCCCTCAAACCCCGTAAAGCTATTTTCAAAACGGCTATAACAATTATTTATTTAACAGAAATCCTCGCTTTTTGAACGAACACCATGTAAAGAAAAAATCACACGGAATAAAACAACAGAGTCCTTCAAACCCTGTAAAGCTATTTTAAAAGGTATAACAATTATTTATTTAACAGAAATCCTCGCTTTCAATTGAACGGAAAAAATATAAGAATTATTTATTTAACAGAAATCCTCGCTTTTTGAACGAACACCATGTAAAGAAAAAATCACACGGAATAAAACGACAGAGCCCCTCAAACCCGTAAAGCTATTTTAAAAGGTATAACAATTATTTATTTAACAGAAATCCTCGCTTTCAATTGAACGGAAAAAATATAAGAATTATTTATTTAACAGAAATCCTCGCTTTTTGAACGAACACCATGTAAAGAAAAAATCACACGGAATAAAACGACAGAGTCCCTCAAACCCCGTAAAGCTATTTTAAAAGGTATAACAATTATTTATTTAACAGAAATCCTCGCTTTCAATTGAACGGAAAAAAATATAAGAATTATTTATTTAACAGAAATCCTCGCTTTTTGAACGAACACCATGTAAAGAAAAAATCACACGGAATAAAACGACAGAGCCCCTCAAACCCCGTAAAGCTATTTTAAAAGGTATAACAATTATTTATTTAACAGAAATCCTCGCTTTCAATTGAACGGAAAAAATATAAGAATTATTTATTTAACAGAAATCCTCGCTTTTGAACGAACACCATGTAAAGAAAAAATCACACGGAATAAAACGACAGAGTCCTTCAAACCCCGTAAAGCTATTTTAAAAGGTATAACAATTATTTATTTAACAGAAATCCTCGCTTTCAATTGAACGGAAAAAATATAAGAATTATTTATTTAACAGAAATCCTCGCTTTTTGAACGAACACCATGTAATGAAAAAATCACACGGAATAAAACGACAGAGCCCCTCAAACCCCGTAAAGCTATTTTAAAAGGTATAACAATTATTTATTTAACAGAAATCCTCGCTTTCAATTGAACGGAAAAAATATAAGAATTATTTATTTAACAGAAATCCTCGCTTTTTGAACGAACACTATGTAAAGAAAAAATCACACGGAATAAAACGACAGAGTCCCTCAAACCCCGTAAAGCTATTTTAAAAGGTATAACAATTATTTATTTAACAGAAATCCTCGCTTTCAATTGAACGGAAAAAAATATAAGAATTATTTATTTAACAGAAATCCTCGCTTTTTGAACGAACACCATGTAAAGAAAAAATCACACGGAATAAACGACAGAGCCCCTCAAACCCCGTAAAGCTATTTTAAAAGGTATAACAATTATTTATTTAACAGAAATCCTCGTTTTCAATTGAACGGAAAAAATATAAGAATTATTTATTTAACAGAAATCCTCGCTTTTTGAACGAACACCATGTAAAGAAAAAATCACACGGAATAAAACGACAGAGCCCCTCAAACCCCGTAAAGCTATTTTAAAAGGTATAACAATTATTTATTTAACAGAAATCCTCGCTTTCAATTGAACGGAAAAAATATAAGAATTATTTATTTAACAGAAATCCTCGCTTTTTGAACGAACACCATGTAAAGAAAAAATCACACGGAATAAAACGAGAGAGTCCCTCAAACCCCGTAAAGCTATTTTAAAAGGTATAACAATTATTTATTTAACAGAAATCCTCGCTTTCAATTGAACGGAAAAAATATAAGAATTATTTATTTAACAGAAATCCTAGCTTTACGCAAATGAAATACCATTGATACCACTAATAATACATGCGATACTGAACGAGTTATCAGATAGCTATAACTCACAGGTTATTAACACGTTTGACCAGTTTTGATTGGAATTTGTATTTTTTTTTGCCAGAAGAAGATCATGGATACGTGTTTATTTTATTTTTTTTTAAACTGGTATTTTTTCAAGGAAGCCCATTACACTTTGCAGAAACCCGTCTAGTAGGCACGTCGCCATTGTTTAAAAACAAAAAAAAAAAAAAAAAAAAAAAAAAAAAAAAAAAAAAAAAAAAAAAAAAAAAAAAAAAACTAGTTGCCGGAATGTGATCAACCAGACTATACCACCTAACCGATTGTACCTACCAAACCAGATTATACCTACCAGAAACCTGTTAGGTACGGGGGCTACGCAAAGTATAAGGTTGATTACTACTCACAATCTTGCCAAGAAATTGAAATTAAGATGTACTATAGAGGTCTAGACAAATGACCAGAGGGATATTATTCAAATAAACGAATAAAAGATCTGTATAATTTTAGGCCTTCTACATGTTTAAAGCCATTCAGACCCTCATCGTAAAACAGCCTTTAGTATAGACAAATAATAATCGACCATATAATTATAAGAATCATTGAACAAAGTGCTGTCGCTATAACACGTAAGTACCAAATAATTTTTAAAACAGTCTTAAAATCCTCCTTCAACGAAACTCAACCAGGAGTGATAGATACAATGAAGTGAAATGAGGCAATACATTCAAGTGAAATAAAAATAATGAAGAACAAACCTTATATGCTATAAATAAAAAAAAAACTTAAAACGTACAGAAATTATTCCGTATATGAAAGGGACTGTCCCCTCCTCAACGCCTCGCTCTTTACGCTAAAGTTTTTTATTTTTAAAAAAAATAGAGTTGTGAGAAAGTCAAAACTTTAGCGTAAAGAGCGAGGCGTTGAGGAGGGGACAGTCCCTTTCATATACGAAATAATTTCTGTTCGTTTTAATTTTTAACGTCGTCCCTTACTTTCAGTGAAAAAAACTTGTTTTTTGTTATTTAATTTTGAACGTTTTTGAATTAATGCAGTTTTGATTTTGGCTCACCGTACATGAATAATTAAAACAAAATTTGCATACTAATTTTACGTTTATTTGGTTAAATGGCTTTCTCGAAACTTGTTTAAATTTATTTACGAACGCTTTTATTAGTAATAATTATACGTAACTTACGAATTAACTTACATAACGAACTTCTATATTAATATATTTTTGATACGTATATTAGGGGGTTCGCCCCCTAGTCAATACCTTGCTCTTTAAGCTAAATTTCAAATTTTGTTCCAATTCTTTAAAAATGACCTCTTAATCACAAAGCCCGTTAATTAGAATAAATTGCTCTTAAGAAAGTACAAAAAAATCTTTGGCTTAAAGAGCGAAGTATTGACTAGGGGGTGAACCAAATCATATACGTAATATTTTCTATTCGTTTTAAGTTTTGATGTTGCTCCTTACTTTCAGTTGAAAAACTTGTTTTTTTTTTTATTTAATTTCTCATCTTTTTTAAATAATGTTAGGAAATCCGGCGCCCCCTCATTGCAATTTCCCTTCCCCCATGAAAACTTCCTTCGTGGAAAGATCCTCCCACGTAACTCCCGACCCCCCCCCCCACTACCAGGAAAAAAACCCTGAAAACGTCTGCATACTTACCAATAAGCAATAATATATGTTAACATTGGGTAAATTTCATAACTTTCAGCCCTCCCCCGGGGACTTTGGGGGATTAAGTCATCCTAAAAGACATAGTTATCCTATTTTTGACCATGCTGAACAAAATGGCTATCTCAAAATTTGGATCTTGGTGACTTTAGCAAAAATGAACGAGGGAGGGGCCTAGTTGCCCTCCATTTTTTTGGTCACTTGAAAAGGGCACTAGAACTTTTAATTTCCGTTCTAATGAGTCCTCCCACGATATTCTAGGACCACTGGGTCGATACGACCATCCCTGGGAAAAAAAAACAAATAAACACGCATCCGTGATCTTTCTTCTGGCAAAAAATGCAAAATTCCACATTTTTGTAGATAGGAGCTTAAAACCTCTATAGTAGGGTTTTCTGTTATGCTGAATATGATGGTGTGATTTTCATTTAGTTTCTATAACTCTTAGGGGGTTTTCCCCCTTTTTTCGAAAATCAGCAAATATTCTCAGGCGCTTAACTTTTGATGGGTAGGACTAAACTTGATGAAACTTATATATTTGAAATCAGCATTAAAATCGAATTCTTTTGATGTATCTATTAATATCAAAATCCCCTTTTCTAAAGTTTCGGTTATCATTGAGCCGGGTCGCTGGCACTGGCGGCTGGTTGCCCTCTATTCACTTTTGACTCTTAAAAAGAACATTATAAATTCTGACTTCCAATCAAATGAGCTCCATTCCGATCCAAAGTTTATACTACCACCCGTTGAACAAAAACCATATATGTCCCAGGACACTGCTTACAACCCTTATCTCTGGGCTTTGTTTCCACTCTGAAGACATTGTTATATGCTCTTTGGACTATTATTAACAAAATTGACAATATTTTGCATTTCGATTGGATCCGTTTGGAGAAAAGAGGATATTAGGGAGGGGGGCTTGTTGCCCTCCATAACTTTTAACTCTTAAAAGGGAGCTAGAACTATTCATTTCCAATCAAATTAGACTCTAGGAGGTATTGTCAATTCAAAAGGTCTTGTTGTGTGACCTTGGAACTTTTTTTAACAAATGGTTATTTCGAAATTTCTATATGATATATTCTGGGAAAATACGACGTGGAGGGTGGGGGGGGGACTTTGACTCTCCAAACGGGCATTAAAACTTCTGATTTGCAATCCAATGAGGCTCCCTCCAAAGTTTATACGACCACCCTTTCCATAAAAACCTTATTTGCCCAAGGGGCATAAGTTGCAATCTTTTCCTTGAGGGCTATAGGGGAATGTCATCCTTAAAGACATAATTTCTGGACCTTTAAACTGCGTTGAACGAATTGGATATATAAAAAGTTTGATTGGATTTGTTTGGGGAAATGATGGGCATAGGGGGCCTGGTTCCCCTCCAATCACTTTTGTCCATTAAAAAGAGTACTAGAACTTTCAATTTTCAATTGAATGAGTCACTTTCGAATTTTCTACAACAACTCCTTCTGTACAAAGTACCCTGGTCTAAAAAAAAGAATAAATAAATAAATAATACATCGGTCCCACATCGCTCTTTACTGAGGCAGCGGTATTGCACTGCCTATGATAGTCGAAATGAAAGCAATATTGCGTTTAATGTTGACAATTTTACTGTTTCATATTATTTCCGCTCAAAAACGAACAGAAATAAAATCAATAATAATACAAGCGTAAAAGGAACATAATCCTACTAGTAAACAAAAAAAAGCAAAATGAATAGAAATTATAATAAATAATCAAGCCAAACTTAAAAAGAAAAGAAATTACCATAAGCAGGGCTAATGATACCGCCCCCTATGCCCTCCAAAGACAAAAGAGTCATTGGTGCTTTACTTAGCACAATTTTTACTACGAGCTATGTTATCATTTGTCATAACATAAAAAAAAGAAGAAAAAAAAACACCATAGTAACACTGATTACTGAACAGAACTGGTAAATTGACAGTTTAACATATATTGATATTCATTGCTGAAAGGCTAAGCGATTTTGGATTTAGTAGCGCTATTAAACAAAAAAAAAAACAAATTTTTTTAACTAAAAGTAAGGAACGCCATTAAAACTTAAAACGAAGAGAAATTATTACGTATATGAGGGAATTACTCTTCCCAAACACCTCGCTCTTTATGCCAAAGTTTCTTAGTACTTTTTAAAAAAGCTTATTATTGTTCTAATTAAACGAATGTAGTATTTCAGGAGTCGTTCTTAAAGAATTGGGACAGAATTCAAAATTTAGCATAAACAACGAGGTGTTTTGGAAGAGTGATCTCTCATATACGTAATAATTTCTCTTCGTTTTAAGTTTTAATGTTGCTTCTTACTTTCAGTTGGAAAAACCTATTTTTTTATTTAATTTCAATCGTTTTTTTCAATAAATCCAGGAAATCTGGCTACTCCTCCACGGAAAAACCCCTCTTTCCCAAGGATTTATTCTCTAGACGGTTATGTCCTAATGAAAATTTACCATGGGAAATTTTACAATTACCCTTAACATCTCTGCGAGTAAAATTGATCCGGCAATGAGAAAGCATGACATAAGAAGAATATCATATAGAAATTCAGGCAAATTCGTCTAGTATAAAATTTCCCCTGAAAAATTCATCCCCTAGAAACTTCCCTCCCCATAGAAAATTATCCCTGTGGTAAACCCCACCAGCAGATACTTCCTGCCCCGTCTTCCCAAAAATGTATGCATACTTCCCAATAACAAATACTATACGTAAACAATGGGCAATTTTCGTAACTTAGAGACCTTTCCCCAGGGGATGTGGGAGGGTCATGATATCCCAAAGGAATAGTTATTCGGCATTTCAATTACGTTGAACAAAATGGCTACCTCAAAATTTTGACGAGTTTGGGAAAAAAGGAGTGTGCAAGGGGGCGTAGTTGACCTTCAATTTTTTTGTTCACTTAAAAAGCGAACTAAAACTCTTAATTTCCGTTCAAATGAGCCCTCTCGCAATATTCTAGGACCACTCGGTCGATACGATCACCCTTGGGAAACACAAGCAAAAAAAAAAAAAAAAAAAAAAAAAAAAAAAAAAAAAAAAAAAAAAAAAAAAACCTATCCGTGATCGTTCTTCTGGTAAAAAAAAAAAAAAAAAAAAAATTCCTCATTTCTTTTCATATAGGTGCTTCAAACCTCTACAGTAGGGTTCTCTGATACGCTGAATCTGACTCTGTGATTTTCATTAAGATTCTATGACTTGTAGGGGTGTTTCCCTTTTTTTCAAAAATTAGGCAAATTTTCTCAGGCTCGTAACCTTTGATGGGTAAGATTAAACTTAATGAAATATATACATTTGAAATCAGTATAAAACTCTAATTCTTAGGATATATGTATTGTAATCAAAATTCCGTTTATTAGAGTCTCGGTTACAATTGAACGGAGTCGCTCCTTACTTACAGTTCGTTACCGCAAACTGTTTGATAAAAGGGGAACATTTAAGCTGTATTTGTCTTAAGTAAAACCCAAATGAAGCCCTGGTCTTAAGAAGGCATAGGGGTGTTAAGCCTTTTTTTGTTTGCGGTAATTTTTGTTGGTTTTACGTTTGACTTAATTATTCACTGTTATTTCTATACGTCTTGAGTTTCGTTTTTTTATTGGTAGTAATATATGTTTTATTTTACGCTTGAGTTATATTTTAACTCTATTTATTCTTGTCTTTAATGTAAATCATCTCTTTACTTTTCTTTGAAAAACCTCGTTTGTGGAGAAACTTTAGAAGATCTATTTCAGTTTATTTTTTAAATGACATAGTTTTTCTTGTTGGTTATTAGAGCGAATATTTGTAAGCTTTTTTGATTGTTCTCCTTAAAAATCAAGGCCCTGGCTTGCTATTTATATTTTGTACGCGATCTTCGGGTATAGACACATGTTTCTTTTTATCCGACGCCCTTTTTGAGGATTTTCAGGTTAGTCTTCGGAATTACAATAAATTTGTTTTCGAAATAACTTAAACCATTAGGATAAATCAAAATCTTAGGTACCATTGCATTAGTTTTAAACGGTAATACTTCCTCACTTGAAAATTTATTTGAAAAGTATTTTGGAATTTCGGGTACTATGGGTTGAATTTCGTTCTTTACTAACTTAAAAAACGTGTTTTTAATTTTTGTTGCTATGGGTCGTGGTTTGTTCTTTACTGGGTATTAGGGATCGCTGCAACCGTCATTACAGCTGTCGCTGTAGCCATTACTAATTAACCATCCCACTCAACCTGCCCTAAAAGTTTAAACATTATTATCTTAGGCGTTCCAGAGATATTATAGACAAACCTTTTTGACAATAATGGATACACCTAATGCTTTTTGGTTTAATTGAACATCCCCTTCAACAAGCCCAGAAAGGTTCAAGTTAATAGTCTTAACCGTTCTTGATATATCGCAGATACGCCTTTCTGACAAGTAGAGATGACCCTAAAGGTCCTACTGGTACACCATATATGGGCATAGAGTCATTAGTGAGAATGATTGCGTAATCGGTCAATGACCTCTTTCTCCAGGTGTGTTTTTGGCACGCCCTCAGCGAATGTCAATGTTGTTGTTGTTTTGAACAGAGTCATTAGGGAGAACACGTGGTTAATGGGGTCAATGTTGTTGTCGTTCGAAGCAAAGTTAATGACACTTCCTTCCTGTTCGAGGCAGATGTTATGATCCGGAAATAGTATTTGTTATTGTTATTCGAGCCAAATGTTATGAGGTTCCCGGGAAACAGTTAATTAATGTCTGACAGATGACGTCAAGTTAATTAATGTCTTTGCATTTCCAAAGAGAATTGTCTAGGAGAAACAGTTAGATCACACATGATGTCATGATTGATTGATTGACACGAAAGGGGAATTAATTTGTTGTTCTAAAGAGAATTGATTCACGAAAGGGAAATTAATTTGTTGTTTCTAACAAGAGAATCGTTTCCGAGCAGACGTTTTGATCTTAGCGTGCGAAAAGGTTTCCAAATAATTTGAAATAAGCCAGCGCAGGGATGCCAAACAAATGGAACATGCTGAAATTCCGTTTAGGGATAATTTTGGCGAAACCGTTTTAGATATTTTATGGAATTATTTCGGCGAAACAGCTAGAGACATTATAAAATATGATTTTAGAAGAGATTTTGGAAGAGGTTTTGATTGTGGTCGTTATAATACACAAGTTTCAATTGAACAGTGTTGTGAGGTCCTCTACCCCAACCCCAAAGGTTCCGATCCCCCTACCACAACCCCGAAGGAAGCCACCGGTCCTCAAAGGTTCTCTGGGCTTCCAAAGGACCCCCCCCCCGGACCCCCAAAGACCCTCACCCAGTCCCCAAAGGTCCCCAGGCACCCAAAGGGCCCCAGACCCTAAAAAGGCCATACCCGAGCCCCCAAAGGCCCTCCCCGGTCCCCAAAGGTCCACCAGACCCCCAAAAGCCCTCCCCGGTCCCCAAAGGTCCACCAGAACCCCAAAAGCCCTCCCCCGGTCCCCAAAGGCCCTCCCCCGGTCCCCAAAGGCCCTCCCCGGGCTCCCAGGGCTCCCAAAGGGCCCCGATTACTCTACCCCTACCCCGAAGGAAGCCTCCGGTCCTCAAAGGTCCCCCAGGCTCCCAAAGGCCCTCACCCGGTCCCCAAAGGTCCACCGGGCTCCCAAAGGGACCCCAGACCCCCAACAGACCCACCGGGCCCCAAAGGGCCCAATCCGTGCTCAAGGGCCCCCCGGACCCCCAAAGGTCCTCCACCAGTCCCCATAGGCCCTCTCCCGGTCCCAAAGGTCCACCAGGCACCCAAAGGGCCCCAGACCCTAAAAAGGCCATACCCGAGCCCCCAAAGGTCCTCCACCAGTCCCCAAAGGCCCGCTCCCGGTCCCAAAGGTCTACCAGGCACCCAAAGGGCCCCAGACCCTAAAAAGACCATACCCGAGCCCCCAAAGGCCCTCACCGGTCCCCAAAGGCCCTCCCCCGGTCCCCAAAAGCCCTCCACCGGTCCCCAAAGGCCCTCCCCGGGCTCCCAGGGCTCCCAAAGGGCCCCGATTGCTCTACCCCAACCTCGAAGGAAGCCTCCGGTCCTCAAAGGTCCCCCAGGCTCCCAAAGGACCCACTGGACCCCCAAAGGCCCTCACCTGGTCCCCAAAGGTCCACCGGGCTCCCAAAGGGACCACCGGACCCCCAAAGGGTCCCCCGGACCCCAAAGGTCCTCCCCA
The DNA here is from genome assembly GCA_027921565.1 of Artemia sinica. NCBI lineage: Eukaryota > Metazoa > Arthropoda > Branchiopoda > Anostraca > Artemiidae > Artemia > Artemia sinica. The sequence continues at coordinate 51,123,710 of CM051271.1, forward strand.
GGTCCTCAAGGGTCGCCCAGACCCCCAACGGACCCACCGGGCCCCCAAAGGGTTCAATCGGTGCTCAAGGGCTCCCCGGACCCCCAAAGGCCCTCACCCGGTCCTCAAAGGTCCACCGGGCTCCCAAAGGACCAGTCGGTCCTCAAGGACCCTCTCAGACGTGCAAAGACCCTCCCCAGACCCCCAAAGGCTCATCCCGGTCCCCAAAGGTCCCCTCAGGCTCCCATATGACCACTCCACCCCTCAAGGGCCCCTGGATCCCCAAACGCCCTCCCCGGACCCCTCCAAAGAACCCCCTCTCCATTTTTAACACTTTTTATGGCTTTATTATATCCTTTTAGAACAAGTTCCTTTCATAATGTCCCTCCTAAACCCATTTTCCAACTTGAAGTACTTATCTTTTTCACCCACTTTCTCAATGAAAAAGAAATTAGTTTTTAATCAATTCTAATTTTCCAAATAATATAAAAATTTTCCACTTTAGTTCAGATCTGTCTCGAAGAGATGAAAAATTTAAAATACTGTTCCAAATTTTTCGCAGAAGATAAAAAAAGTTCAAGTTTTCTTCTGAATTTTACCAAAGAACGTGCTCCAATTCTAATTTCTCCAGAGAAAACAAAATCTTCCACTTCAGTTCTATATTTCACAAAGATATAAAGAAATTTAAAGTTCAAGTCTAAATTTTTCGGTGGAAGATAGAAAAAGTAATACCATATTTGTGAATATTTTCACGGAAAATAAAAAGTTCTAGTTCAATTTACAATTTCCTCAACGAAGTGAAGAAAGGTTCAAGTTCTCTTCTGAATTTTACCAAAGAACGTGCTCCAATTCTAATTTCTCCAGAGAAAACAAAATCTTCCACTTCAGTTCTATATTTCACAAAGATATAAAGAAATTTAAAGTTCAAGTCTAAATTTTTCGGTGGAAGATAGAAAAAGTAATACCATACTTGTGAATATTTTCACGGAAAATAAAAAGTTCTAGTTCAATTTACAATTTCCTCAACGAAGTGAAGAAAGGTTCAAGTTCTCTTCTGAATTTTACTAAAGAACACGCTTCAATTCTAATTTTTTCAGAGAAAACAAAAATCTTCCACTTCAGTTCTTTATTTCACAAAGACATAAAGAAATTTAAAGTTCAATTCTAAATTTTTCGGTGGAAGATAGAAAAAGTAATACCATACTTGTGAATATTTTCCCGGAAGATAAAAAGTTCTAGTTCAATTTACAGTTTCCTCAATGAAGTCAAGGAAAGTTCAAGTTCTCATCTGAATTTTACTAAAGAACAAAATTCAATTCTAATTTCACCAGAGAAAATAAAAATCTTCCACTTCAGTTCTTTATTTCACAAAGACATAAAGAAATTTAAAGTTCAATTCTAAATTTTTCGGTGGAAGATAGAAAAAGCAATACCATACTTGTGAATATTTTCCCGGAAGATAAAAAGTTCTAGTTCAATTTACAGTTTCCTCAATGAAGTCAAGGAAAGTTCAAGTTCTCTTCTGAATTTTACCAAAGAACACGCTTCAATTCTAATTTTTTCAGAGAAAACAAAAATCTTCCACTTCAGTTCTTTATTTCACAAAGACATAAAGAAATTTAAAGTACAATTCTAAATTTTTCGGTGGAAGATAGAAAAAGCAATACCATACTTGTGAATATTTTCCCGGAAAATAAAAAGTTCTAGTTCAATTTACAATTTCCTCAACGAAGTGAAGAAAGGTTCAAGTTCTCTTCTGAATTTTACTAAAGAACACGCTTCAATTCTAATTTTTTCAGAGAAAACAAAAATCTTCCACTTCAGTTCTTTATTTCACAAAGACATAAAGAAATTTAAAGTACAATTCTAAATTTTTCGGTGGAAGATAGAAAAAGCAATACCATACTTGTGAATATTTTCCCGGAAAATAAAAAGTTCTAGTTCAATTTACAATTTCCTCAACGAAGTGAAGAAAGGTTCAAGTTCTCTTCTGAATTTTACTAAAGAACAAAATTCAATTCTAATTTCACCAGAGAAAATAAAAATCTTCCACTTCAGTTCTTTATTTCACAAAGACATAAAGAAATTTAAAGTTCAATTCTAAATTTTTCGGTGGAAGATAGAAAAAGTAATACCATACCTGTGAATATTTTCCCGGAAGATAAAAAGTTCTAGTTCAATTTACAGTTTCCTCAATGAAGTCAAGGAAAGTTCAAGTTCTCTTCTGAATTTTACCAAAGAACACGCTTCAATTCTAATTTTTTCAGAGAAAACAAAAATCTTCCACTTCAGTTCTTTATTTCACAAAGACATAAAGAAATTTAAAGTACAATTCTAAATTTTTCGGAGGAAGATAGAAAAAGCAATACCATACTTGTGAATATTTTCCCGGAAGATAAAAAGTTCTAGTTCAATTTAAAATTTTCTCAACGAAGTGAAGAAAAATTTAAGTTCTCTTCTGAATTTTACCAAAGAATAAAATTCAATTCTAATTTCACCAGAGAAAATAAAAATCTTCCACTTCAGTTCTTTATTTCACAAAGACATAAAGAAATTTAAAGTACAATTCTAAATTTTTCGGTGGAAGATAGAAAAAGTAATACCATACTTGTGAATATTTTCCCGGAAGATAAAAAGTTCTAGTTCAATTTACAGTTTCCTCAATGAAGTCAAGGAAAGTTCAAGTTCTCTTCTGAATTTTACCAAAGAACAAAATTCAATTCTAATTTTTTCAGAGAAGACAAAATCTTCCACTTCAGTTCTTTATTTCACAAAGACATAAAGAAATTTAAAGTACAATTCTAATTTTTCGGTGGAAGATAGAAAAAGCAATACCATACTTGTGAATATTTTCCCGGAAAATAAAAAGTTCTAGTTCAATTTACAATTTCCTCAACGAAGTGAAGAAAGGTTCAAGTTCTCTTCTGAATTTTACTAAAGAACAAAATTCAATTCTAATTTCACCAGAGAAAATAAAAATCTTCCACTTCAGTTCTCTATTTCACAAAGACATAAAGAAATTTAAAGTTCAATTCTAAATTTTTCGGTGGAAGATAGAAAAAGTAATACCATACCTGTGAATATTTTCACGGAAGATAAAAAGTTCTAGTTCAATTTAAAATTTTCTCAACGAAGTCAAGGAAAGTTCAAGTTCTCTTCTGAATTTTCTCAATGAACACACTTCAATTCTAATTTCTCCAGAGAAAATAAAAATCTTCCACTTCAGTTCCTTATTTCGCAAAGACATAAAGAAATTCAAAGTTCAATTCTAAATTTTTCGATGGAAGATAGAAAAAGTAATACCATACTTGTGAATATTTTCACGGAAGATAAAAAGTTCTAGTTCAATTTAAAATTTCCTCAATGAAGTCAAGGAAAGTTCAAGTTCTCTTCTGAATTTTACCAAAGAACATGCTTCAATTCTAATTTTTTCAGAGAAAACAAAAATCTTCCACTTCAGTTCTTTATTTCACAAAGACATAAAGAAATTTAAAGTACAATTCTAAATTTTTCGGAGGAAGATAGAAAAAGCAATACCATACTTGTGAATATTTTCCCGGAAGATAAAAAGTTCTAGTTCAATTTAAAATTTTCTCAACGAAGTGAAGAAAAATTAAAGTTCTCTTCTGAATTTTACCAAAGAATAAAATTCAATTCTAATTTCACCAGAGAAAATAAAAATCTTCCACTTCAGTTCTTTATTTCACAAAGACATAAAGAAATTTAAAGTTCAATTCTAAATTTTTCGGTGGAAGATAGAAAAAGTAATACCATACTTGTGAATATTTTCCCGGAAGATAAAAAGTTCTAGTTCAATTTACAGTTTCCTCAATGAAGTCAAGGAAAGTTCAAGTTCTCTTCTGAATTTTACCAAAGAACAAAATTCAATTCTAATTTCACCAGAGAAAATAAAAATCTTCCACTTCAGTTCTTTATTTCACAAAGACATAAAGAAATTTAAAGTTCAATTCTAAATTTTTCGGTGGAAGATAGAAAAAGTAATACCATACTTGTGAATATTTTCCCGGAAGATAAAAAGTTCTAGTTCAATTTACAGTTTCCTCAATGAAGTCAAGGAAAGTTCAAGTTCTCTTCTGAATTTTACCAAAGAACACGCTTCAATTCTAATTTTTTCAGAGAAAACAAAAATCTTCCACTTCAGTTCTTTATTTCACAAAGACATAAAGAAATTTAAAGTACAATTCTAATTTTTCGGTGGAAGATAGAAAAAGCAATACCATACTTGTGAATATTTTCCCGGAAAATAAAAAGTTCTAGTTCAATTTACAATTTCCTCAACGAAGTGAAGAAAGGTTCAAGTTCTCTTCTGAATTTTACCAAAGAACAAAATTCAATTCTAATTTCACCAGAGAAAATAAAAATCTTCCACTTCAGTTCTCTATTTCACAAAGACATAAAGAAATTTAAAGTTCAATTCTAAATTTTTCGGTGGAAGATAGAAAAAGTAATACCATACCTGTGAATATTTTCACGGAAGATAAAAAGTTCTAGTTCAATTTAAAATTTTCTCAACGAAGTCAAGGAAAGTTCAAGTTCTCTTCTGAATTTTTTCAATGAACACACTTCAATTCTAATTTCTCCAGAGAAAATAAAAATCTTCCACTTCAGTTCCTTATTTCGCAAAGACATAAAGAAATTCAAAGTTCAATTCTAAATTTTTCGATGGAAGATAGAAAAAGTAATACCATACTTGTGAATATTTTCACGGAAGATAAAAAGTTCTAGTTCAATTTAAAATTTTCTCAACGAAGTCAAGGAAAGTTCAAGTTCTCTTCTGAACTTTACCAAAGAACACGCTTCAATTCTAATTTTTTCAGAGAAAACAAAAATCTTCCACTTCAGTTCTTTATTTCACAAAGACATAAAGAAATTTAAAGTTCAATTCTAATTTTTCGGTGGGTGATAGAAAAATTAATGCCATACTTGTGATTATTTTCACGGAAGATAAAAAGTTCTTCTTCAATTTTAAATTTCCCCGGAAGATAAAAAGTTCTAGTTCAACTTGCTATTATCATTGTGAAAACACACAAACTCAGAAAAAATGTTCAATGTTCCTTTAGTACCTATGCAATTAGACTAAAAATGAAGATATTTATGCAGAGTTTCAACTCGCTATGGCTAAGTTTGCTAAAAACAAGCTATTTTCTTGCGAAAACACACAAAATCAGAAAAAATGTTCAATGTTCCTTAAGCACCTACGCAATTAGGCTTAAATGAAGATATTTATGCAGAGTTTCAACTCGATATGGCTAAGTTTGCTAAAAACAAGCTATTTTCTTGCGAAAACACACGAAATCAGAAAAAATATTGTTAGGTTAGGTTAAGTTAGATTAGGTTAGGTTAGCCTACGTACGCGCACATATAGGTTAAGTTAGGTTAGATTAAGTTAGATTAGGTTAAGTTAGGTTAGGTTAGGTTAGATTAAGTTAGGTTAGGCTAGGTTAGCCTACATACGCGCGCGTACGTAGGCTAACCTAGCCTAACCTAACTTAATCTAACCTAACCTAACTTAACCTAATCTAACTTAATCTAACCTAACTTAACCTATATGCGCGCGTACGTAGGCTAACCTAACCTAATCTAACTTAACCTAACCTAACAATATTTTTTCTGATTTCGTGTGTTTTCGCAAGAAAATAGCTTGTTTTTAGCAAACTTAGCCATATCGAGTTGAAACTCTGCATAAATATCTTCATTTAAGCCTAATTGCGTAGGTGCTTAAGGAACATTGAACATTTTTTCTGATTTTGTGTGTTTTCGCAAGAAAATAGCTTGTTTTTAGCAAACTTAGCCATAGCGAGTTGAAACTCTGCATAAATATCTTCATTTTTAGTCTAATTGCATAGGTACTAAAGGAACATTGAACATTTTTTCTGAGTTTGTGTGTTTTCACAATGATAATAGCAAGTTGAACTAGAACTTTTTATCTTCCGGGGAAATTTAAAATTGAAGTAGAACTTTTTATCTTCCGTGAAAATAATCACAAGTATGGCATTAATTTTTCTATCACCCACCGAAAAATTAGAATTGAACTTTAAATTTCTTTATGTCTTTGTGAAATAAAGAACTGAAGTGGAAGATTTTTGTTTTCTCTGAAAAAATTAGAATTGAAGCGTGTTCTTTGGTAAAGTTCAGAAGAGAACTTGAACTTTCCTTGACTTCGTTGAGAAAATTTTAAATTGAACTAGAACTTTTTATCTTCCGTGAAAATATTCACAAGTATGGTATTACTTTTTCTATCTTCCATCGAAAAATTTAGAATTGAACTTTGAATTTCTTTATGTCTTTGCGAAATAAGGAACTGAAGTGGAAGATTTTTATTTTCTCTGGAGAAATTAGAATTGAAGTGTGTTCATTGAGAAAATTCAGAAGAGAACTTGAACTTTCCTTGACTTCGTTGAGAAAATTTTAAATTGAACTAGAACTTTTTATCTTCCGTGAAAATATTCACAGGTATGGTATTACTTTTTCTATCTTCCACCGAAAAATTTAGAATTGAACTTTAAATTTCTTTATGTCTTTGTGAAATAGAGAACTGAAGTGGAAGATTTTTATTTTCTCTGGTGAAATTAGAATTGAATTTTGTTCTTTGGTAAAATTCAGAAGAGAACTTGAACCTTTCTTCACTTCGTTGAGGAAATTGTAAATTGAACTAGAACTTTTTATTTTCCGGGAAAATATTCACAAGTATGGTATTGCTTTTTCTATCTTCCACCGAAAAATTAGAATTGTACTTTAAATTTCTTTATGTCTTTGTGAAATAAAGAACTGAAGTGGAAGATTTTTGTTTTCTCTGAAAAAATTAGAATTGAAGCGTGTTCTTTGGTAAAATTCAGAAGAGAACTTGAACTTTCCTTGACTTCATTGAGGAAACTGTAAATTGAACTAGAACTTTTTATCTTCCGGGAAAATATTCACAAGTATGGTATTACTTTTTCTATCTTCCACCGAAAAATTTAGAATTGAACTTTAAATTTCTTTATGTCTTTGTGAAATAAAGAACTGAAGTGGAAGATTTTTATTTTCTCTGGTGAAATTAGAATTGAATTTTGTTCTTTGGTAAAATTCAGAAGAGAACTTGAACTTTCCTTGACTTCATTGAGGAAACTGTAAATTGAACTAGAACTTTTTATCTTCCGGGAAAATATTCACAAGCATGGTATTACTTTTTCTATCTTCCACCGAAAAATTTAGAATTGAACTTTAAATTTCTTTATGTCTTTGTGAAATAAAGAACTGAAGTGGAAGATTTTTATTTTCTCTGGTGAAATTAGAATTGAATTTTATTCTTTGGTAAAATTCAGAAGAGAACTTGAATTTTTCTTCACTTCGTTGAGAAAATTTTAAATTGAACTAGAACTTTTTATCTTCCGGGAAAATATTCACAAGTATGGTATTGCTTTTTCTATCTTCCTCCGAAAAATTTAGAATTGTACTTTAAATTTCTTTATGTCTTTGTGAAATAAAGAACTGAAGTGGAAGATTTTTGTTTTCTCTGAAAAAATTAGAATTGAAGCATGTTCTTTGGTAAAATTCAGAAGAGAACTTGAACTTTCCTTGACTTCATTGAGGAAATTTTAAATTGAACTAGAACTTTTTATCTTCCGTGAAAATATTCACAAGTATGGTATTACTTTTTCTATCTTCCATCGAAAAATTTAGAATTGAACTTTGAATTTCTTTATGTCTTTGCGAAATAAGGAACTGAAGTGGAAGATTTTTATTTTCTCTGGAGAAATTAGAATTGAAGTGTGTTCATTGAGAAAATTCAGAAGAGAACTTGAACTTTCCTTGACTTCGTTGAGAAAATTTTAAATTGAACTAGAACTTTTTATCTTCCGTGAAAATATTCACAGGTATGGTATTACTTTTTCTATCTTCCACCGAAAAATTTAGAATTGAACTTTAAATTTCTTTATGTCTTTGTGAAATAGAGAACTGAAGTGGAAGATTTTTATTTTCTCTGGTGAAATTAGAATTGAATTTTGTTCTTTAGTAAAATTCAGAAGAGAACTTGAACCTTTCTTCACTTCGTTGAGGAAATTGTAAATTGAACTAGAACTTTTTATTTTCCGGGAAAATATTCACAAGTATGGTATTACTTTTTCTATCTTCCACCGAAAAATTTAGACTTGAACTTTAAATTTCTTTATATCTTTGTGAAATATAGAACTGAAGTGGAAGATTTTGTTTTCTCTGGAGAAATTAGAATTGGAGCACGTTCTTTGGTAAAATTCAGAAGAGAACTTGAACCTTTCTTCACTTCGTTGAGGAAATTGTAAATTGAACTAGAACTTTTTATTTTCCGTGAAAATATTCACAAGTATGGTATTACTTTTTCTATCTTCCACCGAAAAATTTAGACTTGAACTTTAAATTTCTTTATATCTTTGTGAAATAAAGAACTGAAGTGGAAGATTTTTATTTTCTCTGGTGAAATTAGAATTGAATTTTATTCTTTGGTAAAATTCAGAAGAGAACTTGAATTTTTCTTCACTTCGTTGAGAAAATTTTAAATTGAACTAGAACTTTTTATCTTCCGGGAAAATATTCACAAGTATGGTATTGCTTTTTCTATCTTCCTCCGAAAAATTTAGAATTGTACTTTAAATTTCTTTATGTCTTTGTGAAATAAAGAACTGAAGTGGAAGATTTTTGTTTTCTCTGAAAAAATTAGAATTGAAGCGTGTTCTTTGGTAAAATTCAGAAGAGAACTTGAACTTTCCTTGACTTCATTGAGGAAACTGTAAATTGAACTAGAACTTTTTATCTTCCGGGAAAATATTCACAGGTATGGTATTACTTTTTCTATCTTCCACCGAAAAATTTAGAATTGAACTTTAAATTTCTTTATGTCTTTGTGAAATGAAGAACTGAAGTGGAAGATTTTTATTTTCTCTGGTGAAATTAGAATTGAATTTTGTTCTTTAGTAAAATTCAGAAGAGAACTTGAACCTTTCTTCACTTCGTTGAGGAAATTGTAAATTGAACTAGAACTTTTTATTTTCCGGGAAAATATTCACAAGTATGGTATTGCTTTTTCTATCTTCCACTGAAAAATTTAGAATTGTACTTTAAATTTCTTTATGTCTTTGTGAAATAAAGAACTGAAGTGGAAGATTTTTGTTTTCTCTGAAAAATTAGAATTGAAGCGTGTTCTTTAGTAAAATTCAGAAGAGAACTTGAACCTTTCTTCACTTCGTTGAGGAAATTGTAAATTGAACTAGAACTTTTTATTTTCCGGGAAAATATTCACAAGTATGGTATTGCTTTTTCTATCTTCCACCGAAAAATTTAGAATTGTACTTTAAATTTCTTTATGTCTTTGTGAAATAAAGAACTGAAGTGGAAGATTTTTGTTTTCTCTGAAAAAATTAGAATTGAAGCGTGTTCTTTGGTAAAATTCAGAAGAGAACTTGAACTTTCCTTGACTTCATTGAGGAAACTGTAAATTGAACTAGAACTTTTTATCTTCCGGGAAAATATTCACAAGTATGGTATTGCTTTTTCTATCTTCCACCGAAAAATTTAGAATTGAACTTTAAATTTCTTTATGTCTTTGTGAAATAAAGAACTGAAGTGGAAGATTTTTATTTTCTCTGGTGAAATTAGAATTGAATTTTGTTCTTTAGTAAAATTCAGAAGAGAACTTGAACTTTCCTTGACTTCATTGAGGAAACTGTAAATTGAACTAGAACTTTTTATCTTCCGGGAAAATATTCACAAGTATGGTATTACTTTTTCTATCTTCCACCGAAAAATTTAGAATTGAACTTTAAATTTCTTTATGTCTTTGTGAAATAAAGAACTGAAGTGGAAGATTTTTGTTTTCTCTGAAAAATTAGAATTGAAGCGTGTTCCTTAGTAAAATTCAGAAGAGAACTTGAACCTTTCTTCACTTCGTTGAGGAAATTGTAAATTGAACTAGAACTTTTTATTTTCCGTGAAAATATTCACAAGTATGGTATTACTTTTTCTATCTTCCACCGAAAAATTTAGACTTGAACTTTAAATTTCTTTATATCTTTGTGAAATATAGAACTGAAGTGGAAGATTTTGTTTTCTCTGGAGAAATTAGAATTGGAGCACGTTCTTTGGTAAAATTCAGAAGAGAACTTGAACCTTTCTTCACTTCGTTGAGGAAATTGTAAATTGAACTAGAACTTTTTATTTTCCGTGAAAATATTCACAAGTATGGTATTACTTTTTCTATCTTCCACCGAAAAATTTAGACTTGAACTTTAAATTTCTTTATATCTTTGTGAAATATAGAACTGAAGTGGAAGATTTTGTTTTCTCTGGAGAAATTAGAATTGGAGCACGTTCTTTGGTAAAATTCAGAAGAAAACTTGAACTTTTTTTATCTTCTGCGAAAAATTTGGAACAGTATTTTAAATTTTTCATCTCTTCGAGACAGATCTGAACTAAAGTGGAAAATTTTTATATTATTTGGAAAATTAGAATTGATTAAAAACTAATTTCTTTTTCATTGAGAAAGTGGGTGAAAAAGATAAGTACTTCAAGTTGGAAAATGGGTTTAGGAGGGACATTATGAAAGGAACTTGTTCTAAAAGGATATAATAAAGCCATAAAAAGTGTTAAAAATGGAGAGGGGGTTCTTTGGAGGGGTCCGGGGAGGGCGTTTGGGGATCCAGGGGCCCTTGAGGGGTGGAGTGGTCATATGGGAGCCTGAGGGGACCTTTGGGGACCGGGATGAGCCTTTGGGGGTCTGGGGAGGGTCTTTGCACGTCTGAGAGGGTCCTTGAGGACCGACTGGTCCTTTGGGAGCCCGGTGGACCTTTGAGGACCGGGTGAGGGCCTTTGGGGGTCCGGGGAGCCCTTGAGCACCGATTGAACCCTTTGGGGGCCCGGTGGGTCCGTTGGGGGTCTGGGCGACCCTTGAGGACCTGGGGAGGACCTTTGGGGTCCGGGGGACCCTTTGGGGGTCCGGTGGTCCCTTTGGGAGCCCGGTGGACCTTTGGGGACCAGGTGAGGGCCTTTGGGGGTCCAGTGGGTCCTTTGGGAGCCTGGGGGACCTTTGAGGACCGGAGGCTTCCTTCGGGGTTGGGGTAGAGCAATCGGGGCCCTTTGGGAGCCCTGGGAGCCCGGGGAGGGCCTTTGGGGACCGGTGGAGGGCTTTTGGGGACCGGGGGAGGGCCTTTGGGGACCGGTGAGGGCCTTTGGGGGGCTCGGGTATGGTCTTTTTAGGGTCTGGGGCCCTTTGGGTGCCTGGTAGACCTTTGGGACCGGGAGAGGGCCTTTGGGGACTGGTGGAGGACCTTTGGGGGCTCGGGTATGGCCTTTTTAGGGTCTGGGGCCCTTTGGGTGCCTGGTGGACCTTTGGGACCGGGAGAGGGCCTATGGGGACTGGTGGAGGACCTTTGGGGGTCCGGGGGGCCCTTGAGCACGGATTGGGCCCTTTGGGGCCCGGTGGGTCCGTTGGGGGTCTGGGGTCCCTTTGGGAGCCCGGTGGACCTTTGGGGACCGGGTGAGGGCCTTTGGGAGCCTGGGGGACCTTTGAGGACCGGAGGCTTCCTTCGGGGTAGGGGTAGAGTAATCGGGGCCCTTTGGGAGCCCTGGGAGCCCGGGGAGGGCCTTTGGGGACCGGGGGAGGGCCTTTGGGGACCGGGGGAGGGCTTTTGGGGTTCTGGTGGACCTTTGGGGACCGGGGAGGGCTTTTGGGGGTCTGGTGGACCTTTGGGGACCGGGGAGGGCCTTTGGGGGGCTCGGGTATGGCCTTTTTAGGGTCTGGGGCCCTTTGGGTGCCTGGGGACCTTTGGGGACTGGGTGAGGGTCTTTGGGGGTCCGGGGGGGGTCCTTTGGAAGCCCAGAGAACCTTTGAGGACCGGTGGCTTCCTTCGGGGTTGTGGTAGGGGGATCGGAACCTTTGGGGTTGGGGTAGAGGACCTCACAACACTGTTCAATTGAAACTTGTGTATTATAACGACCACAATCAAAACCTCTTCCAGAATCTCTTCTAAAATCATATTTTATAATGTCTCTAGCTGTTTTGCCGAAATAATTCCATAAAATAGCTAAAACGGTTTCGCCAAAATTATCCCTAAACGGAATTTCAGCATGTTCCATTTGTTTGGCATCCCTGCGCTGGCTTATTTCAAATTATTTGGAAACCTTTTCGCGCGCTAAGATCAAAACGTCTGCTCGGAAACGATTCTCTTGTTAGAAACAACAAATTAATTTCCCTTTCGTGAATCAATTCTCTTTAGAACAACAAATTAATTCCCCTTTCGTGTCAATCAATCAATCATGACATCATGTGTGATCTAACTGTTTCTCCTAGACAATTCTCTTTGGAAATGCAAAGACATTAATTAACTTGACGTCATCTGTCAGACATTAATTAACTGTTTCCCGGGAACCTCATAACATTTGGCTCGAATAACAATAACAAATACTATTTCCGGATCATAACATCTGCCTCGAACAGGAAGGAAGTGTCATTAACTTTGCTTCGAACGACAACAACATTGACCCCATTAACCACGTGTTCTCCCTAATGACTCTGTTCAAAACAACAACAACATTGACATTCGCTGAGGGCGTGCCAAAAACACACCTGGAGAAAGAGGTCATTGACCGATTACGCAATCATTCTCACTAATGACTCTATGCCCATATATGGTGTACCAGTAGGACCTTTAGGGTCATCTCTACTCTGACATCCTTGGATGCACATAGTTTCTTAGGATTTAGCTTAACTTCTCCAACAATGTGGGTTGTAACTGTCAACATGATACTCTACCTATTCATAGAATATTGCAGAGACGTTATTTTGAAACTCTGGATACCCATAGTATCCATTGATTTAGTTTTACTCCCCCTCATCTTTCCCTGAAAGCTTCAACTTTATATCGTTTGAAATATCAAAGTATCGAATCATCAAATGTCGAAATATTAAAGTGAAATGTCGAAGTTCGTATGATCTCTCCTTCAATAAAAAGGGAACTAGGGTAAAAACAATGCTGCGTTTTCAGGCTTAGCGGGTCGAATACGGGTTGTTCTCGTCTAGTGTCAAATTTCTAGTTTTTCGTCTAGTTTCAGCGGGTTCGAAGTTTCAACCCCTTGTTTTCCTCTAGAACCCGCTTTGTGAAAACGCTTGATGCGCTAGACGAGAACAACCCGTGTTCGAACCCGCTGAGGCTTGAACAATCCGTCTTCAAACACGGTTGTTCTCGTCTAGTACAACAAAAATACAGTAAAGCGTGTTAAGTTTTAGCTTAGAAAACGAAGAAACTGTTAAGAAGAGTCGCAAAGGCTCTTCGCGTTTAGTGTAATTTTTGTTCAATTTTAGTTTTGAAGTTATCCTCAACTTATTAAAAAAAAAATATGTCTTTTAATTTAAATTTTGCAAAGTTTTTAATTTGTCTATTGCAAACTGATTAAATACTGCAATTTGACAACTTTCTTTGACTGTCCCTTTTGGAGCCAAACCCTGCTTCCTAGTCTCAACCACTTCTATAAAGTCTTCAAACTTTTCTTTTCTGCCAGATATACTGCGACTACATCTGAAGCTCTACAAACAAAGAGGAATATAATCACCCCTAAAAATTTTGTTTTTCTTTATTATCCCTTAATAATGCCTTTTTCAACGCAGAGACCCTCCTCTACCATACCATACCATACAGGTTCCCTCCTCTATCATACTAAAACACTCTACCATACTCTACTCCTCCTCTACCTATACCGGACTAAAATACTCTACCATACTCTGCTCCTCCTCTACCATACAGGTTCCCTCCTCTACCATGCTCTACCATTCGCTACTCCTCCTCTACCATACTCTACCTTTACCATATTCTACCATACAGGTTCTTTCCTCCACCATACTAAAATTCTACTTCACTTTGACTCGCTTCTAAAAGCACTGGGCATGTTTTTTTTTTTTTTTTTTTACTGCTGATTATCAACAGATAGTCCTAAAGCTAAGGAGTTTTGTTTATGAAATATCACACACGTGACAGCCTAATTCCTTTATAATTTACCCCTTCAACCTCATTAAATACGGGAATGATTTGCGTAACAAATTTGATTTCCCTTTAAAAATAGTTGTCCATTTTGAGGCCTAATTATCACTGACTGAAGACTTCATGTTCAGTTTGGGGTTTAACAGATGTCTAAACGTTCATTTTAGAAAAATCACGTTAATATATACAATTTTGGTACGTATTAATATTACATTCCTGGTCGATTTTAGGGGAAGCAAACACAGGCATCAGACTTAAAATAACAACAGACAAGCTTCAATCTACATGAAGCCCCATAACATCCATTACACGAGAATTGCTCGAAATCCATTACATGAAAATCAACCCTCACTTGTAACCTTATCAACAATGATCACTTGTGCCGGCAAGACCCCAACTTCAAATCCAGGATGCAGCAGTTGCTGCAACCTAGTAAGAGGCGAGCCGCAGCCCATAGTAACCAAAATTTGAAAAACGCGTTTTGAAAAAAAACTGACAAATAAGAAAAAATTCCATCTGACATTGATTCGGAAATGGTAATTATTTTTCCGTTCACATTAAAAATAAAAGTTTATAAAGAAAAGAAAACTATGGTGATTTTGATAAAAAAAAAAATCAAAATCCCTCGAAATTTGGGTCTGATCGAAACGAAAACTTCATTGGAATCAGCATGGTCGAAAACGTTACAAAGGATATACTCAGAGCTCCTAACCAATTGTTGCAACCTCAATAACCTCTTTACCTCAGCAGTGGTTTTACTGACCTAAATGAACATAAATTAACTCTGTTTAATATTTCTAATAATTATTTTCTTTTAATAAGTCTTTGATTTGGCTATTGTTACCCATGAGCTATCTTTGCTGAAAAGACAGAAATCTTCCTGGATGCCGTTTCTGTTAGTCTTCGCCACTGCAATTAAACAAATTATTTCCGTTTCTATCTCTAGTCTAGTCACAGACAAACTAGGTAGGATCTTGTCACATGATGGACAAATTTGACCCTCTACTTTCATTTCCGGAACACTGATTAATCTTTTCATTTTCAGGAAATGAGTACTTCAATAGAAAGTCCAGGAGGGGGCCATACGAGCCTCCTGATGCGTAGACTTGCTAAGAAAACGGGAAAAGACTTTGCGGAACGACTTATTCTGCCTATGAGGTAAGTTTTTGTGTTTCAAATTTATAAAAAAAAAAAAATTGAAACTACCATCCGATTTAGGGGGCTGATGCACGTTTTAAAGGGTGATATAATGATGCTAGGAATCGCTTTTTAATTTCCACGCGTTCTAAGCTAGTTTTCTTTCCTGTAAATATTTTTACAGGAAGTCCTTTGGACTACTTTAATAGTCCAAAGGAAGTCCTTTGGATTAGCCTGTTTACCATTTGTCCCCACTACTACTCTGTATACTGGTGAGAAACGCAATCTGGAATTTATTTTCGATCGAAAGGGGACAGACTCAGACACCACAAGAGTTACTTTGAAGTTGTTTTTCCCTTTAGGCTTAGGTTGTCCAACCTCCTTTAGACTCCTTTAAAGTTTTCTTTAGACTTTAAAACAGCTGAAACAAAAGGACATATTTGGATTCTGTTTCCAGAACTAGCAAACGTGATAACGAGAGTTTTTACCTCTATTTATACTTTGTTAACGTAAAAAAAGCTCTTTCCACAGATAAATTTTTCAAAGAAAAGTTAAGAGCTATTTCAAACATGAAAAGAGCAGAATTGAAGTCAAATATTTTTATAGAAGCGTAAAACGAACAAAATCACTATCAACAAATAAATGTAACCCGTAATGAGATTTCAGAACCCTTAAAGGATTTAAGGTTGGTGCACTGTTTCTAGACCTACAGAAGGCTTTTGATACAGCTGACCATGGCCTACTTCTGGAAAAATGCGATGTCTATAGGATCCGAGGTAAAGCTCTTGACCTTATACGGAGTTTCCTTAGTGACCGGTACCAGTTTGTAGAAATGACTTGTATACAATCAGGAACCCGCCCAATGGTTTGTGGTGTCCTGCAAGGGTCAGTTCTTGGTCTGATTCTTTTTTTTATTGTTCATTAATGATATGCCTAATTGTATCCAAAGTTGTTGTTTAAATGTGAATGATATGGCTAATAACCCCCGGAATGAGAAGGTATCATTATTTCCTGATGACACAGTTGCTGTTAGTACCGCGAAGACAGAAGAATTGCTTCAGACATCGATGAAAGATACTGTTGAAAGGTTAAATTCCTGGGTGACGGTAAATAGGTTAAAGATTTATCTGGGTAAGACTAATTTTGTCAAATTTTTTCCGTTCATCAGATTTTTATCCATGGATTAAGGATATTGTAAAACAGTACGGAACTTTAAAGCGGGTTTGTTCTTATAAGTACCTGGGGGTTTATATTGATGAAGGTTTATCATTCAAACACCATGTATAGTATGTTTGTAAAACTGCTTCTCGTAACCTGGGTATAAAGAGAACACTTAAGCATTTTTTTCCTCCTTTTGCTATGCACCTTTTTATTTTTCCCTTATCCATCCATATATATTGTATTGTAGTAGCGTTTGGCTTGGAACATTTCCTTCTATTGTTCGGCCAGTACGAGTTCTACAAAACAACGCCGTTCGGCTGTTAAATGGTCTACAACCCCAGGATTCGGTACGAAACGCGTAAGAGCGTGTAAAGATATTGCCAGCTTCCGGATTACGGGATTTGTATACACTTCTATTCATTTTTAGGATTCAAAGGGGTATAAACCTCTCGTGTTTTGATAGCTTAGCAAACCTGAGATCTTCCGTCCATGATTATGATACTAGGTCATCTGTAGATATTAATTTTCCGTTGGTTGTTTCAGCCCGATCGATGTTTTCTTTGCTTCATAGGGGGATCAGAAGATGGATCCATCTTGATCAAAATATAAAAAATATAGGTGATATTTCTTCGTTTAAGATCGTAATTAAAGGGATGCTTTTAAGTAAGTATGAATTTTAGCGGTTTTTTTAATACATTGGTAATTATTTATGGCTCCTCGTGGTGCTGATTATGATTATAATTATGAATATAATATTAAATTTAATGAAAATGTTAAGGTGTAAAGTTTGTGGCGTAAGGTCTGTTTTGGGACTGTGATATGGATAGGTATTTTTTTTTATTGTTTTATTATGTTAGTGTATTTTTGCCACCCCCATGGACAAGTTTTTACTTCTTGGGGTGGCCACTAAAGTGACCTTACATTTTTTGTTTGTTTAGAAAAAATCTGTCTCTCTCTAAAAAAAGAAAAAAGAAAAAAAAATGGAAATTACAATAAATAGTCGAGTCAAACTTAAAACAAACACGCATACACACATACATGATAAAGTTTAATGCTCCCTTTGCCTTTTGAGGACCAGAATGGCATTTACGCTTCACCGAAAATATTTTTACTTCACGCTGTGTGTTTTTACTTGTCATAAGGTCTCATAAAGATTAAAAGAAAAAAAAATAAAATCACCATGAAAACCAAGATTACTGAAAAGAACGAGTGAACTGTAGGCTGATAGTTTAATATATACTGAATACTATTCTGAACCAAATGGCTATCTCAAAATTTTAATCAAATATCTTTGTGAGAGGTAGCACTAAAAAGGGCATGGGAGGGAGGCTACTTGCCCTTCAATCCGTTAATGTCTTAAGAAAGGTACTAGAACTTTCGACTTCAAATCGAATGAGCCTCATCCGAAGTTTTTACGACAACTCCTTCCATACCAAGTGTACTTAGAAAAAATAAATGATGAATTCCCTGACGAGGATAGGCTGGGTGTAAAAGGTTGAAGCTGTTCCGGTGTTATGAAATGGTTTGGGGTCTTAGCTCCAACGTAAGTTCCTTTCTCCGTCCTTCTAGGGAAATACAGCTTCTCCGTCCTTCTAGGGAAATATAGTGGCATCGGGGTGGACCTTTTACGAGCTTTCCTAACCACAACCGTGACTGGTAACAACGCTGCAGGTTTATATTGAGCAGCGGCTTACCCCGAGGAAATTATAGTCTTGTAAACAATACAGCATTTGTACTGGATTCTGACTAATGGATGATTAATGGATTAATGAATTGTTCTGGATTTGGCCTGTTTTTATGGACTTTTTAGGCTAAAAAACCTCTTCATGGCTAGGTTATCAATTATGCGTTGCCTCCCCATAGTAGCATAATATTTGTAGGCATGAATATATAATGAGTCGGAGGTATAGGGCCTGAGATTGTCTGTGCTTGATTTCAACTTTTTTTTTTAATATATAGAAGAGCATCACCAAGAATAGAAACCAATATTGTGACCATGATAGGCCCTAGATTGTTAAAAGCCTCTTTTCAACTGGAGGTCTCAGGGACTTCTTGCTGTCCGGGCCTAAGTCGGTTTAAGCGCTTCATGTAAACTTGAGAAGCTGTGTTAGTCCCTGTCCTGCACTGGCTCTGGGACAATTGATTTTCCTGAGGGTATAATATTTTCGATGATTGATTTGAAGAATTTAAAAATTGCAACTTGGAGTATTACAGCGATAAAAGAAACAACTATCGTATGAACATTTTGACTGACAAATTCCAACACTTAGAACTGGACTTCGTAGGAGTTTCAGAAACACCTGTCCCAGGGGTAGGAAACCTGATATTAGGTGATATAGAACTCATTTATTTAGGTAAAAAGGATAAGGTGCATGGGAAGGGAGTAAGGCTCATGATAAATAAAGAAGCTCTTGTTTACACTGGGAAAATAATAGAATGCTTGTTGCTGGTTTTATGACCAAGAAGTGCAGGACGTCAGTCATAGTAGTATATGCCCCTGTAGAACTAACTCATGGAGATAGTAGTTACTTAATTGACTTACTTAACTTAACGCTCTTGCTTAAGAGGGTTGCTAGCGTCGAGGGAACTGGTTGACAGCACTGTCAGTCTTCTCTAAGCAGTCCTGTCCAGGTCTAAGGATGGACCTCATCTGGGTCAATGTTGCGGTTGAAGAGGCGTGGATTTATAACATTAGCCCATCTGGTGCGTGGCCTCCCTCAAGGACGTTTCCAGACAATCGTGGGATTGAAGTCCGATATGATCCTTGCAGGGGTAGGTTAGCGGGAGACGGAGTAAGTGGCCATACCATCTTAGAAAACGAGCTTCTATTTGGGTGGAGAGGTTCACCAACTTGAAGGTCCTCAGGATCTCATTATTGCGGATCTTGTCATACCATTTGAAGCCTTTAACTCGACGCAGGTGTCTAGTTTGGATGGCATCGAACTTTCTTAGCTGTGTCTGGGTTATCGGCCATGTCTCAGAAGAGTACAGCATGGTGACTGAGACTATGGCGTTGTAGATACGGGCTTTTGTAAGGCAACTAATTTGCGATTTGTGGAAGGCTGCTCTCAGGAGCCGTCCGAATACAGAGTTTGCCTTGGCTGATCTGGCTGAGATTTCGGCGTCAGTTGGGCCATTTGATGATGTAATTGATTCGAGATAAGTATAATAGTAGTGAGTCAGATGAATTTTACTTACAACTAAAGGAACAAATAGACAGGATCCAAAGTGTAAATATGGTATTTTTATTAGGGGATTCTAATAAACAGGTCAGTAGAAGTAGGAGTATATGGTATCCTGTCTGTAACCAGACAGCTAAGGTTTTGTAAGTGTAACAATCTAGTTATAACCAATACAGTAGCTGGTCATAAAATCATAAGATAGAATGGTATTAACATGATTGTACAACAGCTGACCTTATTGATTATGTTATTGTGAACTGAAAATAGGCAGGATCGATAAAAGATTCTAGCGTATATAAAAGTGCTGGAATTGATGTTAAAAGTAAAGATCATCATGTAGTAGTGTCTTGGGTTAATCTAAAGCTGAAATTCAGGAAGCGTAACTACCTTTTCGGAAGCTGTGACTCTGGTGCACCCCGGGATGAAAATTGGAGAGAAACATTCCAGGAACAGTTGAATAACAAATTGGAGAGTTTAAAATGCGAGAATGTAGAAGATGGATGAAATAAGTTTAGGAAAATAGTTTCTTAAGTTGCTGATCGTGTAATAGGGACAAAAGTTAGAAACACACATAGGACTATTAGATAAATGATTAGAATTATTAGAGCGATAGATCACACGAAAATTAGAAGAATGTAAAGAAACTGGAGAAAGCATTAACATAGGCAACCAGACGGCATAATAGTAAAATATTGCACTTAGATGCTAACTGGGACCAAGAACTGGGTGCCAATTATTGATAAGGTGAGAGTTAAAGAGACAGGCAGAACATTTTGAGAATGTGTTAAACCGGGACAGAGTTACAGGAAAAGATATAGAAAATAATGAAAAGATTTATCACACCTTTGATGTGAAATAAGATTTACTTTGTGAGAAAAAATGTTGACAGTATAAAAAGGATTAAAAAAAGAGCCCCAGATGCTGATAGTGTGGTAAATGAGTTTTTTTTTTAAATATAGCGGTTTTGAAGTTGGAGATAAGCCACTGAAGATTATGAATATAATTTTTGAAACAGGGGAAGTACCTAGCGATTTTAGAAAAACTACAATTAAACCCCTCTATAATTAAGGTTATAAGAGTGAGTGTGGTTATTATAGAGGCATTAGCTTGGTTTCTGAAGGAGTAAAATTATTTAGTATGATGATACTTTTTAGAGTTAAAGATGTTGTAGCTAAAGTTTTAAGCGAAGAACAGTTTGATTTTAGGAAGGGGAGAGGTTTTGTTAACCCTATTTTCACTCTTTGATTAATAATTGAAAGGGACTGACTTAGCAAACCCCTTTAGCCCTCAGTTTTTTAGATTACAAGCAAGCATTTAGCTAATAAAAGAGCTTTAGAGAAGGTCCTATGCTTGCATGGTATACCCGATAAATACATTAAAATGATTAGGGCTATTTAAGAGAATAAATTACTGGAGTTAAGGTAGGAAATGAGGTTAGTAGCTGGATTCGTATTAAATTAAGAGTTAAGTAGGGTTGCGTCCTATTCCCTTTTACATGGATCATTTTGAAAGACTTTCTCCTATGAAATGCAGCAAAGGAAAAGAGAAAACACGGAATTAATTGGTGAAGCAAAACTCTCCTAGACTTAGAATAAGATGATAATTTAAGCACACTAGATGAAAATATTCGCAAAGTGAATGAATTTTTATAGGTTTGGAGTTCAGGATCCAAGAATAGGTTTGAAAGTTAATGTTAAGATGATGAAATCGCTAAGACTAGGAATAAGTGAAGATGAAAAGGTGACGTTTGGTAACGAAAAGATCGATCAAGTGGACAGCTTCACTCACCTTGGTAGTATTATTAGTAAAGATGGAGGGTGCAGTGAAGCTCTTAAATGTAGAATAGCGAAGGCCCAGGGTGCTTTTTCACATTTGAAAAATGTTTTGAAAAACATTAAAATATGTCTGCAATCCAAGATTAGAATATTGGAAGCTATATTGATGACAATGGTCAAGTATGGTTCTGAAAAGTTGGCACTCAGAAAGACGGAGTAGGATTTGCTAGACGTTTTCCATTGGTCATATTTAGGCCATTTACTCCGCATGAAAGAAGGCCGCCTTCCTCGGACAGCATGTGACTGGAAATCAGACGGTAGAAGAAGACCAGGTTGTCCAAAGAACACATTGCGGCGAACTTTAGATCGAGACCTGAGGACAGCTGAGACCTCGTTAATACCTGAATGGGAAGTTGTCACCGCTGCAGCATTGCTCTGGGACGAGTGGAGAGGCTTCGTCGACGCCCTATGCGCCACCAATGGCGCAGAAGGAACTAAGTAAGTTTCCAGAGGAATTACCCATGGATTTTTTTGGGTACCAGACTGGACATTTAGCTATGTTGGCCTCAGGTGGCTTGGTGCCGCGGTGAGTTATTAGTAGAAGTAGTAGTGATAGTAGACCAAAAGTATTTCCGAGAATAAAAATGGATTAAAGAACGATTTCTAGTGTGACAGCGTGAGGCTTTACCATTTCTGAATTCGGAATGGCCAGATTTTAGGTTTGATGTTTTGAGTTTTGATGAATTTAAATCGATCTCGAGCCATCAGAATTTTCACTCAAGCCATCCATAAGAATTTTCACTTGGTGGCTTATCGGCATCTTTTAGGTGAAAGTTGTAATTTTACGCCACAATTATGGTAGGTAATACTTCCTTGTTTCAGCAAAATCTTTTCTGGTCACAAGGTCTGTAGAAAGTTCAATTTTTTCTAATATGTCTTCTTCCTATATTCTAGAGACTTTGGTTCGATACGGTCATCCTTCGGGAAAAAACAAGCAAAAAACAAACAAAAAATGTATCGGTAACCGTTCTTCTAAAAAAATGCAGAATTTCACTTATATGTCAAACAGTTCGTGGTAACAAACTGTAAGTAAGGAGCAACCCAGCTCAATAGCAACCAAAACTAAAAAAAAACAGAAATTTGATACCAGTAGATACATCACATGAATCGGATTTTTACGTTGATTTCAAATATACAAGTTTTATCAAATTTAGTCTAACCCATCAAAAGTTACGAGCCTGAAAAAATTTGCCTTATTTTCGAAAAAAGGGGAAAACACCACCTAAAATTGATAGAATCTTTATGAAAATAAAACCATCAGATTCAGTGTAACAGAAAACCCTACTGTAGATGTTTCAGGCTCTTATCTGCAAAAATGTGGAATGTTTAGTTTTTGCCAGAAGAAAGATCACGTATGCGTGTTTATTTGTTGTTTGTTTTCCCCAGGGCTCATCGTTCAATCCAGTAGTGCTAGAATATTGTGATAGGGCTCATTCGACCGAAAATTAAAAGTTCTAGTACCCTTTTTAAGTGATCAAAAAATTGGAGGGCAACTTGGCCCCCTCCCAAGCTCATTTTTTCCCAAAGTTACCGAATCAAAATTTTGAGATATCCATTTTATTCAGCATAGTCAAAAATCTAATAAGTATGTCTTTGAAGATGACTTAGTCCCCCACAGTTCCCGGGGGAAGGGCTGCGAGAAGGAGGCATCGGATTTCCCAGCATTATTTATAAAACGATCAGAAATTAAGTAAAAAAAAACAAATTTTTTTTAGTACTTTCAAAAGAGCTATCTATTCTAATTAAACAGTCTTTGTGATTCAGGGATTTGTGATTCGAACAAAATTCGAAGTTTAGCGTATAGAGCAAGGCATTGGCTAGGGGGCGAACCCCCTCATATACGTAATTATTTCTATTCGTCTTAAGTTTTAATGTTGCTCCTGTCTTTCAGTTGAAAAAACGTGTTTTTTTTTGTTTAATTCATAAGTGATTGAGACCTCTAAAGTAGAGATCTCTTAAATACTGAATTCAATGGCATAATTTTCATCAAAATTTCTCGCCGCTTTTAGTTTGCTTTGTCCCTTTGTCAAGAATTAGGCACAATTTCTCAAGCTTTTTATGGCCACTGCGGCAGAACTTCCTCTGAAACTGAAAGGCTCATTATAGCTTTTTCATACTTCTAAATCGATTGTCTGTCACAAAATTTGTTATTAATAGCCTGTTGACCCTCTTTGGGGGAAAACCGTAGTTCGGCTTTACAAAATGGAATAAAACATCACTTCCCCGTGGCAAAATATTTAGGTTAACCCCTTACCCCCTGGATACGGCTTTGGAGCTGTTTCTTGATTTTCTAGGACCATGGGTATGGTACGATCACCCCTGACGAAAAACACAAACACACACACAAAAAAATAACAATAAATAAGGGCTCATTCGCGATCTTGCCTCTGACAGATAAAAAAAAAATCAACATTTTTATAGATAGATGCATGAAAACTCTACAATAGAGTTTTCTGATTCGATAGTGTGATTTTCATAAGGATCTCTAGACAATTTGGGAAATCTTTCCCCTCATTTCCAAAAATCAGGCTCGTCGCTTTTGATGGATAACTTTGAAATTAACAGAAGCTTAAACATATAGTATAGGCATTAAAAGTCGATTCTTTTGACACATTAATTGTCACCAAAATTCCCTTTTAAAAGAGTTACGGTCACTTTTTGCCCGAGTCACTCCTTAATTGCGGTTCGTTACCACGAAATGTTTGATAACAAAATAAGAACTGCTTCAATACCTCCCTCAAAGAGAAAAACAAGAACTTTGTATTCTATGCTAGTCTCTGTTCGCTCTTTTTAGGTTTACTTTCTGATGGGGCGAGTATTAAGGTGCACGTATTGGTGCAAGCTATATTGAATGGTGCAATAATTTATCAAGATCTCGTTTCTTTTCAGTTTACTTTCTGGTTATTGTTCTAAAATTAGTGTAAGCTTTCTTAAGCTAATAAATTTTGACATTAGCGCTAAACTTAATAATTGACATCTAGTCATAGAAACCCTTTTCATAATACGTAGTTGCTTTTTTTTAGTTTAGAGTTTCTCTTACCATAGACCCAGGTCACATTTTACTGACCTTTTATTGGTAGGAATCTCTTGATTAGCAGATACGGGGATTTATCAGTTGTCGACAGAGCACTATTACATCACAAAAAAATACTAACAATTAAACGAATAAAACAACATGATATAAAAAACTCAAGAATCACAAAAAAGGCAAAAGTCTTGTGGGTGGTTCTATCTGCTAACCATCTTTTAACATTAAAAAAATAATCTTACTTAGAACTTAGGTCCTTACTTAGAACTTAGGTCCTCCTGAGCCATCTGGGGCGCAGTCACCACAACCCACTGGGGTTGTGGTGATGTGTGAGTACTGCGTAGATCACGATCGTACGTACGTCTGAGCGTGTTTCTCGGTAATAAAGAAAAACTAGTAAGAACTTCTTTCATTGAATAGCTAGTATTTCCCAAGACAATATTTCAAGGGTTTTTATAGAGTGTTTTGAATAGAGCTACAAAATAAGGCTTCTAACAACTGTCTCCCTTTTTATAATTACGGAAATAATAATTATATTATGATTATAATATATTAACTTCTTTGGTGCTTTTTTACTTTCAAAAAAAAAGTCTGCACACCGTAATCAAAAGTTAGTAATTTTAATTCTTGAGTTAGATCTTAATTGAACTTTCAGTGCTTGCTAAATTCATTTTGCAGACAATTTCAAAGTTTTTCAGCGTGAAGTAGCATTTTTTAATTAATAACAAGGCAAAAATTTCACTTATGGTTTCTAGCCAATCCCTCAAATTTTTCAATTTTTTAGTTTCAAGCCAATCACACACCCAAGAATAAACAAGAATAAATAGAACTTCGAATCTATTTCGACTGAACCTTCTCCAAAGTTTTTGCAGCCACCCCTTCTATAAGAAGTGAGTAGAATGTGACATTATACTTTGCGCACGGCACTAGGAACCACTGAAGCGTACCAGGTTGAATGAACTTTATCAAGGTCGTTTCCTAGGGCATTCTACACCTTTTAAAGAGAGTGAGTATCCCCTCCCAATGTCATATGGATTTGCTTAGACATATAGGAACCACTGAAGCGTATCAAGTTGAATGAACTTTATCTAGGTCATCCCCTAGGGCCCTCTACACCTTTTAAAGAGAGTGAGTATCCCCTACAAATGTCGCATGGATTTGCTTAGACATAAAGGAACCACTGAAGCGTATCAAGTTGACTGAGCTTTATCAAGGCCATTCCCTAGGGCACTCTTGAGATTGAACAAACTTTATCTAGGTCATTCTCTATTATACTTTGCATACAGCACTAGGAACCACTGAAGCGTATCAAGTTGAATGAACTTTATCAAGGCCATTCCCTAGGGTACTCTTGAGGTCGAACGAACTTTATCTAGGTCATTCTCTATTATACTTCTATAGAGGCACTAGGAACCATTGATGCGTATCAGGATGAAAGAACTTTATCTAGGTCATCCCTTAGGGCACTCTTGAGGTTGAACGAACTTTATCGAAGCGTATCAAGTTGAATGAACTTTATCTACGTTATCTTCTAGGGCCCTCTATAACTTTTAAAGAGAGTGAGTATCCCCTCCCAATGTCATATGGATTCTATAGAAGTACTAGGAACCACTGAAGCGTATCAAGTTGAATGCACTTTGTCTAGGTCATTCTCTATTATACTTCTATGGGACGTATAGGAGCCACTGAAGCGTATCAAGGTGAATGAACTTGATCTAGGTCATTCTCTATTATAATTCTATGGGACGTATAGGAACCACTGAAGCGTATCAAGGTGAATGAACTTTATCTAGGTCATTCTCTATTATACTTCTATGGGACGTATAGGAACCACTGAAGCGTATGAAGTTGAATGATCTTTATCTAGGTCATTCTCTATTGAGGTTCCATTTCTATGGAGGCCATAGGAACCACTGAAGCGTATCAAGTTGAATGAACTTTATCTAGGTTATCCCCTAGGGCACCCTTGAGTTGAATGAACAGATTTCTTTGGCCTTGAGTATGGATATAAATTGCTTCAAATTACAATTTTGTATAGTTTTTGAAAAGCTAACTTCAAGCATGTACGGTGTTTTTGATTGTGAATTCATTGGCTTGAAGAATTCATCTTATTGGGTGATTTTTGAATGTGCGTTTTTATTGCTTACTACAGATCGTAGAGAAGTCTCTTGTTATCACTGGCATATCAACTACAATATGTATGCTTACAATAGAGATATGTGGAGCAATACATTTTGCATTTTAAACAAACTAGGTTTATATGATAGAGTGATACCCCTATTCTATGATAGAGGGAAGGATCTATCCATGGTACAAGAGGAAGTTAGAGAAATATGTAGTTTTTTTGGTGTAACAGCACTATAAGCGAAAAGGAATGTACCCACTGATAAACTTTTAATCGACAAATGAAAATCTGATATACCAATATTCAGCTTGGAAGATTTTAATTGTGAGGTATTTCCGAGTAAAATACACACCCCAGAGGACGAGGTTCGATTTTTTAACAGATGGGTGCCAATAAATATTCCTTCTCGGAATATATGTATAAGATATACCAGGAAGAAGAAGAACAACAAAATCCGTGATATAGATTGGGATCACACCAAGTGGATGATGAACGATGATGAATTTTTATAACACCCATCACCCCCATGACTATCCAACGGTCTTTTTAAAGACCATCAAATCTAAAAACACTTCGTAACCATGGTCATATGAATCCTTTCTGTGTATTGACAGAAAACAAAACATCGCATCAGTCTGAAATAGTTTTTTTGTACCATGTGAAAAAATTCACAAATGTTTTGATGCAATGAGCGGCCAGGGTTTTTAAAGTTTAAACGAAAAGTAGTAAATGCAATTTCATTTTGATTTTGATGCTGGATAAAAAATCATTCATTTTTATAGAAACTGCAATAAGTTTCACGAAAACCATCTTTTAGCGTATTTTAAGTTTATATGCAAAGTATTATATGCAAATTCATTTTGATTTTGAAATTCGTTTATTTTTATAGAAACTGCAATAGTTTCATAGGAAGCATCTTTCATTGTGTTTTAAGTTTAAAAGAAAAGAATTAAATGGAAACTCATTTTGATTTTGATGTTGGATAAAAAATCAGTCATTTTTATAGAAACTGCAATAGTTTCACAGGAAGTATCTTTCAGCGTGTCTTAAGTTTAAATGAAAAGTATACAATGAAAAATAAATTTGATTTTGATGTTCGATAAAAATCCATCCATTCTTATAGAAACTGCAATACTTTCACAGGAAGCATCTTTCAGCGTGTTTTAAGTTTAAAAGAAAAGCATTAAATGGAAACTCATTTTGATTTAGATTTTGAATAAAAATTTAGTCATTTTTATAGAAACTGCAATAGTTTCACGGGAAGTATCTTTCAGCGTGTCTTAAGTTTAAATGAAAAGTATACAATGAAAAATAAATTTGATTTTGATGTTCGATAAAAATCCATCCATTCTTATAGAAACTGCAATAGTTTTACGGAAAACGTGTTTTTTTTAACTTCTTTTTCTATTATTTTTTTGAACATGATCTATTATTTCTACTTTTTTTTACATCTCTTAGAATGACATGTAACATCCTTAAAACATAAGAAAATCACATTTAATATTTTCCAAATTCAAATGAGAATGATATAGAAATGTTACTCGTGACATTTACTATTAGAAAAATATTGTTTTAGTAGTACTTTTTTTTTCTTTTAACTAAATTTATTTGGACTTCAAAATTATTCAACCTTTTTTTTATCGACATCATTTGTCGGATACGTCGGATAACAATGACAAAATCTATGTATTAGAATGAATAAATTTCTTATCAAAATCTTTTGTCGGGAATCAGAGTGATGTATCAGAGTGATTAAATTCTATATCAACATCCCTTTCTCAGATACATGGGATAAAATTGACAAAATATAACTATCAGAGTAAATAAATGCTTTATCAACATCCTTTAAATGCATTATCAACATCATTTGTCGGATATATCGGATAAAATTAACAAAATCTAAGTATCAGATTGAATAAATGTTTTTTCTACATCATTTGACGGATATCTCGGATAAAATTGACAAAATCTAAGTATCGGAATGAATAAATTCATTATTAACATCCTTTGTCGGATATGCCGGATAAAATTGACAAAATCTAAGTATCAGAGTGACTAAATTCTATACAATCAACATCTCAACATCTTATCAAAATCTTTTGTCGGGAATCAGAGTGATGTATCAGAGTGATTAAATTCTATATCAACATCCCTTTCTCAGATACATGGGGTAAAATTGACAAAATCTAAGTATCAGAGTGAATAAATGCTTTATCAACATCCTTTAAATGCATTATCAACATCATTTGTCGGATATATCGGATAAAATTAACAAAATCTAAGTATCAGATTGATTAAATTCTATATCAACATCCCTTTCTCGAATACATGGCGTAAAATTGACAAAATCTAAGCGTCAGAGTGAATAATTTTTTTTAACAACATCTTTTGTCAAACACAACGAATATAGCTGACAAAATCTAAATATCAGAGTGAATAAATGCTTTATTATTATTATTTATTTATAACCCGTCATTACAAAAACACAAGACAGAGCACAATAAAGATAAAGAAAAATACAAACGAGAAAAACACTAAACTGACAAGAAATAAGAAACAATTCTACACTTGACTACTGCTTGAGTAAACTATGCCAGGGGTAGTTACCATTTTACTGTTAAAACGGGAAATCTGATTTTCAATTATGAGAGTGGGATCTGCCAGTTTATACCTATTAATGAGGTATGTATTACGTGTCCAGGGGAGGAGTCTTAAAAGGTACTTAGCATATTTAAAAAATATTGCTCGAAGTTTCTGTTTAGTGGTGCATGGAAATGTTCGCCAAAAAGGGCTCAGGTATAAAAAATGAGGCAATGCTAGTGCAGTATACAGCCGAGCAAGGATAAACCGGTTGAAGCTGAACTTCGTTGCAACCAATCTGCTGTATGCAAAACCGGTACGCTTTTCGAGATGTTGAATTAATAGCTGTCGTGTGTGTCTCAGCGTTTTACCAATCGGTAGTCCAAGATAAATGATGTGATCTGCTGGCTTAATACTTGTCTGTCCAAGGTCTATGGTAGGCGGGACTTGGTTTTCGGGCCAATTAAACAGTAATACCTCTGATCTTGCAGCGTTAAATTCTAGGCCTATCGCAGCATATTGCTTTTGAAAAATAGCAAAAATGCATTCAATGCCACCAATATTCCGGCTCATATTTAAAATATCGTCAGCATAACAAAGAAGAGAAAGGTCAATACCATCCAGAACACACGTTATTTGGTAATTTTCCTGTGCTGGAAGAACACTGTTATTAAAAGCCGGGGCAGAAGTAGGAGCACCTTGCCGGGCGCCTTTTCGTACTGGGACGGTTGGGTAAATTTCCCTTATATTCTTCTCGGGCGAAACAACTTTTATTTGCGCCTGGAGGTTTTCATACATGTCCTTTAATGGCATTATGACATCTCGTTGGACGCCTCTCTTTCCCATTTCTAGAATAATTTGGTCGTGGATAAGGGAATCAAACGCACGCTTGACATCATGAATACCAATCGCGACCGACTCGCCTGAGCTTTCAGCGTCAATAAGGACAGAAGCCACGACGCTTAGCGCATGGCCACAACCAAGACCAGGTTGAAAGCCAAATTGGGAGGGTGGTGCATAACATTTCTCATTTATTTCTTTAATTATAAGTAGCTCAAAAATTTTGCAAAAAGTTGTTGATATAGTAATGGGTCGAAAAGACGTACATTCTTCCAGGGGTTTCCCCTTTTTTGGCACAGGGGTAAGGGACCCTATGCAAAAATTACTGGGAACCACACCTTGCACAAAAATTATCTGAAAAAGCAGGGCAAGGTGCTGAATGAGCATTGAAGATGGGTTTTTTAAATGAAGAGCAGAAATTCCATCAGCACCACGTGACTTTTTCTTTTTAATGCGACGGAGCACGTTCTGAACCTCGGATACCGACACAGTAACGTCAGAACGGCCGGTGCTTGATAGGAAATTATGCAGCTCTGCCTTGTATTTTGCGCTAAGAGTCGGACAGGGGG
The DNA here is from genome assembly GCA_027921565.1 of Artemia sinica. Lineage (NCBI taxonomy): Eukaryota > Metazoa > Arthropoda > Branchiopoda > Anostraca > Artemiidae > Artemia > Artemia sinica. The sequence continues at coordinate 51,154,152 of CM051271.1, forward strand.
ATTTAAATTCTTGTTCGTAATAAGTTCTCCAAGATTCAAGGGAAATTGAAGATGCAGCAAAATTCGGCTTTCTTTCGGAAAGAGTCTTCCATATAAGGTCAGGATTTCGTAGAGCATCTTCAGAAGACTTAGCAATTACATTAGACCGGTGGAGAGCCAATTCTTTTCCAAACTTTCTTTTGTAAGGAGTCTAACGGCATTTACAACCCCAATTCTCGGCCGTCCACACTCCTTCCAAACAGAAAGCCAAAATTTTGCCTGGTTGCATGCATTAAATAGGCCAGCATTTAGCGACCAAACTGAAACTTGCGTACCGGTCTTAATTTTCTTTATGGGAACAGCAGCTTCCTCAGCTGAGCGAAGAGCGTCTGTAATTTGGGCGGCATATATATCAAGTTCAAGTCGGGCCTCTTTCGGTTCAATTCGTCGTGACTGGATCAGAAGGTTAAATGGGATTTTAATTTTAGCTAAAATTTCATCCGAAACTTGCGTGTAAACCGACGTATTAACATTATTCCAATCCCGTATTTGTGTCCATTTTTTTGTAGTTTTTGCTGCGTTATTTTGGTGTGGATGCTCAGATTGTGCAGCGGGAGGTGTGATTTGCAGTTCTATTGAAAAATGGTCAGAAGTAAAAGTAGTGTCAGACACCCGTACTGAAGTAGGGAGTAGGTCTTTAGAGCAAATAACATGGTCTAAATTAGAGGTACTTCCTGTGTTGTGTATGTATGTAAAATTTTGGTTTTTTTTCTAAAATGGTAAATGTGTCATCTAGGAGACCATGTACCATAATTTCACGATCACCAGTAAAAAGCGCGTTAGTTTCAGTAAATTCAGCACTCATAGGACAGTTAAAATCACCTAATATCACACAAGGCAATCTTTCTAATCGGATTTTGCTAAGACATTCAGCTAATTTACGTAAACTTAGCGCAAATTCGGAATGAGATGCGTCATCACGATAGTCGGTTGGCATGTATACGTTCACAACAACAAAATTACACACTTGAACCGCTAGAATGTTTTGCGTTGAAAAAAACAACTTTGATTCAACATCGTTACTAATATACGTCACGAGACCCCCGGAGGGCCTTCCTTGGTCCTTTTTTCTGACAGCAGGAACAACATACATGTTATTAGCTCGGAAAATGTCCAGTTGACCTACAGAAATAGGAAGAGCAAAGTGCTCTTGGATACACACAATTTGATTGCTTTTTAGCATTTCACAAACTATTGGGTGCCTTTCTGCGAAATTCCCATTCATATTCCAAGATAAAATGTTCATTGAGTAGCACGGGCAAGCCTATTAGCTTATGAGTCTGCGTTTGCAGGTTTATTTGCCGAGCAACGGACGCTGTAGCAAGAATGTCCACTAGTGTTGCAGCTTATGCAAAAAAGAGGTTGTTTACAGGGATTGAGACGATCAGATGTATGTTCTACGGATCCACATCTGGAACATTTGGGCTGATTGGTGCACTCGGATGCTAAATGACCGACTTTATGACACGAGTAGCATCGTCTTGGAGTGAACACGAATACTTCGGCGGGTAGTTTTTCGTAGTGCACTTTAATGGAGTTGCGGACGAAGATTTCGAGCTCGTGTCGCGACTCAAAATAAACTTTGAACACACGAGAGGATCCACATTGCATAACTTTTGTAGCACGGGGGATAAGTTCGTGCAATGACTGCTCATTCAGGTCTTCAGGGACGCTCTTGAGTACACCAATATAGCTCGGTGAGCGTACGGACGCAGTAACACCACATTTATCACTTTTCAGTGTTGAGGCAATTGTATCAGCAGTTTTCTTAGATTTCACCACTAGTTTCCAGTCACCCTTCAGTTTACGAAGCTCACTTATTTCCTCGCTGTTCGGACAGACCTTGTCAATAAATTCCTTTCGCGCACTAGGTGTATTTAAGCTGTCAGGTAAGTTTTTGACGACAACAGCGTAACTGGCCTGGAGGGGGGGCTCCTCCGCGGGTTCGCTCGGTTTCCAAGCCAGTGGCCGATTTTGTGCCATTTCGTATAGTCCATCGACCTTACGCTTGATTTCGTTGAGCCGACAGATAGCTGTCGCTGAGGTGGATTCCCCGACAGTAGGAACAGAGCATGGCGTTAGGATCACAAAGGTAGGAATCAGCTTCTTATCGCGAGTTGCAGCTTGGTTAAACCATCTGCACATATCTATTACGTTCTCATCCTCCTTCTTACTATGCTTAATCAGCCGGGTCTCGATTTTTAGCTCCTTATGCAGTACAGCTTTAGCTTCAATAATTTGCTCAAGAGTGAAAAAACTCAGGGCAGTTGCCGTGATCACCTCTATTTTCAGTCCATCATTCATGACACGTGTTAAAAAGTTCAGTACCGGATTGATAATAAGCTTTTCACCTTTATCGCTTTTCTCCGACATTGCAATCGGATGCCAAAGAATAGTCCAAAAATCAGTCCGTGGGCGTGCTAATAAGCGAGGGAATCGTAGTTTCTTGCTACCTGATCCCCGCAGTTTAAGGGAGTAACACTCCCGGCAGGTACAACGGCCCTTGCGACAAGAAACTCCCCTCTTCTGCTCGCTTATTGGTAAAATTTAATTATAAATGATACTATAGATGGCGCGCCAATTTACTCAAGAAAAAGATGGCGCTGGTAAGAAGGCCTAAACAAAAAGCCCTATTCCAATTGTTCAAGTTTTTACAAACACTACTTAGCAGATAATCTATCATTAAAGGGTAAACAACAATAGGAAGTAAACTTCAAAATAATTTAGACACTTTTTCCAGATAACAACAAGGAAGCAAACTCATCCATAATAGCATTGAAATACTGATAGATGGCACCGATATGTTTTGCCGGATATGTTGAATAAAATTGACAAAATCTAAGTATCAGAGTGAATAAATGCATTATCAGCATCCTTAGTCAGGTATGTTGGATAAAATTGGCAAAATCTAAGTATCAGATTGATTAAATTCTATATCAACATCCTTTTCTCTTATACATGGGATAAAATTGACAAAATCTATGTGTCAGAGTGAATAAATTCTTTATCAGCATCCTTTGTCAAATACATCAAATATAATTAACAAAATCTAAGTATCAGAGTAAAATAAATGCTTTATCAACATCCTTTGTTGGATATATCGGATAAAATTGTCAAAATCTAAGTATCAGATTGATTAAATTCTATATCAACTTCCCTTTATCGAATACATGGGATACAATTGATAAAATCTAACTGTCAGAGTGAATAAATTTTTTTTATCAACATATTTTGTCAGATACAACGAATATAATTGATATCTAAATATCAAAGTGAATAAATGTTTTATCAGTACCCTTCGTCGGATATGGTGGATAAAATTGACAAAATCTAAGTATCAGATTGAATAAATACTTTATCTACATCATTTGTCGGATATCTCGGATAAAATTGACTAAATCTAAGTATCAGAGGGAATAAACTCATTATGAACATCCTTTGTCGGATATGTCGAATAAAAGTGACAAAATTTGAGTATCAGAGTGATTAAATTCTATATCAAAATCTCTTTCTGGTATTGACAAAGTCTAAGTGTTAGAGTGAATAAATGCTTTATCAAAATCCTTTAAATGCATTATCAACATCATTTGTTGGGTATATCGGATAACATTGACAAAATATAAGTATCAGATTGATTAAATTCTATATCAACACCCCTTTCTCGAATACATGGGATAAAATTGACAAAATCTAAGTGTCAGAGTGAATAATTTTTCTTATCAACATCTTTTGTCAGATACAACGAACATAATGGACAAAATCTAAATATCAGAGTGAATAAATGCTTTATCAGCATTCTTTTCGAATATGTAAGATAAAATTGACAAAATCTAAGTGTTAGAGTGAATAGTTTTTTTTATTATCAACATCCTCAGTCAGATACATCGTATAAAATTGAAAAAATCTAAGTATCAGATTGAATAAATGCTTTATCAACATCATTTGTCGGATATGTCGGATAAAATTGACTAAATCTAAGTATCAGAGTGAATAAATTCATTATCAACATTCTTTGTCAGGTACGTCGAATAAAATTGACAAAATCTAAGTATCAGAGTGATTAAATTCTATATCAACATCTCTTTCTCGGATACAGGGGATAAAATTGACAAAATTTAAGTATCAGAGTGAATAAATGCTTTATAAACATCCTTTAAATGCATTATCAAAGATATTTGTCGGGTATATCGGATAGAATTGACAAAATCTAAGTATCAGATGGATTAAATTCTATATCAACATCCCTTTCTCGAATACATGGGATAAAATTGACAGAGTCTAAGTGTCAGAGTGAATAAATTTTTTTTTATCAACATCCTTTGTCAGATACACCGAATAAAATTGATAAAATATAAGTGCCAGAGTGAATAATTTTTTTTATCAACATCTTTTGTCAGATACATCAAATAAAATTGACAAAATCTAAATTTCAGAATAAATAAATGCTTTAACAACATCCTTTATCGGATATGTCGGATAAAATTGACAAAATCTAAGTACCAGAGTGACTAAATTCTATATCAACATCCTTTTCTCGGATACATAGGATAAAATTGACAGAATCTAAGTGTCAGAGTGAATAAATTTTTTTTTATCAACATCATTTGTCAGATACATCAAATAAAATTGACAAAATCTAAATATCAGAGTGAATAAATGCTTTATCACCATCCTTTGTCGGATATGTTGGATGAAATTAAAAAACCTAAGTGTAAAAGTGAATAAATTATTTTTAGCAACATCTTTTGTCAGATACATCAAATATAATTAACAAAATCTAAGTATCAGAGTGAATAAATGCTTTATCAGCATCTTTTGTCGGATATTTCGGATAAAATTGACAAAATCTAAGTGTTAGAGTGAATAAATTTTTTTCATGAACATCCTCTGTCAGATACATCGGATAAAATTAACAAAATCAAAGTAACAGATTGAATAAATGCTTTATCAACATCATTTGTTGGATATGGCGGATAAAATTGACAAAATCTAAGTACCAGGGTGAATAAATGCATTATCAACATCCTTAGTCGGGTATGTCGAATAAAATTGACAAAATCTAAGTATCAGAGTCATTAAATTCTATATCAACATCCTTTTTTCGGATACATTGGATAAAATTGACAAAATCTATGTGTCAGAGTGAATGATTTTTTTTACCAACATCTTTTGTCAGATACATCAAATGTAATTGACAAAGTCAAAGTATCAGAGTGAATAAATGCTTTATCACCATCCTTTATCACGTGTATCAGATAAAATTAACAAAATCTAAGTATCAGATTGATTAAATTCTATATTAAAATCACTTTCTTGAATACATGGGATGAAATTGACAAAATCTAATTGTCAGAGCGAATAAATTTTTTTATCAGCATTTTTTGTCAGATACAACGAATACAATTGACAAATCTAAATATCAGAGTTAATATATTTTTTCTATCAACATCATTTGTCAGATACATCAAATATAATTGAAAAAATCTAAGTGTCAGAGTGAATAAATGCTCTATCAGCATCCTTTGTCGAATATGTCGGATAAAATTGACAAATTCTAAGTGTTAGAGTGAATAAATTTTTTTCATGAACATCCTCTGTCAGATTCATCGGATAAAATTGACAAAATCTAAGTAGCGGATTGAATAATTGCTTTATCAACATCACTTGTCGGATATCTCGGATAAAATTGACAAAATCTAAGTATCAGAGTGAGTAAATTCATTAACAACATCCTTTGTCGGATATGTCGGATAAAATGTACAAAATCTAAGTATCAGAGTTATTAAATTCTATATCAACATCTCTTCCTTGGATACATGGGATAAAATTGACAAAATATAAGTATCAGAGTGAATAAATGCTTTATCCACATCCTTTAAATGCATAATCTAAGTACCAGAATGAATAAATGCATTATTAACATCCTTTGCTGGGTATGTCAGATAAAATTGACAAAATCTAAGTGTCAGAGTCAAAATCTAAGTGTCATTTTTTTATCATATGAAAAAAAAATTGTAAGTAAGTAAGTAACAAACTCTTTCTTGAATTCGCCCTAGGGGCCTAGTGAGAAAGACATGCAAAAAGCTAGGTTCATTTTTTGTACTAAAGCAATTGCTACCATCTATTTCAACTAAGATATAGATAGCAGCACAACTGATTTTTCCTTCAGCCGGGCATCTGCAGCCAACCTACAATACCACCCTTTTTTCAAATAACTGCATTCACATTAGGTTCTTTTAGGTTCGCTTAGCGTGGCGCGTCAATTTTATCCCATGTATTCGAGAAAGGGATGTTGATATAGAATTTGTTCAATCTGATACTTGGATTTTGTCAATTTTATCCGATATAGCCGGCAAAGGATGTTGATAAAGCATTTATTCACTCTGATACTTAGATTTTGTCAATTATATTGGATGTATCTCACAAAGGATACTGATAAAGAATTTATTCACTCTGACACAGAGATTTTGTCAATTTTATCCCATGTATCCGAGAAAAGGATGTTTATGTAGAATTTTATGACTCTGATACTTAGATTTTGTCAATTTTAACCAACATACCCGACGAAGGATGTTGATAATGCATTTATTAACTCTGATACTTAGATTTTGTTAATTTCATCCAACTTATCCGACAAAGGATGCTGATATTGCATTTATTCACTCTGACATTTAGATTTTGTCAGTTATATTCGTCGTTTTTGACAAAAGATGTTGATAAAAAAAATTATTCACTCTGACACTTAGATTTTGTCAATTTTATTTCTGTATCCGAGAAAGAGATGTTGATATAGAATTTAATCACTCTGATACTTATATTTTGTCAATTTTATTCGACATATCTGACAAAGGATGTTGATAATGAATTTATTCACTCTGATACTTAGATTTTGTCAATTTTATCCAAGATATCCGTCAAATGATGTAGATAAAACATTTATTCAATCTGATACTTAGATTTTGTCAAATTTATCCGATATACCCGACAAATGATGTTAATGACGCATTTAAAGGATGTTGATAAAGCATTTATTCACTCTAATACTTAGATTTTGTCAATTCTATCCCATGTATCCGAGAAAGGGATGCTGACATAGAATTTAAACACTCTGATAATTAGATTTTGTCAATTTTATCTGACATATCCGACAAAGGATGTTAATACTGAATTTATTCACTCTGGTACTTAGATTTTATCAAGTTTCTCTGACTTACCCTACAAAAGATGTTGATAAAGAATTTATTCATTCTAATACATAGATTTTGTCATTGTTATCCAACGTATCCGACAAATGATGTCGATAAAAAAAAGGTTGAATAATTTCGAAGTCCAAAAAAAAATTTAGTTAAAAAAAAGTGCTACTACAAACAATATTTTTCTAATAGTTAAAGTCACGAGTAACATTTCTATATCATTCTCATTTTGAATTTGGAAAATATTAAATGTGATTTTTTATGTTTTAAGTACGTTACATGTCATTCTAAGAGATGTAAAAAAAAGTTGAAAAAATATATCACGTTAAAAAAATAAAAAAAGAAGTTAAAAAAAACATGTTTTCCGTGAAACTATTGCAGTTTCTATAAGAATGGATGGATTTTTATCCGAAATCAAAACCAAATTAAATTTTCATTGAATACTTTTTACTTAAACTTAAAACCCGCTGAAAGATACTTCCCGTGAAATTATTGCAGTTTCTATAAAAATGACTAAATTTCTATCCAACGTCAAAATCGAAATGAGTTTCAATTTAATGCTTTTCTTTTAAACTTAAAACACGCTGAAAGACGCTTCCTGTGAAACTTTTGCAGTTTCTATAAGAATGGATGGATTTTTATCCAACATCAAAATCAAATTTAATTTTCATTGAATACTTTTCATTTAAACTTAAAACACGCTGAAAGATACTTCCTGTGAAATTAGTGCATTTTCTATAAAAATGACTGAATTTTTATCCAATATCAAAATCAAAATGAGTTTCCATTTAATTCTTTTCTTTTAAACTTAAAACACGCTAAAAGATGATTCCCGTGAAACTATTGCAGTTTCTATAAAAATGAATGAATTTCAAAATCAAAATGAATTTGCATTTAATACTTTGCATATGAACTTAAAATACGCTAAAAGACGGTTCTCGTGAAACTATTGCAATTTCTATAAAAATGAATGAATTTTTATCCAGCATCAAAATCAAAATAAAATTGTATTTACTACTTTTCGTTTAAACTTAAAAAACCCTGGCCGCTCATTGCATCTAACCCTTTGTTAATTTTTTCACATGGTACAAAAAAAAAACTATTTCAGACTAGTACGATGCGATGCTTTCCTTTCTGTCAATGCACAGAAAGGATTCATATGACCATGGTTACGAAGTGTTTATAGATTTGATGGTCTTTAAAAAGACCGTTTGATAGTCATGGGGGTGATGGGTGTTATAAAAATTCATCATCGTTCATCATCCACTTGGTGTGATCCCAATCTATATCACGGATTTTGTTGTTCTTCTTCTTCCTGGGATATCTAAAACATAGATTCCGAGAAGGAATATTTATCGGCACCCATCTGCTAAAAAATCAAACCTTGTCCTCTGGGTTGCGTATTTTACTCGGAAATATTGCACAATTAAAATCTTTCAAGTTGAATATTGGTATATCAGATTTGCCTTTTTCGATTAAAAGTTTATCAGTGGGTACATTCCCTTTTCGCGTATAGTGCTGTTACACCAAAAAAACTACATATTTATCTAACTTCCTCTTGTACCATGGATAGATCCTTCCCTCCATCATAGAATGGGGTATCACTCTATCATATAAACCTAGTTTGTTTATAACGCATAATGTATTGCGCCACATGTCTCTATTGTAAGCATACATATTGTAGTTGATATGCCAGTGATAACAAGAGACTTCTTTACGATCTGTAGTAAGCAACAAAAACGCACATTGAAAAATCACCCCAAGAGATGACTTCTTCAAGCCAATGAATTCACAATCAAAAACACCGTACATCCTTGATATTAGCTTTTCAAACTATACAAAATTGTAATTTGAAGCAATTTATATCCATACTCAAGGCCAAAGAAATCTGTTCATTCAACTCAAGGGTGCCCTAGGGGATGATCTAGGTAAAGTTCATTCAACTTTATACACTTCAGTGGTTCCTGTGGCCTCCATAGAAATGGAACCAATGGAACAATAGAGAATGACCATAGATGACTAGATAGTCATTCAACTTGATACGCTTCAGTGATTCCTATACGTCCCATAGAAGCATAATAGAGAATGACCTAGATATAGTTCATTCAACTTGATACGCTTCAGTGGTTCCTATACGTCCCATAGAAGTATAATAGAGAATGACCTAGATAAAGTTCATTCAACTTGATACGCTTCGATAAAGTTCGTTCGACCTCAAGAGTGCCCTAAGGGCAGACCTAGATAAAGTTCATTCATCCTTATACGCTTAAGTGGTTCCTAGTTCCTCTATAGAAGTATAATAGAGAATGACCTAGATAAAGTTCGTTCAACCTCAAGAGTGCCCTAGGGAATGACCTTGATAAAGTTCATTCAACTTGTTACGCTTCAGTGGTTCCTAGTGCTGTACGCAAAGTACAATAGGGAATGACCTAGATAAAGTTCGCTCAATCTCAAGAGTACCCTAGGGAATGGCCTTGATAAAGTTCTTTCAACTTGATACGCTTCAGTGGTTCCTATATGTCTAAGCAAATCCATATGACATCGGGAGGGGATACTCACTCTCTTTAAAAGGTGTAGAGGGCCCTAGGGATGACCTTGATAAAGTTTATTCAACCTGATACGCTTCAGTGGTTCCTAGTGCCGTAGGCAAAGTATAAGGTCACATTCTACTGAATTGCCCAGAAAATATGACGACAAAGTATTGATGGCTTTTGAATTTTGACTTTATAAGACGCGGAATTACTTAGGGTCGCCAAAACAACCAAATCAATATCACCAGTGTTTCACCAAGAAAATCACCAGAAAGAACCAGCATTTCACAAAAATCACCAAAAAATCACCAGAAATCGGTGGTCAAAAATGTTAAACTTTACACCAAAAAGACGCATTGGGCACCTTAAGCTAAGACATTATGTTTTTCAAAGGCCGTCAGCTGCTCTGGAAGGAAGAGAATTTATACCTAAAACTGGAATTCCAGGCAAAGACTGAAATTGTTACCTAAAATCCTATTACTGAAGACTTTTATAAGATAAGACTTATTAAAGAAAGAGCCTTTTTATTTATTTAACTACTATTATACTTTTCTCTGTCTTTACTTTGCAAAATCTTTTCTTTTTCTTTTTTCTAGGTTTCCACTGAAAAGAATAACCCCAATAATCCTCTTTTGTCCTAAAATCGAATTTCATTTGCTTATGAACTTTTTTAATTCCCCTGCCATAGCTGGTATCCTTAGTGGTAAACTTTAGCTCTGAAAAAGACGACTCAAATGGTGTTAATTTTTTATATATTTATTTTACTTTCGAAAACTGTCGCGGGTCAAGTCTAAGCTGAAATATCAGACAAGCGGTGATAAATTTTATTTCCCTGGTTCCTTAGACGAGAACCCCTTGAGACTGAGCCCCCTGGTTTCTTGAGACTGTTAAGTCCCTTGAAAAAGACTTAGCCTAGGCTGCTGAATCTACGTTCATGTGGGACTATGTTTTCTTTACCTATGATTTTTTTTTTCGTTTCTGAGCCTCAATCCGTTTTTATCACACATGGGACACACATGTGTGTATTTATAAATTAATATTTGTAACTACGGGGAAGCCGATTGCCAAGCTAAAAGGATGCAAAGAAGCTCAATATAACGTCACTCTTTAGATATAACGAATAAAAACAAGACATAAAATATGAAAGTCAATGATTATTTCACCTCTGTAAGACAGCAGAACCAAACATGCTTGGAATGTCAACCAATTCCTTAAAAAAATCACCAAATTAAATGAAAATCACCAAGATTAAAAAAGAAATCACCAGAAATCACCAGAATCAATAAAATAACCAGAAAAAACACCAGGAGGCTGAAAAATCACCAGATATGGTGATAAATCACTAGCGGTGGCAACCCTGGCTTTATTGTTAGTAGTGTTATCAAACAGTTCATGGTAACGAAATGTAAGTAAGGAGCGACCCGGCTCAATGGTAACTAAAACTCTAAAAAGCGGAATTTTGATACCAATAGATGCATTAGAAGAATTATATTTTAATCCTGATTTCAAATACATAAGTTTTATCAAGTTTAGTCTTACCCATCAAAAGTTACACGCCTGAGAAATTTTGGCTGATTTTATAAAAAGGGGGATAGACCCCTTAAAAGTTATAGAACCATAATGAAAATTCACACCATTATATTCACCGTATAAGAGAACCCTACTGTAGAGGTTTCAAGCACCTATCTACAAAAATATGGAATTTTGTATTTTTCGCCAGAAGAAAGATCACGGATGCGTGTTTTTTCGTTTTTTTCTTTTTCCCCAGGGGTGATCGTATCGACACAATGGTCCTAGAATATCGTAGGAGGGCTCATTGGAACGGAAATTAAAAGTTCTAGTGCTCTTTTTAAGTAACCAAAAAATTGAGGGCAACTAGGCCCCCTCCCACGCTCATTTTTTTCTCAAAGTCATCCGATCAAAACTTTGAGATAGCCATTTTGTTCAGAATGGTCGAAAATATGATAACTTTGTCTTTTAGGATGACTTAATCCCCCGAAGTCCCCAGGGGAGGGCTGAAAGTTATGAACTTTACCCAATGTTAACATATAGTATTGGTTATTAGGAAGTATACATACGTTTTCAGGTGGGATTTTTTCTTGTAAGTGGGGGGGAGGGTTATATGGGAGAATCTTTCCATGAAGGAATTTTTCATGGGGGAAGTGACATTGCTATGAAGGGGGCACCGGAATTCCCATCATTATTAAAGAAAAAGATCAGAAATAAAATAAAAAAACAGTTTTCCAACTGAAAGTAAGGAGCAACATCAAAACTTAAAACGAAGAGAAAATATTACGTATATCATTGGGTCCACCCCCTAGTCAATACCTCGCTCTTTAAGCCAAAGACTTTTTTTTAGCTTTCATAAGAGCTATTTATTCTAATTAACGGCCTTTGTGTTTAAGGGGTCATTTTTAAAGAATTGCAGCAAAATTCAGGCTTTAGCTTAAAGAGCAAGGTATTGACTAGGGGAAGAACCCCCTAATATACGTATTAAAAATGTATGAATATAGAAGTTCTTTACGTAAGTTAATTCGTAAGTTACGTATATTTATTACTAATAAAAACGTTCGTAAATAAAATTAAACAAGTTTCGAGAAAGCCATTTAACCAAATAAAAGTAAAATTAATAAGCAAATTTTGTTTTAATTATTCATGTACGGTGATACAAAATCAAAACCTGCATTAATTCAAAACGTTCAAAAATTAAATAAAAAAAATAATTTTTTTTAACTGAAAGTAAGGAACGACGTTAAAACTTAAAACGAAAAGAAATTATTCCGCATATGAAAGGGGCTGTTTACGTCAATTATTATGTCCCCTTATTGCGTCAATTAAAGAGAGCAGGCAGTGCCCCCTTATTATGTCAATCTAAGGAAGCGGACAGTACTCCCACCGTACAAGCGGGCTATCACTCCAAGACATGTGGTTGATTACATGTGTTTTTGTATGACCGGTGTTTTATTCTATATTTTTTTTTCGTATGAATGTTTTCTGTTTATGGATGTAAGGATTTTTATTGTTCATTATATTCGTTTTTTATTGTTAATCCATACAAGCAGGCTATCATTCCAAGCGGAGACTATTGTGTCAATTAAAGGAAGCGGGCCCATATGTAATCCATACAAGGGGGCCCATAGGTGATCCATACAAGCCGCCTATCATTCAAAGCTGACACATAGTCAATATTATGCTGGTTGTTTTTAAAATATCAAAAGTTCCCATTTAATATTTTCCAAATTCAAAATGAGAATGATATAGATATGTTAGTTGTGCCTTTTATTATGTTAGACGTGACTTTTGCGATGAATATTGATGGTATCATCGACAGTTTACCATCAGATACTGTCAATGAAGACCAAAATACAAATGATGAGATGTATGATGTGAGTGTAGCTGAAACCAGGTAAAAAGTCATATATGACACAGAAATTGAATATGTACCCTGTCACGAGATAACATTATGAAGAAACCGCAAAAAAATAAAAAGGGCTTTGAAAGACATTATCACTAGGGAATGTAAAGATGAATTGATGAAAAACAAAGCATAAGCAAACGTTACTGCTGCCATAATGGGTTTACCAACGGATGAAGTCCATATATTCATATAAGAAAAGAGGGCATACAAAACTTCATCATCATTCTAGGAAAACTCCAGTTTAGTAATTTATGCCAAATCTCCTAACTGATGGCTCTCATAAGAATGTTTTTGCTTTTATTTTTGCAATAATCTTACGTCTTACGTCGATATGCCTATTAAATATTCATTAGTTAAGGGGACAAAAAAAAAATTGAAACAGACTTTTCTTAAAGGACAGAGATGTAAGAACAGGAATTTTAAGAGACATAGGTACTATTAGCCACCCCCAAAGGGAGTGCACTAGAGTCTGAGATGGGAGAACAGGACTTTTTTCTTCCAAAGTAAGAAACCAGGGAACTGGATTTAATTTCAAAAGTCAGAAAAATGTCACTTGGATTCTTAGAGGCTTTTCACCGAGTCTGACACGCAAGAAAAGGAATTTTAATTGAAATAAGCATTACTACCGGCTTCACAGGGGTATACCTGAGTCTGAAAAAGGCGAACAGAATCTTTTTCAAATTCAGGAATAAGCGAACTGAACTTTCAAAAGTGAGAGACCCGTCAGTTGGACAAGAAACAGACTTTTGCTAATGGTCGGATATGTAATAACATGAATTTTCATATACATTATAAAGAAACATAAGACAAACAGACAGAAAAAGGGGCAAAAACAACACACAGATACACAAACACACAGGCAAACAGACACGCAAACAGACATACAAATGACACACAGAGAGACATAATAAAAACATGTAGACTTATAGACACACAGGTGCACAAACACAGAGGTGGAGAGACACACGAACAGACACAAGAGCACACAGATACACCAGAAGAAATACAGACCAAAATTCACAAAGACGGACAGACAGAAATATAGTTACTTGGACAAAAGGACGCACCAACACACAGACAGGGGCATAAAAAGACGCACATACGCACAGAAATACACTAAAATACACACAAACACACAATTATGTTGAATAAAGACACAGACTAACAGGAGGTCACAAAAGACTAATAGACACACAGAAACACGGGCATAAAGACACACAGATATACAGACAGACAGAAAACAGACAGATATTCACTCAGACACACATAAGAAAATGTAAACAGACACACAAGTACACAAAAAAATGGCATAAAGATACACAAAAAGACAAACAAGCACAGATAAACACCAACAGATACATACACAGACGGACAAAAAGACACAGAGACACACAGAAAAAGGCATAAAAAGACACAGAAACACAAAGACGGACAGAAAAAAAACACACAGAC
>CM051271.1:51171284-51173784 GCA_027921565.1 Artemia sinica
CTGTGTCATGTGGGTCCTTTGCGTGCCTGCTGTGCGTTTGTGTGTTTTTTTGTGCATCTGTCTGTGTTTTTTTTGTTGTCTGTCTGTGTGTTTGTGTATTTTTTTAAGACAGATGTATTTGTGTTTTTTTTGTGATGTGTGTCTGTTTTTTTGTCTCTCGATCTGTGTGTCCATGTGTCTTTTATGTGTCTATCTTGTGTTTTTGTGTGTGTCTGTCAGTCTGTGTGTATTTGGTGTCTGTCCCTCAGCCTGTGTGTTTGTGTGTCTGTTTGTCCATCTGTCTGAGTATTTATGTGTCTTTTTTTTGTCTGTCTGTGTATTTGTGTTTTTTTATGTCTTTCGGTGTGTATGTTTCTTTTGTCCGTCTTTCTGTTTTGTCCTGTTTGTCCGTCTGCCTGTGTGTCTTTGTTTCTTTGTGTCTTTTTGTGTCTATGTATTTATGTGTCTTTATATCCGTGTACCTGTGTTTCAGTGTGTCGTTTTGTATGTCTGTATTTGTGTCTATTTGTCTTTTTGTCCATCTGTCTGAATGTCTGTTTGCAATTTTGCCCATCTCTCCCTGCGTCTGTGTGTCTTTTTTCTGTCAGTATTTGTGTTTTCCATTCTTTTTCTCTCTGTCTGTGGGTCTATGTGTCTTTTTGTATGTCTGTCAGTATATATATTTCTTTTTTTTGTGTGTCTGTCTGTGTGTCTATGTGTCTTTTTCTGTCTGTGTGTCTATGTGTCTTTTTGACTTTGTGTCTATTTGTCTTTTTTCTGTCTATATGTCTATCTGTATTTTTGTGTGTCTGTCTGTGTGTATGTGTGTTTGTTTGTGTTTCTGACCGCCTCTCTGTGTTTTTGTATGTCTTTTTGTGTCTTTGTCTGAGTGTCTTTTTATTCGTCTGTCTGTGTGTCTATGTGTCTTTTTTCTGTCTTTCTGTGTATTTGTGTGTCTTTTTGTTGGTCTATGTGTATTTTTCTGTGTCTATGTGTCTTTTTGTCCGTCTATATGTTTGTCTGTGTGTCTGTGTGTCTTTTTCGTCTGTGTGTCTGTTTGTTCGTCTGTATGCATGTTTGTCTAAATACTGTTTGTAACTTTGCCCGTCTGTATATGTGTCTATGTGTCTTTTTTATGTCCGTGTGTGTTCCTTTTTGTCCGTCTGTCTTTGTGTCTGTCTGTGTGTCTTTATTTTCTATGTGCCTGTTGGTGCGTTTGTGCCTGTGCCTGTTCTTGTGTTTGTATTCCGGTGTGTTTGTGTACAAGTGTGTTGGTATACCTATGCGTCTATGTGTCTATGTGTACGTCTGTCCATGTGTCTTTTTTCTGTCTGTCTGTTTGTCAGTATGCAAGTTTGTCTGTCTGTCTGGGTCTTTTTGTCTCTCTGTATGTGTGTCTGTGGGTTTTTTTCTGTCCGTATTTGTGTTTGTGTGCCTTTTTATGCCTTTGTCTGTGTGTCTGTGTGTCTTTTTGTCCATTTGTCTATGGGTCTGTTGGTGTGTATCTGTGCTTCTGTGTCTTTTTGCGTATCTTTATGCCAGTTTTTTTGTGTACTTGTGTGTCTGTTTACCTGTTTTATATGTGTCTGAGTGACTATCTGTCTGTTTTCTGTCTGTCTGTATATCTGTGTGTCTTTTGTCCGTGTTTCTGTGTGTCTATTCGTGTTTTTTGTGACCTCGTGAGAGGCTGTGTCTTTTTCCGCATGTATGTGTGTCTGTGTGTATTTTAGTGTATTTCTGTGTGTATGTGTGTCTTTTATGCCCTGTCTGTGTGTTGGTGTGTCCTTTTGTCCACCTAACTATATTTCTGTCTGTCCGTCTGTGTGACGTTTGGTCTGTGTTTCTTCTGGTGTATCTGTGTGCTCTTGTGTCTGTTTGTGTGTCTCTCTACCTCTGTGTCTGTGTACCTGTGTGTCTATATGTCTACTTGTTTTTATTCTGTCTCTCTGTGTCTCTTTTTGTATGTCTGTCTGTGTGTCTGTTTGCCTGTGTGTTTGTGTATCTGTGTGTCGTTTTTGCCCCTCTTTCTGTCTGTTTTTCATATTTTTCTTTATAATGTATATGAAAATTCCTGTTATTACACATCTGATCATTAGCAAAAGTCTGTTTGTAGTCCAATTGACGGGTCTCTCACTTTGGAAAATTCAGTTTTATTATTCCTGAATTTGAAAAAAATTCTGTTTCACCTATCTCAGACTCAAGTATACCCCCTGTGAAGCCGGTAGTAATGCTCATTTCTATTAAAATTCCTGTTCTTACGTGTAAGACTTTGGTAAAAAGCCTCTAAGAAAACTAAGTGACATTTTTCTACCTTCTGAAAATAAATCCAGTTCCCTCGTTTCTTACTTTTGAAGAAAAAAGTCCTGTTCCCCCATCTCAAACTCTAGTGCACTCCCTTTGAGGGTGGTTTATAGTACCTATGTCTCTTAAAAATCCTGTTCTTACATCTCTGTCCTTTAAAAAAGTCTGTTTCAATTTTTTTATCTCCTTAACCAGTCTATAATGAAAATTGAATAGGGAT
>CM051271.1:51178784-51316284 GCA_027921565.1 Artemia sinica
TATATATATATTAGTATATATATATATATATATATATTATATATATATATATATATATATATATATATATATTATATATATATATATATATATATATTATCTATATATATATATATATAATATATATATATATATAGATATATATATATATATTATATATATCTATATATATATATATATATATATATATATATATATAATATATATATATAATATATATATTATATATATAATATATATATATATATTATATGTATATATATATGGCAATTTGATGTCTTTTCCTACTGCAGTCTTTTCAAAGATGTTTGGTTATTAAAGCAAGTCCGATTTATAACAACGATATCTACTAAGCTTCAAACTTTGGTTATCTTTTTAAGGTTTCTGAATTGGCGTAATCCTTTGTTAAAATATATACAAATATTTATGCAATTAACAACCACCGAGTCCCAGAACTCGGCACGCGGCAGGCTTCTATATATGGATTCTCATTGTTGCTTGTCTTTTAACCACAGACAATTTGCTGTCCTTTCATAATGCAGCCCTTTCAAAGATATTTGATTATTAAAGCAAGTCCGAAATAAAATAAAAATATTTTTGTAATTAACAGTTTTTTTTGTAATTAACAGTTTTGGTCTACGCAATTCAATCTAATTTCATACTGTGTCTGTTCAAAAATATTTGATCATTGAAGCTAGTCCGATTTCTAACAACCATTTTTACGAAGCCTCAAACTCTTGGTTTTCTTTTTTAAGGTTTTTTAATTGTTGTAATCCCTTGCCAAATAGAAAATTTGCCAAATAGAGAATCACCATTTGTAGTAGTTGCAAATTTTTGTTTTTCGGGCATTAATACTGACATTATATAACAGGTTGCGTTCAAAAAGACTTCTTTTTTAAGGTTTTTGAATTGTTTTTAATCCCTTGTTAAAAAATATACATATATTTTTGCAATTACCAGTTTTTTGCTCTTTACACAATTTAATGTCTTTTCATACTGCAGTCTTTACAAATATATTTGATTAATGAAGCTAGTCCAATTTCTAACAGCGATATGTTCTAAGCTTGAAGCTTTTGGTTTTCTTTTTTAAGGTTATTGAATCAAATCAAATTTTTGAAAATCACCATTTTTAGTAATTTCAAATTTTCGTGGGCCTTCCTACTGACATTATATAACTGGTTGCATTCAAACCAGTAAGCTTAATCACGTAGTGAGTCGATTTTATCTAACAAAAACAAATTAATTTTAAAATGTGCAAATATTTTTTCTAGTTTGAATTAAAACATCAAAATTATTGATCAGGCACAGAAGATATTTTTGGCAGTTTAAATAATAGCCTTAGCGATTCTTAACTGACCTTAGAAGATTTCTCAACTAGTTTTCATATCTAAAAAGACTTGCTTATATTTAAAAGATAAAACACATGATATGATGTTTTTCTACCAACGATTTCTACTAAGCTTCACACTTTTGGTTTTCTTTTTATAGGTTTTTGAATTGTTGTAATTTCTTGTTAAAATATATACAAATATTTTTGCAATTACCAGTTTGTTGTTCCTTACACTATTTAATGTCTATTCATAATGGAGCCCATTCAAATTACTACTACTACTACTAACAACTCACCGCAGCACCAAGCCGCCTGAGGCCAACGCAACTATGCACGCTCCTCCTCCATCCCAATTCAAGTCCATTGGCTTCGCCACCGGGTTCCATCACTCGACAAGCGGCATGCTTCTATATATGGATTCTCATTTTCGCTTGTCTTGTAAATGTAGACAATTTGAGCCTTTTCTTGATGACTCAACGTCCAAATATACCTTAAATTAGAACAGGTCCTTCGTAAAATTACAACATTTTTTTTTTATTGCACCTTTAACTTTTGCCTCAGATTGTCTTTTGTCATTATGAAAGACCCATCGCCGAAACTTTGTTTCTTTCAATTATTCAGGTGGTGGGACAAAAACTTATTCTTTTGCCTCGGCTTGTCTTTGTCATTATGAAAGATATGTCGCCGAAACTTTGTTTCTTTTAATTGTTCAGGTGTTTGGAAAATGGCTTCTTTTTCTTCCAACGATTTATCTAGTCAAGGTTTTTGATTTTCTAATGTATGATTGGCATTGATGACCTTATCCATGTCAAAATCCAAACCCAATCATCGTCACTATCCATTTCATTTTGTTTGGCTCGTTTTACCTCGGCTTGTTTTTCATCAATATGAAATACATATCGCCGAACATTGTTTTTTTTTTAAAAAAGGTACGGCAGGCATTGATGACCTTATCGATATCAAAATCCCAAACCCAATCATCATCGCGATCTTTTTCAATTTTGTCACATTTTGATTCTCGCTGTTCAGGTTGATTTTCTTTGACTCACATGCTCGGTATCGCATGTCTTCTAACCATATCTGTCTTTGCTCTTCATTTTCATTTTTGACTTGCTCAAATGCTCAGTGTCGCATGTCTTCTAACCGCCCATGTCTTTGCTTTTCATTTTCATTTTTGGATGGAAACTTCGTGGGTGGGTGTAAAAAGGGAGGCTTTGAATAGATTGGGATGGAGGAGGAGCGTGCGTAGCTGTGTTGGCCTCAGTCGGCTTGGTGCTTCAGTGAGTTGTTGGTAGCAGTAGTAGACAATTTAGCAAAAACCTTTGCTTTAGCTGCCCGTAAGGGTTGTTGTTGCAATTGATGGGACAAATTTTAGTTTTTTAGGCCATCCAAAAGACATAATATTATATAAATAACCGATGCGTTGGAAACTCAACAGAATTATTTATGCTATGCATGACATCATAAAAAAATGCTTTTAATACGTCATATATGATGTCATAAGAAATGTTTTTATAATGTGCTAACATAGTATATGACATCATTTGCAAAAACAAAAATTAAGGATCTTAACGAATTTTCTCAGACTTCTGACGTATCTAGATTGTTTTTTTATGCGAGAATATCCCAATATACCTATTTCCGTGAAAAAATATGGAACTGTTTTCGAGAAAAAATACATAAATGAATATACATTATTGCTCCTTTATAAAGATAGCATATATATATATATATATATATATATATATATATATATATATATATATATATATATATATATATATATATATATTATGTTTAAGAGGTAATTACTTGGCAAAAAAAAAAAAAAAAAAAAAAAAAAAAAAAAAAAAAAAAAAAAAAAAAAACTGTCGTCCTAATCCAGCAATTGAGACAAATGTGCACTTGAACGAGGCTCACACCTTACACATCCATCCAACTACCTAGGACCAAACAGTATACCCAAACCATCAACCAAATAGAAAAGTCAAATCCATGCAAGTTGTCATCAATAAATGTAAGTCGTTGTAAAATTACCAGCAAAAGCACCTTAAATCTAGCAAAATATTTCCAAGTAAAACCTTCCATTTAGGGCTCATCAGAAGAAATACCACCGGCCTTAACGGGTTTCGAGGCTTTACATTCTTTACCCAGCACGGTGGCGCCTCTACCATAAGATCTATATGGTAACCCTATGTCAGGTAAAACCTGTGAATACATGCATACTAGTCAAGCTATTAAAAATTACATACAAAAAGTGTTTCACTGTTTCCATAGTAAAATCCCAGAGGTCACTGAAAGAGACCATTCTGGAACCAATGAAGACATGTCCAGATGTATCATTTATTGGTATCTGGAACCAATTACCAATTTAAAGATCCTCAAGCTTGTTTGAAACCCCTAGAAACTCAAACATCCAAAAAAAAAGAAAAGCGCACGAGAAATTATATTAAAATATCATTCAGTATTTCTTTAATTTTTTGTATATTTACATAAGAGTTCATGATACATGAAACTAAATTTTTGAATTGCCAACTCATTTTTTTGGCAGAAAAACCTCTTAAGATCAGTTTTTCGCTCAGCTTTTACATCTATTTTTAAAATCTGTGTAATTACTGCATATTTTTGCATACCTAAATAATTGGGAATAATAAGCCGAATAAGTAATATTTGAATGTATATTACTTTCAAGATATGGAAAATTATTACTTCAAAATTAAAATCATCCGTTTTATTATATAATTTGAAAACTAATTTATTATTATTTGAAATATTAATATTTAAATCTAAGAAATGGTCGGAGTGTCCCCACCCATAGCTAGGCTCAAGAATTAACTCTTGTGGATAATATTTTTTGAAATCTCAATAAACTCTGCACATTTAATACCAAGAGATCGTCCAGATATCTTTTATTATTTGAAAGGTTATATTTACATTGCTTGGGCTATTTTTATTTATCATATATTCATATTCTAATTGACTTAAAAACAGGTCTGCTATGAATGGACTTGCATTCCCACCCATAGGAATACCTACAGTTTGTTTATATAAATTCCCACTAAATCTTATAAATGTATTAAATAGAACAATTCCAATAAATCGCATACCATATCCAAGCTATAACATCTTGAATTAATAGTGCTTCTAAAGAAATTCGTCCATCGGGCTTTTTTATTAAAAGTATCAATTTTCAAAATCCGATATTAGACAAAAGAAAAGATTTCTTTATCACCGTTTTCAATTTTTCGAATACTAAATTTAGTGACAAATTTGTATACAAAGTAGTAAAATCAAATGAATCGACTCTTTTAGCTGAAACATTCACCAAAGAATCTATCACTTGTAACGAGTTATTAACACTCCAATATATTTATGCGAGAATATCCCATATACCTATTTTCCTGAAAAAATATGGAACCATTTTCGAGAAAAAATACATAAATGATATACAATTATTGCTCCTTTATAAAGATAGCATATATATATATATATAATATATATATATATATAATATATATATATTATATATATATATATATATATATATATATATATATATATATATATATATATATATCTATATATAATTATATATATATATATTATATATATATATATATATATATATATATATATATATATATATATATATAAATAATATATATATATATATATATATATATATCTATATATATATATATATATATATATATATATATATATATATATATATATTATATATATATATATATATATATATATAATATATATATATGTATGATATATATATATATATATATATATATATATATATATATATATATATATATATATATATATATATATATATATATATATATATATATATCTATATATATTATATATTATATATATATATATATTATATATATATATTTATTTCTATATATATATAAATATATATTATATATTATGGTTTATCTACGGATATTATTTCGTATGAAATTCCCTAAAAAATCTACTTCAGACATTTCTCTAACTTTACTTCAAATACAATATTTCATATTTCTTTACAGGATGTCATTTGCTAGGTCAAGTCAATCCAGATTTGTACCCTTCTATTAGTACCCTCTCCCTTGATGAATCAGGATCACCTTTTCCCTACACTCACATCGGACGTCTGTGGTTTTCCCTTGATTATAACGAAAGCTGTAGAATGTTATTCGTTTATCTTATAAGAGTCGAGAACTTACCAAAAAGGAAAGATTTGGGTATCAAATTTGATGAGCCATGTGACCCCGTAGTTAGGTGAGTTGTTTTCCTTTTTCTTGGTATTTTCCCTTCGAATATTTTAATTCAGTATAAAACCCTATTGAAATTATATAACAAAATTTTTCTAAATGAAAACTACTAGTTAAACAGATAGAGTTTAATTAAACACAAATTTAACTAATAACCGAGAGAGAGAAAAAGGGAAAAGAAAGAGAGAGAGAGAGCCAGACAGATAGAAACAGAGGAAAATAGACAAGATCAAATGCATAATGAACAGCAAAATATTTACTGCTAAACCTAGACAGATTTACAGAAACGTAAACGCATGAAAAAAAGGACAGTAAAAGTATAAAAATATTATGTTCTTTATAGAATTAAAATATAAAACGTATTGACATAAAATTCATAAAAACTAGTTGTTGAATATATAAAATTCAAGTAAACACGCGTTTGTGCGTAACAAATTTTTTAGCTTAACACAATTTCAAACTTAAACTTTAAACTCAACGAAAATAAAGATGAATGTAGGTAAACATGGAGGAATTCATTTCTGAACAGAAACAAACAAAAACCTGAAATAAAGAGTGAAAGAGAGAACAAGGAGAGATACAAAGGGGGGGGGGGAAGTAAGAGACAGCACAAAGAAATGAATTATAAGATAAATAACTGAGAATATCATCCAATTGGTAACTCGGGCTATCGAAAATATTTACTGAGTTTCTAGGAGAGAAAACAGATGTTAATTCCTCTGTTATAAAATTTTACCGTGGTTGTTTATAGTATATATATATATATATATATATATATATATATTATATATATATATATATATATATATATATATATATATATATATATATATATATATATATATATATATATATTATATATATATATATATATATATATATATATATATATATATATATATATATATATATATATATATATACATATATATTTATATATATATATATATATATATATATATATATATATATATATATATATATATTATATATATATATATATTATATATATATATATATATATAGTATATATATATATATATATATATATGTATATATATATATATATATATATATATATATATATATATATATATATATATATATATATATATATATATATATATATATATAAACTGATTTTTTAAATCTATACCTTCGATAATAGTGAGTAAATTTAAAGCGTCAATCAAGCAGATATGAGCTCATAAGATATCTCTATCTTTCCAATAATATTTTCATTAATGTCAACAAACTCAAGTAGTAACCCCACTCTGGTTTTAAAATGGCCCATAGGGGTGTAAACATGGAGCTTATTGTCCCTTAAGATGCTATTACGCGCAGCTGTGCAATACTATAGCAAAACGTGTACACTTAAATAATAGGGGACTAAGAAACGCCGACATTACGTCACAGAGGTGTTTACATTTGGGAAGACACATCCCTGGATTTTAAACGGGCCCCTGTTATATACTGACACACGTATGCGATACAAGCGGTTCCTGTTTTTTAAACAGACAGCAAGTGTTACATCATAGGGGATGTTTACATTTGGGAAAATACAGCACTGGATTCCGATAAGGCCTTGGATTCTGGAAGACCCATATCCTGCAATACAAGCGCAGCCCTACATCTTAAACGGTCAGTAACCCTGCATTTAAAATGGTCAGGTACCCCTCTTTCAAGCGAATCTTTGAAAGGCACAACCCTGCATTTTAAAGGGGCCCCTGTTTTAAACGGACACACCTGTACAATACAAGCGATCACGAGAGCAGGTACATGTTAAGGATTCCTACGGGAGCCCTAGTTTAAAATTGTCTACAAGTGTTATATCATAGGGAATGTTGACCTATGTAATTGGAGTTGAGACTCATGCGTGACCTGATAGATTCATTGAAGATGACGCAATCTTACGTCACTTAGTTTATTTATCGCAAATAACTTAATGACTGCACGCACGCGGGATGCGTAACTGAGAAAGGTGTAAACGTGGGTGCTAAGTAATGGCGACGCACAAGTGGATTTTATGCTATGGCAGCGCAAACATGAGTGCTACGTAATAGCGGCTCACTCGTGGGGTGTTACATAATACTTTAATCTGATTTCACTTTCTTTCGAGACATTGTTTTTTCTTCGTGTTTAAAACGGAAACACCTGTGCAATTCAAGCGGTCCCTGTTTTTTAAATGGCCAGCAAGTGTTACATTATAGCGAAAATTTACATTTAGCCCGACAAGGCCCTGGATTCTGGAAGGCCCATATCCTACAATACTAGCGCAGCCCTGCTTTTTAAACGGTCAGTACCCCCGCATTTTAAACGGTCAGATACCCCTGTTACAAGCACAGCCTTGGAAGACAAACCCCTGGATTTTAAACAGCCCCCTGTTTTAAACGAACCTTTTAAGGGAACAGCTGGATTCCTACGGGAAACCCAGTTTTAAACGGTCGGCAGGTGTTATATTATATAGGAATGTTTACCTTTGTAATTAGAGTGGAGGCTCGTGCATAACTTTATAGATTTATTGAAGACGACTTAATATTACGTGACTTAGTATATTTATTGGGAATAAATTAATGACGGCGGACACTCGGGCGTTACGTAACTGAGCGCAAAAAACACGTGGATGTTACGTAATTAAGACGCACATGTGTCTGTTACGTAAAAACAGTGCACACGTGTGTGTTACGTAACGGCGGGGCACACGTAGGGTGTTTACATAATACTTTGTTGTTATTTCATTTTCTTTCAAGACGCTGTTTTTTCTTCGAGATGTTCAAGGCGTTTTTATCTATCAATGTGTTTTTTTTCCTTCAAAGTGTTTTTTTCTTTAATTGTTATGTAATAGGGAATGTTTATGGATGACATATTCTAACGTGACCTGTTACTTCAGAACCCGTAGGGGGAACCTCCGCTTGTAAGTCAGCACGGCAAACAAGCGGGAGTGTTACATAATATTTTTTAAGATTTCATTTTCTTTCAATGCGTTTTTCTCAGAGGACCATTATATTCTAATGATTTATGTCCTCATTAGGACTCGAAAGTTCATTTTTATTAAAAGGAAGTTTGCCGTAGCCAGGTGGACCGGCCAGCTATTTACAATATTCTGTTTCGAGGAGTATATTCTAGGAAATAACCTTTGCACGCAATAAGAACCCCCATGTTCCAATCGATTAAATTATTTCCAAAGGTTTTCCATCAGAGGAAAAGTGTCCCCACTCCTACTGACTTTTAAATTATTAAATACGCCTATCACTTTTCCACACTAATGCGACCGAGGCAAGTTAAGTTACATAGCAGGTGTTATGTAGTTTTTGTTTTAGATATTCCATTACGTAAATGTTTGCATATTGAATTTATATCCTAGATCAAGATCTTAAAAGACACAGACTTTATAAATAATAGTTTTATTAATCAAAACAGAGAAAAAAGCAGTTAAAAAGAAAAAAAACGTAAAAAAACAAAAGATAAAACATGAAAAAGCCTATAAAGGGCAAAAAACGCTATACAATAATGCAATGAGAGAAAAGGTACTTAAAAACACGACAAACGAAAAATAAAACGTGAAAAAGGCTTTCAAAGAGGAAATATAAACAAAAACATGCGTTGAGTAAACACAGATATGGGTCCTAGCAATCATTCCAGAGGGGGATCGGTATTAGAGGTAAATTTAATCTCTATAATGAGGTTTTTCTGAGAGCTTTTAACGAAAGTACAGCGTTTTTTGGGGGGCGAGACAACGCACCCCCAGTTGATAAACACACATTTGAATAATACTTTCTCTTCAAATTTCACATATTTAAAGATAAGTCTAAACCATTTTAAGAGGCATCCCTGAGTGGCTGTTAATGAAAATACCACATTTCTTTGACTTCATTTTAGATTTCAGTCACCCCACCTCTCGGAAATTTCATTTAACACCTCCCCCCTAACTTTAAGCTCTATATCACGTTAGACCAAGCAATTGACACCACCACGGCATTTAGCAGCTGGTAAATTTAACCAGCTGAGTTAGAGAAACATTGAGATATTTCTGAGATTTTTTGTAATGAAAATACAGCGTTTTCTTGTGTACAAAACTATGCCCCCCTCCCGGTTGACAAACTTACATTTAAATAATTAAACCTCCTCAAATTTCACATAATCTCGCAAGAGGTAAATTTAACCCTAGTCACAGAAAAAAAAAACACTTAAAACTCAGCAAATGGAAAAAAACTAAACTTGAAAAGGCCTATAAAGGATAAAAAACCCTATAAAATAATCAAATTACAGAAAAAGCACTTACAACTCATTAAATGGAAAAACAACACATGAAAAAACCTGAATTAGGTTAAAGGTTAAATGACTTTTTTAAATATAAACAAACAAGGCTGAATTAAAGAAAGATGGGGCTCCTAGCAGTCAATTCCATTCAGGTCCTAGCATTCAACCCCACCAGGCCCTACCAAGAAATTCCAAAGGGACCCCTAGCAACCAATGTCACCGACAAGACGTTTCAAGACATTTCTAGACGTTTTCTAAGACATTTTTCTTCAAGATGTTTCAAGACATTCCAGGACATTTTTCGTGATTTCCTTGCTTGTTATGCTTAAAAAACATAAGGATGTGGGGGAAGCCTTCAAGGGGCCACTAGTGGGGGGGGAGGCAAGATATCGGACCTAACGAGCATGTCCAACAGGACCCAAGCGTCCAATTTCACAGGGCCTCCAACCTAACCTAGCAACCTAACCCCCGGAGGACCCTAGCAAACAATTCAACTGGGACCCAAGTATCAAATTGAACTGCACCCCTAGCGAACAATTCCAACGGGGTCCCTTAACCTAACCAGCAGAGGACCCTGGCAACCAATTCAACCGGGGTCCTAGCGAGCAATTCCAACGGAGGCTCTCCTAATCTAACCAGCGGAGGACCCTAGCAACCAATTCGACCGGGACCCAAGCATTCAATTCAACCGGACCCCTAGCTAGAATTTCCAATGGGGCTCCTTACCATAACCACCAGAGGACCCTAGCAGCCGTTTCAACCCAAATCCAAGAATCCAATTTAACCGTTCCCCTTGTGACCATTTCCAACGAGACCCCTCCCTCTAACCCAACCCCCTGTGGACCCTAGAAACCAATTCAACCAGGACCCAAACCTCCGGTTCAACCGGGAGCCCCCTAGTGAGCAATTCCAGCGGTGGACCCTAATCTAACCATCGGAGGACCCTAGCAGCCCATTCAACCGGGACCCAAGCATCAAATTCAACCGGTCCCCTAGCTAATTTTTTGTTCATGAAACTTGCTGCATGCTGGTTTTTTTCATAGTAAAACTTGCACATTGATTTTTTTTTCTCCTCGCGAAACTGATTTTATTCATGGAACCTGTTGCATGCTGATTTTTGTTCATGGAACTTGTACCATGCTTAATTTTTAATGCGAGAATTGTCAAATTTAGTTTTTTTTCTCTTCGTGAAACTTTTTCTCCTCATAAAACTAATTTTCTTCGTGGAACTTGTTGCGTGCTGATTACGTTTGTAGAAATTGTTGAGTGCTGATATTTGTTCGTGAAGCTAGTTGCATGTTAATTTTTCTCGTAAAACTCGTAAATTAATTTTTCTCCTCGTAAAACTGATTTTGTTCATGGAAATTGTTGCCTGCTGATTTTTGTTTGTGGGACTTGTTGCACGCTGATTTTTTTTGCTTGTGAAACTTCTTGCGTTCTGTTTTTTCTATCCCTGAAACTTGTACATTGATTTTTTTTCTCATTGTCAAACTGGTTTTGTTCACAGAACTTGTGGCGTGTTTTGTCGTGGTTTATCTTGTCTTTATTACCTCTGTTGATCTTTTAAAGTGTATTTTGGAAGTTTTTTTCGTTTAAATCATATACCTGTGCCGTAAGTAATATGTGATATATACTTAAAATATAAAAAATAAAATTATTACCTTCTAAAAATACTTCGGATATAAATTAAAGCCTCCCCCTAATTGAGTTTAAATCTCATTTCAAACTTTCGTCTAAATTCCTAAACAGCGAAAGAAAAATCGCATTTTATTCTCAGCCAAATATCCCTTTAAAGTACCAAGTAAAAAAAAGATGATTATATTCGCATAAAAACTTGATAAATTCCAGAGTACTTTGTAATGCTTCGCAGCATTCCACACACTTTGTTTTACAGAACGACAGATGTGACATGTGGAATAAACTGCGGGTCGAATGAAAGTACTAATAAAGGAGATGGTTTTGAATTTCGCGAAAATACTTGACAAAAAATCATACGACATTGTTTTATACAAAGTTTCAAGTTCTCCTAGGAATGTGAATGTTTAATGATCAAAATATTGCAAACAAATTATTGGACTACCAGTCAGCATAATGATCTTATTTAGTCAGCATAATGATAAAGTAGGGGGCCCTTCAATAGGAGTTGGGCCAATCGTGAAATAGCTTTAAGGGCACAGAATCAAGACTCGTGTTATATAGTAGTGAAAAAGTGTTTTTCGGGGCATTACTATCATCACAAAGAATAGAGCATTCATTCTGTGATTATGATTCGATGATTATTCTATGATCTATTATGATATTATCATTCTGACTGTCAGTACGATTGAATTGAAGTTTTGATTATATACGTACATTGCTGTGTACTCAAATGTAAGTCTTAATAAACCTATTACTTTTCTATTTGCGTTTGTTTTTATTATATATCTGTATCTCGCATCATAGTAGGTAACTAGTTCAACTGTACTCCACTGGTAACGCTCTCAGTGAATCTGATTTCCACGTAACATTAGAGGATTTTGGCGAATAAATAACCCTACGAAGCATGATTATGCTCCTAGACTGATGGCTCCGCAACCCAAATTAATTAATCATTGAACAATTCCCCCAGCAAAACTATTTCCCCCCATCACTTGTGGTGGGTTAGAAAATGTCCACGCCACTTGTACCATCAAGTCTGCGCCACTTGCACCGTTTATAGCCGTCTTGTGCTGCTTATGCCCGTTTATGACCGCACCACCCGTTTCGGGAAGGAATTTATTCAATGTAATACGGGGGGGAGGCAGAATACCACACTTGTGATGGTTTAGAAAATGTCCGCGCCACTTGTACCATCAAGTCTGCGCCACTTGCACCGTTTATAGCCGTCTTGTGCTGCTTATGCCCGTTTATGACCGCACCATCCGTGTCGGGAAGGAATTTGTTGAATGTAATTGGGGGGGGGGAGAATACCACACCACTTGTGATGGGGGGAAATTGTTTTGCTGGGGGAATTGTTCAATGAGGAACTAATTTGGGTTGGGGAGCCATCAGTCTAGGAGTGTAATCATACTTCGTAGGGTTATTTCTTCGTCAAATTTTTCTAATGTTAAGTGGAAATCAGATTCCTTTAGAGCGTTACCAATGGAGAACAGTTGAAATAGTTACCTACTATGATGCAAGATACAAACATATAATAAAAACAATCGCAAATAGAAAAGTAATAGGTTTATTAAGACTTACATTTGAGCATACAGCAAGGTACGCATATAAGCAAAACTTCAATTCCATCGTACTGACAGTCAGAAGGATAATATCAAAATAGATCATAGAATAATCATTGAATCATAATCATAGAATGAATGCTCTATTCTTGGTGATAATAGTAATGCCCCGAAAAACACTTTTTCACTACTATATAACACGAGTCTTGATTCTGTGCCCTAATAGGTATTTCACGATTTGCCCAACTTCTGTTGAAGGGCCCCCTACTTTATCAATTTGCTGACAAAATAAGATCATTATGCTGACTGGCGGTCTAATAATTTATTTGCAATATTTTGATCATTAAACATTCACATTCCTAGGATAACTTGAAATTTTGTATAAAACAATGTCGTATGATTTTTGGTCAAGTATTTTCGCGAAATTCAAAACCATCTCCTTTGATTAGCACTGTCATTCAACCCGCAGCTTTTCCGCATTTCACATCTGTCGTTCTGTAAAACAAAGCGTGTGGAATGCTGTGAAGCATTACAAAGTACTCTGGAATTTATCAAGCTCTTATGAAAATATAACCATCTTTTTTTTACTTGGTACTCTAAAGGGATATTTGGCTGAGAATAAAATGCGGTTTTTCTTTCTCTGCATAGGAATTTAGACGAAAGTTTGAAATGAGATTTAAACTCAATTAGGGGGAGGCTTTAATTTATATCGGAAGTATTTTCAGAAGGAAATAATTTTATTTTTTATATTTTAAGTATATGTCACATATTACTTACGGTACATAACTTAGGACGTTTTTATAGTGTTGTGTCGTGGTTTATCCTCTGTGTTACTTCTGTTAATGCTTCAAAGTGCATTTTGGAAGCTTTTTCGTTTGAAATTTATGACTTAGGATATTTTGTAGTGTTGTGTCGTGGCTTATCTTGTCTGTTTTACCTCTGTTGATCATTCAAAGTGCATTCTGTAAGGTTTTTGTTTGAAACGTTTGGCTTAAGATGTTTTTTTAGAGTGTTTTGTCTTGGTTTATCATGTCTGTGTTACCTCTGTTGATGTTTTCAAAGTGAATTCTGGAATTTTTTTTTTACGTTTGAAACCTATGACTTAGGATCTTTTGTAGCGTTGTGTTGTGGTTTATCCTGTCTTTGTTACCTCTGTTAATGCTTCAAAGTGAATTAAGGAAGCTTTTCCAAAATGCACGTCGTTTATTGTCAAACATTACGACCACGAGCACTACGAACACTACTACCACGAACACTAAAAAAACGTCCTAAGTCATATGTTTCAAACGAAAAACTTCAAAATGCACTTTGAAACATTAACTGAAGTAGCACAGACAAGATAAACCACGACACAACACTACAAAAAAACATCCTAAGTCATACGTTTCATACGAAAAGACTTCCAAATGTACTTTGAAACATCAACAGAGGTTACAATGACAAGATAAACCACGACCCTACACTACAAAAATATCCTAAATCAAACGTTTCAAACAAAAAAAATCTATGATGTACTTTGAAACATCTAATGAGGTAACATGGACAAGATAAACCACGACACAACAGTACAAAAAAAAAATCCTAAGTCATACATTTCAGATGACGAAGAAATTCTAAATGCACTTTAAAATATCAAAAGAGGTAACACAGACAAGATAAACCACGATAAAACGCTACAAAAATATCCTAAGTCATTCATTTCAAACGAAAAAAAAATTTATAAATGCACTTTGAAACATCAATAAAGGTATTATAGACAAGATAAACCACGTCACGACACTTTAAAAATAACCTAAGTTATACGTTTCAAATGAAATAACTTCCAGAATGCATTTTGAAACATCAACAGAAGTAACACAGACAGGATAAACCACGACGCAACACTGCAAAAATATCCCAAGTCATACTTTTCAAACGAAAAAACATCCAAATTGTACTTTGAAGCATCAACTGGGGTAACACAGACAAGATAAACCACGACACAATACAACAAAAATGTCCTAAGGCATACGTTTCAAACGAAACACTTCTAAATGCACTTGAAACACCAGCATAGGTAACACAGACAAGATAAACCACGACAAACAAGATAAACACATCCTAGGTCGTACGTTTCAAACGAAAAAACTTCCAAAATGCACTTTGAAACATCAAGGGAGGTAACATAGACAAGATCAAACACGACAAAACATTAAAAAAATATCGTAAGTCATAGGTTTAAAACGAAAAAACTGCCATAATGAACTTTGAGTCATCAACCAAGGTCACAGAGACAAGATAAACCACGACACAGCACTACAAAAATATCCTGAGTCATGTGTTTCAAACGAAAAAACTTCCAAAATGAGCTTTGAAACATCAACATAGGTAACACAGACAAGATAAACCACGACAAAGCAGAAAAAATATCCTAAGTTACACATTTCAAACGAAAAATTTTAAAATGCCAGTTGAAACATCAACAGGGATAATAAAGACGAGATAAACCAGGACCTAACAATACAAAAATAATCTAAGTCATAAGTTTCAGACGAAAAAACTTCCAAAATTCACTTCGAAACATCAACAGAGGTAACACAGACAATATAAACCACGACACAACACTGCAAAAATATCCCAAGTCATACTTTACAAACGAAAAAACTTCCAAAATGTACTTTTATACATCCACTGGGGTAATATAGACAAGATAAACCAAGACACAATACTACAAAAATATCCTAAATCACACGTTTCAAATAAAGACCTCCAAATGCACTTGGAAACATCAGCATAGGTAACACATACAAGATAAACCCCGATACCTCACCACAAAAAAACATCCTAGGTCATATGTTTCAAACGAAAAACTTCCAAAATGCACTTTGAAATATCAATGGAGGTAACATAGACAAGATGAAACACCACACAGCATTACAAAATATATCCTAAGTCATGCGTTTCAAACGAAAAAAATTCCATAATGCACTTTGAATCATCAACCGAGGTAACAGAGACAAGGTAAACCACGAAAAAGCAGAACAAAAAATATCCTAAGTTACACGTTTCAAACGAAAAAATTCCACAATGTAAGTTGGAATATCAACAGGTGTAAAAAAGACGAGATAAACCAGGACACAACACTACAAAAATAATCTAAGTCATAAGTTTAAAAAGAAAAACTTCCAAAATTTACTTTGAAACATCAACAGAGGTAACACAGCAATATAAACCACGACACACCACTAAGAAAACATCCTAAGTCATACGTTTCAAACAAAAAAAACTTCCAAAATCCGCGTTGAAACCTTAACAGGAGCAACATAGATTAGGGGGGCCTCGTTGGAAATGCTCGCTAGGGCAACGGTTGAATTGGCTGCTTGGGTCGCGATTAAAATGGCTGCTAGGGTTCTCCGGTGGTTAGGTTAGGGCCCTCCACTGAAATCGGTCACTGGTGTCCCCCCCCGGTTGATTTGGATGCTTTGGTCCCAGTTGAATTACTGTCTAGGGTCCTCCGGTGGTCAGGTTAGAAGAGGGGGCTCTCATTGGAAATAGTCACTAGGAATCCTGTTGAATTAGATGCTTGGGTCTCGGTTGAAACGAATACTAGGGTCCTCCATTAATTAAGTTAGAGAGCCCCCGTTGGAAATGCTCGCTAGGGGTCCAGTTGAATTCGATGATTGGGCCCCAGTTGAATTGCTTGCTAGGGTCATCTGGTGGTTAAGTTAGGGGAGCCCCGTTAGAATTGTTTGCTAGGGCTCCGGTTGAATTGAACGCTTTGTTCCCGGTTGAATTGGTTTTTAGGGTCCTCTGGTGGTTAGGTTAGGGGACTCACTAGAGGCTGGGTTGAATTGGATGCTTGGGTCCCGATTGAATTGTTTGCTAGGGTTCTCCGGTGGTTAAGTTGCTTGGTTAGGCTGGGACCCGGTGAAACTGGACGCTTTGATCCTGTTAGAATTGCCCGTTAGGGTTCGGTGTCTTGAAGGTTTCCTCCTAGTGTTCCCTCGAAGGTTTTCCCCCCTTCTCAAGTTTTTTATAATCATAACAAGCATGAAAATCTTCAAAAACGTCTTAGCATGTCTTTAAACATCTTGAAGGAAATGTCTTAGCAAACGTCTTGAAATGCCTTGAAACGTCTTGAAACGTCTTGAAACGTCTTTTAGGTGAAACTGGTTGCTAGGAGTTCCGTTGGAAGAGCTTGCTAGGGCTCCGGAGGGGTTGAATGCTAGGATCCAAACGGAACTTACTGCTAGGAGCCTCATCTTTATTTAATTCAGACATGTTTCTTTTATATTTTATCCTATGTCAGGTTTTTTCATATATTGTTTTTTTCTATTTGCTGAGTTTTAATTGTTTTTTCTGTAATTGGAGTTAATTTACCTCTACCGAGATTATTTGAAATTTGAAGAGAAAATTTTATTTAAATGTTTGCTTGTCAACTGGGAGGGGGATGCATAGTCTTGTCCCCCAAAGATAAGCTGTATTTTCCTTAAAAACTCTCAGAAATACCTCAATATAGGGGTTAAATTTACCAGCTGCGTAATGCCATGGTGTTGTGAATTGCTTGGTGTAATATAATCTAGAGCTTAAAGTTAAGGTGGAGGTGCTAAATGAAATTTCTGAGACGCGGGGTGACTGAAATCTAACATGCACTCAAAGAAATGTGGTATTTTCAATAAAAGCCCTTCAGAAATACCTTTTAATATGGTTTAAATTTATCTCTACCGAGATTATGTGAAATTGGAAGAAAAAATATTATTCAAATCCGTGCTTGTCAAATTTGGGGGGGGGGGGGGGTGCGTATTCTTCTCTCAAAGCAACGCGACATTTTCGTTAAAAGTTTTTAATACGGTTTAAATGTACCTCTAGCGAGCTTATGCGAAATACGAAGAAAAATAATGTTCAAATGTGCGTTTGTTTACTGGGGATGCGTAGTCTTGCCCCCAAAGAAACGCTGTATATTCGTCAAAAGCTCTCATAAATATCTCAATACAGAGCTTAAATTTACCTCGAATACCAATCCCCCCTCTTTAATTCACGCATGTTTTGTTTATATTTCATTCCTTTACAACCCCTTTTCACCTTTTCGTTTTTGGTTTTTCGTGTTTTTAAGTGACATTTGTGTGATTTCCTTATCTTATAGCATTTTGTATTCTTTATAAGGCTTTTTATGTTTTTTTTACATTTGTCGTGTTTTTAACTGCTTTTTTCTCTGTTTTAATTAATAATACATTTATTTACAAAGTTTTTGTCTTTTTCGATTCATTGATATAACTTCAATACGCAAATATTTACGTAATGGAATATCTAAAACAAAAACTACAAACCACCTGCTATGTAACTTAACTTGTCTTGATCGCATTAGCGGTGAAAAGTGGTATGTATATCTAATAGTATAAAAGTCAATAGGAGTGGGGACACTTTTGCTCTGATGCAGAAAACCTTGTAAATTATTTAATCGATTGGAACACAGCTGTTCTTATTGCGTGCAAAGATTATTTCCTAGAATGTATTCCTCAAAACAGAATATTTGCAAATAGATTGCTTGTCCACTCGGTCGAGGTAATTCTCCATTGGATGAAATGACATTTCGATTCCTAATGAGGACATAAATCATTATAATATAATGATCCTCTGAGAAAACCGCATTGAAAGAAAATGAAATATCAAAAAGTATTATGTAACACCTCCGCGTGTTTTCCGTGCTCAGTTACATACGGGCTCTATAGAAACAGGTTACGTTAGAACGTGTCATCCGTAAAAATTCCCTATTATATAAGAATAAAAAACACTTTGAGAAAAAAAAACCTTGAAAGAAACGAAAAAGCTTTGAACATCTCAGAAAAAACAACGTCTTGAAAGAAAATGAAATCATATTAAAGTATTATGTAACACCCCACGAGTGAGCCGCCATTACGTAGCACTCACGTTTGCGCTGCCATTACGTAAAACCCACGTGTGCGTCGCCATTACTTAACACCCACGTTGTTACGCATCACCCACGTGCGTGCCATCATTAAGTTATTTGCGATAAATAAACTAAGTGACGTAAGACGTAAGTGACGTAATCTTCAATGAATTTGTCAAGTCACGCATAAGCCTCAACTCCAATTACATAGGTAAACATTCCCTATGATATAACACTTGCCGACCATTTTAAACTAGGGTTCCCGTAGGAATCCTTAACATGTACCTGCTCTTGTGATCGCTTGTATTGCACAGGTGTGTCCGTTTAAAACAGGGGCCCGTTTAAAATGCAGGGTTGTGTCTTTCAAATATGCACTTGAAAGAGGGTTACCTGACCATTTTAAATGCAGGGGTACTGACCGTTTAAAAAGTAGGGCTTCGCTTCTATTGCAGGATATGAGCCTTCCAGAATCCAAGGCCTTATCAGAATCCAGTGCTGTATCTTCCCAAATGTAAACATTCCTTATGATGTAACACCCGCTGTCTGTTTAGAAAACAGGGTCCGCTTGTATCGCATACGTGTGTCTGTATATAACAGGGGCCTGTTTAAAATCCAGGGGTGTGTCTTCCCAAATTTAAACACCTCCATGAAGTAACACCGGTATCTCTTTGTCCCCTATTATGTATGTGTACACGTGCGCTATAGGTACTAGAAGCTTAATTTAAACTTAAAGCAAACAACAGCGGCATATAAGAAGGAAGGAAATTGAAAACAAAAAGAAACTAACACAAAAAGTTTAATGTTTGCCTTTTTCTCTCCCCCCCCCCCCCCCCGCAAAAAAAGACAAAACAAAAAAAGCTTGAGCATCGTTTGTGCTTTAAGACAAATTAAAAATTGCTTGAACTGAAAGGGTTTTTTTAACCGACTTTTTTGAATTGTTAAAAAAGAATGAATTGCTGAAAATTATTTTCGAAGTTGACTGGCCTTTACTTATGCACGGTTATAGAAAAAATGTTGCTGTTATATAAACAAATGCACTGTTATAATCTTTATGTTCACTCTTTGTCTTACGTAAAAAAACATTAAAAATCTAGATTAAAAATGTGTCTTTTAAATGAAATAGTTTTTGTTAAAATTCACTCCTTAAGACTTTTAGTTTATCAGATTCTTTCAGATTTAATAATTCATTGCCCAACACGCCGAGCTAAATCTTAGAGAACTGTCTTTTATAGCTATGAGAAAGGCGCCTATTACTAATAATGACTGTTTGAAATTTCTTTCGTTGCTTCAAAAGTATTTCAATACAGAAACTCTGTTGATACCGTCTTGTATATGTCTTACCACCCTTCACTGAAAAATTCAAAGAAAATCACCGTCAGAGCTGAGATAACAAAGAAGATCATTACTGCCTCGTTTGCATTGATGATAATCACCAGATGATAATAAAACATGAATATTTTTGAAATTTCTTCCATCGCTCTGGATATTTATCCTACACAGTAATAGGCTTATTTATCGGAAAATTCTACCTCTCAATCAGTCGGTGTGTGAAAAGTTCTTCTGCAGAGATAATTCCCAGAATCTTTAATATCCTTTTAGGTGGGTTAAGTTTGATCATTGCCAAAACTAGTGGGATATTATTGATGAGCCTAAGCAAAATCCAAAACTTCAAGACTTTGACTATAATTCACACATGCACTGCAGTAAAACCTTATGATCCGCAATGAAAAAATTCAGCCCGATGATTTGAAATTTAAATCATTTAACCTGGTATCCAGTGTTATATAAAACTGCTTGGATAGCTTACCTGAGAGTTTTGAAAATATCCTTAAATTAGAGCTTCATTTAGAGCTTATTGCCTACGTCGGACTCGCATTTAGCTACATAGCATTAAATCCATATACCCTAGGGCCTGTAGAATCAGTGACAATTGTTTCCCACGCTCTCTGTTTTCAGTTCACGACACAAGCCATATGCTTGATTTTTGCAATTATTGTCTTTTGGTAATTGCGTTGTCTTTTTGTATGTAACAAAACCCACGGTGTTTGGCATGCTATGGATGCTTGATGATCCGTTAGTCTTTTGATCAGTCTAATCACAAGGTCTTATGAATCTGTTGAGAGACCCTTTTAAGAAGTCGGGGGATACTACTTTCAAAGTACCCTTTCCTATGTACTTCATCTTTTAGGTAGCCAGCATAAACTGACGGGCTACATTTTGTTTTTCCCCTTTGACAAATGTTGGCAGCGCAATGAGAAAAATTTCTTCAAAAGAAGGGAGGTGATACAGCTGTATAATAAATACATTGACGCCATCTTAATGCGTATTTTAAGGTTAAAGCTAGTCTTTATAGGCTTGCGGGTCTATTGTTCTAATAAAGGTCCTCTGAAACAGTTTTCAGTGGATACTCCTGAGTCATCCCGTTAAGAAATTCATACAAAAAGAGGCATTGGTAATCAGGCAACACCCCATATGAGGGATGTATATTAAATGGGGAATGATACGAACTGGTTATCTATCTTCTTTTTTTGGCCACTTTGGCTGTTCAGCGTAAAAGGACTCAAGGATCGTCCACCTAATTAAGTTTGGACGACCAAGTGTCGTGAAAAGTGTCCAATTATGATGAAGAACCCGAATCTGCATCTTATGCATGGTTTATTAATCATATGTAGTTCGGGACAGCCCTGACTTACCGACTATCCTCCCGACTATTACCTAATAGTATCAATCTAGCAGGAGTACACTTTTGGGAGACGAATAAGATGGCATTATGCAATAGAATTAGAGTTTTGATATGCATGACACGAAGGAAACCACTTTGGTGACATGCAAGGTCCATCATTTTGAGCTCGATCATACCATAACAATGGCTACATCCTTTTAAAATTGGTTGTCAAAAAAGCTTGAATTCTGATGGTAAGGAATTGGCCAAGGGATGAGTTTTCAATGCTTGTAGCATTAGATTTATCTTTTGATTAAAGTTAGTTGATATCAAACACTCATATGAAGATAAAAATTGGAAATGATCTAAATCAGATAGGGTTTGTCGTTTCAAAGTTGGATGAACCTTCAGAGCTGAATTAATCCCAGTTAATTATAAATACGGATGAGCTCAAAATCTCTGGATGCCACTTTGATAAGGCTAAGTGGCATATTTCCGTCTCTGTCAATAAACTTAACTTGGCCTTATATCGTTTGATTCGGAGACCGACTTTCAAATTTTTTATGGAACAAGGCAATAAGGACTTAGAAAAAGCGGTTTATTGATGAAATGAGGTTTCGCCATTTGTTAAACCTAAATTAAAATTAATTTTTTCAAATAAAACTTTCTGAAAGAATTTTCGAGCAAATAGTTACTCTCAGCTTTTTAATGAAAAGGATTTGGTTCCCCTCAAAACGAGCCTCTGCTACCGAGGCTAGTGCTATTTGTCATTCGAAATCAGAGAAACAGTGTACTAATTCTGTTACAGAATGGTATTTGTAGTCAGGGATGTTACCTTTTATATAATGCTTCCCAAGAAACCAAATGATTAAAATAGACGGGACAATAGTAAGGAAGAACGTAAAGAAGTACGGATGTACGAGCATAGACATTTTACAATTATAAACACATTTTTCATTGTTGTTACCCACTATTTTCGGCACTTTGGGGGTAGGGGAGGGGGGAAGAGAGGTTTAAGTTTACAATTTATTTTTTTCTGAGCACTGAAATCCGCAATTAGCATCCCAAATTTGAAATGCCTTTTAATTTCAGTACTCCAATTTAAGAATTAAATGGGCGATGCCGGTTGCCGGCATCGCCGGCAACCGGTGAACTAAAAAGAGCCAAATTTAGTTTTAGGCCTACTGGGACAGTTAGATCTGAACGAGGTGAATTTCATTGGCAGCGCAATCGCGCTGCCTAAGTAATGCACGATGTTGGCACAATGTATTATTTTTTTTTCCTTTAGACCAGGGCACTTCGTATCGAAGGAGTTGTCGTCAGAACTTCGAAAATGGCTCATTCGATTGGTTATTAGAGTGTCTTGTGCCCTTTTTAATAGTCGAAAGTGATTGGAAGGCAACTAACACTCCTTCCACGCCCACCATTTCCCGAAACGCATCCAATCAAAATTTTGAGATTGCCATTTTGTTCAGCGTAGTTGATTTTCAGATAGAAATTATGAGTTTTTGGAGGACCCTCCCCCACAACCCTCAGGGCACGGGTTTTAAGTTATGGGTTTTAAGTATATACAAGAACGAAGTTGGCACAGTGTATTATTTATTATGTTTTATCCTTTAGACCAGGGCACTTCATATCGAAGAAGTTGTGGTAGAAACTTCGAAAAGGGCTCATTCAATTGGAAATTGGAGTAGCTTGTGCCCTTTTTAATAGTCGAAAGTGATTGGAAGGCAACTAACACTCCTTCCACGCCCACCATTTCCCCAAACACATCCAATCAAAATTTTGAGATTGCCATTTTGTTCAGCGTAGTTAACAACCAGATATAAATTACGTTTTGAGGAAGACACTCCTCCACAGCCCTCAGGGCAAGGGTTGTAAGTTATGCCCTGGGGGCATGTAAGGTTTTTATAGAAAGCGTTGTCATAGAAACTTCAAAAAGGGCTCATTTGATTGAAAATTGAAAAGGCTAGTGCTCTTTTTAATAGTCGAAAGTGATTGGAGCGCTACTAACCCCCCTCTCACACCCACCTTTTCCTCAAACACATCCAATCAAAATTTTGAGATAGTAATTTTGTTTAACATAGTTGAAAGTTCCGGACATTAGGTCTTTGAGAATGACACCCCCCCCCCCCCCACAACCCTCAGGGCAAGGGTTGTAAGTTTTGTCCTGGGGGCATATAAGGCTCTTATAGAAAGCGTTGTCGTTCAAATTATCTTCTGGCCTTGGGAGGTCATAGGGGTTTTGAGCCCAACTTATGTTAATTTTTGCTCGTGTTGAGTTTGACTCGGTTATTTATTGTAATTTCTGTTCGTTCATTTATTTATCGATGCTGATTTGTGGTAGTTTGACGCTTGGTAGATTATTTGATTTTATTTTTGCTCATTTTTGGATTAATGGAGTTCTTTAAAATTTTGAAAAGCTTATTTTGGGGAAAAAGTGTTTTAATTAATTCTATAAAAAAGAACATCTTAGACATAGATTCCCAGCCAGTGAAGTATAAAATCTCTATTTATGGCCTCATTATTAAATTTAAAATCCTTTGTTTTTACTCTATTAAAGCTAACTTCGCTCGTCTTAAGCTTATTTACAGTCAAGCTGTGCATAAGAAAGCATGAAAGGGGTTATTCGTTCTTTTAAATGGCTGCATTGGCTGCTGTATCATCGGTTTTACTAGTGCGGTTAGTTGGTGTCCACTTTGCAGTGTGGGGCCCTACTCTGATGCCAGCTATCGGCTACATTCAGATACTGGCTACATTCGATACCAGCTACCAGCTGCACTGATACCGAATAACAGCTACATTCGATATCAACTACCACAACGTTGGAGGACAGGCTTTCTAACTGCCTTTCAAAACAAGACCAGGCCACTGAAGCATCAGCCAATGCTGATGCCTTCTTCACCACCAAGTTCTTTTGAAGATTTAACGAAAAATAAATAAAAGTCTAAGAAATGTCAGAAGATAATTTACCTTATGTCGTTTCCCTGAGACATAAGCTTAATCTAGTTCACATTTTGAGCTTAGATAGCATAACGTAGATCGTTCCTGTCGAAATATTAAATAAAAAAAAACAAGTTTTTTTAACTGAAAGTAAGGAACGACGTTAAAACTTAAAACGAACAGAAATTATTCCGTATATGAAGGGGGCTGTCCCCTCCTCAACGCCTCGCTCTTTACGCTAAAGTTTTTTTATTGTTTAAAAAAATAGAGTTGTGAGAAAGTCAAACTTTAGCGTAAAGAGCGAGGCGTTGAGGAGGGGACAGCCCCCTTCATATACGGAATAATTTCTGTTCGTTTTAAGTTTTAACGTCGTTCCTTACTTTCAGTTAAAAAAACTTGTTTTTTTTATTTAATTTTTGAACGTTTTTGAATTAATGCAGGTTTTGATTTTGGCTCACCGTACATGAATAATTAAAACAAAATTTGCATAATATATTTGGTTAAATGGCTTTCTCGAAACTTGTTTAATTTTATTTACGAACGTTTTTATTAGTAATAAATATACGTAACTTAGAATTAACTTACGTAACGAACTTCTATATTCATAAATTTTTAACACGTATATTAGGGGGTTCGCCCCCTAGTCAATACCCTGCTTTTTAAACTATAGTTCGAATTTTTTTTCCAGTTCTTTAAAAATGACCTCTTAATCACAATCAGTTGATCAGTTGAAAAACTTGTTTTTTTTTTATTTAATTCCTGATCTTTTTCTTTAATAATGCTGGGAAATCCGGCGCCCCCTTCATAGCAATGTCCCTTCCCCCATGAAAACTTCCTTCATGGAAAGATCCTTCCATATAGCCCCCGACCCTCTCCTTCCCCCACCTACCAGAAAAAATCTCCTCTGAAAAAGTCTGTATACTTCCCAATAACCAATACTATATGTTAACATTGAGTAAAGTTCATAACTTTCAGCCCTCTCCCTGGGGACTTTGGGGGATCAAGTCATCCTAAAAGACATTTTTATCATATTTTCGACCATGCTGAACAAAATGGCTATCTCAAAATTTTGATCGGGTGACTTTGGGAAAAAAATGAGCGTGGGAGGGGGCCTAGTTGCCCTCCATTTTTTTTGGTCACTTAAAAAGGGCACTAGAACTTTTAATTTCCGTTCCAATGAGCCCTCCCACGATATTCTAGGACCACTGGGTCGATACGATCACCCCTGGGAAAAAAAAAAAAAACAAACAAACAAACAAACAAACAAATAAACACGCATCCGTGATCTTTCTTCTGGCAAAAAATGCAAAAATCCACATTTTTGTAGATAGGAGCTTGAAACCTCTACATTAGGGTTCTCTGATACGCTGAATATGATGGTGTGATTTTCATTAAGGTTCTATCATTTTTAGGGGGTCTTTCCCCCTTTTTTTGAAAATCAGCCAAATTTTCTCAGGCGCGTAACTTTTGATGGGTAGCTCTAAACTTGATGAAAGTTATATATTTGAAATCAGCATTGAAATCTGATTC
The DNA here is from genome assembly GCA_027921565.1 of Artemia sinica. Taxonomy (NCBI): domain Eukaryota; kingdom Metazoa; phylum Arthropoda; class Branchiopoda; order Anostraca; family Artemiidae; genus Artemia; species Artemia sinica. The sequence continues at coordinate 51,204,877 of CM051271.1, forward strand.
TTTTGATATATCTATTGGTATCAAAAACCCGTTTTCTAGAGTTTCGGTTACCATTGAGCCGGGTCGCTCCTTACTTACAGTTCGTTACCACGAACTGTTTGATACATTTTTGATTGCGCCTTTAGCTCTTAGCCTAGCCATTGGTGATAGCCTAGTAGCTTTTTAGAATTCTAAGGACTGTTTGATTGTTGTATTGCAATCAACGGACATATATTCACCCATAACAGGAGATAATTCAGACATGCATGTGATATACACCGAGTCAGCTTTTACTCATTCAACCCTCATTTATTTTAGCATTCCACCCTTTAAGAGGGGTGGAATAATTTGATTGTTATAGAATATGTTCGTGCAATATTGAATCCAATGTAAATTTAGAATGAATGTAAAATATATACAAGGTCTGGAGTAGAACTTGCCTACCATGACAAAATCAAAAATGTCTGTCTTGCCAACAACACATCTGGCCATAGACCACTTGTTTTTAATTAAAGGCCAACTTTAATGTTTATTTTAGATCTAAAACACCAAATTAAAAGCAAATAAAGGAATAGTCGCCCAAATAAAAAGTGTATTATCCTATATTATATAATAAAAAGTGTATTATCCTATACTATATAATAAAAAAGTGTACTATCCTATACTGTTAGTCCTATACTATAGAGCATATGCTAATATTTACTAAATCATTTTTTTTTTTTCGTTTCGAAAGCTGGTTTGGGGTTTGTTTAGAAACTTGGAAATCCAGATGGGTCGGTCTCTGCTCTTTTGAACTTGGCTGAATAAATATTTTCTTATAATTTCTCATTGTTTTTATCGATTATTTCATTAAAACGAAAAGGTTTAAAAAGGTTTCAATAAAACGAAAAGGTTTCATTTTGTCGGCATATGAATATGCTGACAAAATGAAAATATTTTATAATTCTAGCAAAACAAGTCACGCGAAGAAAAAGTTAAACTGGTCATCCAAAATCTAGGTAAATAGCTTTTTGTGATCCTACCTTCCCAAACTTTGTAGTAGACCCCCCCCCCCCTCTATTCCTTTTATAACGTATTTACCTGCTGACAACTATGGTTTGTAATTTTTTGTTTGCAACTCAATTCATAATTCATTTCCTTCTTTTTTCTTTATTTTTAAGAAAGTTAAATAATCCACTGGAAGAAAAAATTCCCCTAGAAAATATTTGTCACCTTTTTTCTTACCAATGGTTTGCAGTCCCCTTTATTTATTACCTCTTTATATTGCAACTCAAAGATATAAAAGCCTCCATGTGAAAACAATTTTCCAGAGTAAAAACTTTCGAAAACATGTATCTTCTTGTGCTTTTGACTTCTATAAACGTTTTTATTTCCTCCTAGAAACTGTATTTTCTAGGTATCTAGGTAAGTATTTTCTTAATCCTTCTTTTTTTTCTAAAGGATAGAGATAATCAGCGAGGAGGGACCACTTTGTGAGACGTCGTCATTACAGACAAAGACATGCGATCCCATTTTCAATGAAGAGTTCACATTTAAGGTAAGATCATACTCAAAATTAAATAAAAAAAAATACGTTTTTTCAACTGAAAGTAAGGAACAGCATTAAAACTCAAAACGAACAGAAATTATTCCGTATATGAAGAGGTTACCCCCTCATCAATACCATAATATTCACGTTAAAGCCTTTAGCACTTACAAAAAGCTTCCTATTCTAATTAAACGACCCATATGTTTCAGGAGTCTTTCTTAAAAAAGTGGGACTAACAGTTAAGTTGCACCGTAAAGGGCAAGTTATTGACGAGAGGGAAAACTCCTTCATATAAGAAATAATTACTGTTCGTCTTGAATTTTAATTTTGCTCCTCACTTCCAACAGGAAAAACTTGTTTTTTTTATCTTCTGATCGTTTTTCAAATAATGCCAGTAAATCAGGCCCACCCTCCATAAACAATTTCCTCCAATATAGGAAAACTCCTCCTTGGAAAGTTACTCCTACGTAAAATACACTCCTCCCTGTAAAATTTTTTTAGAAAATTCTATCCTGTCCTCCCTCCCCTAAAATTTCTTGCAGATGATTCAGTCTGAAAAATTCTCCCTAGTACTATTTTTATTAAAACAACCTTGGTTTTAACTGTTTTCCGATTACTCCATAAACCCCCCTTCCGTGGAAATCATTTCCAGGAAACCCATACACGCTGACAGTTTCCCCGGACAATTTTCCGGATCATCTCCACATGTGAAATTGATTAGGCAAAAAGAAAGTAAGACAAATAAAAGGAATTTCATATAGAAACTCTGCCAAATCCCTTCAGTGCAAAATTTCCCATGGAAAGTCCCCCCCCCAGAAAATTCTCTAAACACGTAAAATTATCCTTGAGGAAACCTTCCCCAAACCCGAGCCCCCCCCTCCGATAAATGTCAGTAAACTTCCCAATAGCAAATACTAGTAGGGACCTATCATGAGTTCCGAACGGGAGTCTATATATGGGCATAGAATCCATGTTTTTATGGTTTTTCTCACTGAGGATGTTTTTCATGGTTTTTCTCACTTTGATGGATGTTTCTTGGATGTCAATAACAATTTATGTGTGTTCTCATGGTTTTTCTCACTGAGGATATTTTTTTCATGGTTTTTCTCACTGTTTGATGGATGTAAACATAAGTTCACATCAAAAATTGATGGATTTAGACATCCGGTTATTATTTGATGGTTATGTGTGTTGATCAATTTATTTGTTGTTTTCTTGGGTGTCAACATAAGTTCAACAACAACTTAGATGTAGACATCTGGTTATTGTTTGATGGTTATGTGTGTTGCTCAATTTATTTGTTGTTTTCTTGGGTGTCAACATAAGTTCAACAACAACTTAGATGTAGACATCTGGTTATTGTTTGATGGTTATGTGTGTTGGTCAATTTATTTGTTGTTTTCATGGATGTCAACATAAGTCCAACAACAACTTGGATGTCAACAACAATTGCTGTTGTTTTCTTGGATGTCAACATACGTTCACATCAACAATTGCTGGATGTTTCTTGGATGACAACAACAATTGCTGAATGTTTCTTGGATGTCAACATCCGGTTGGAATACTATGATAACAAGGTGACATCATCAGATAAAAAAATTTCAATATTGGAATATTCTTAGCAGAGAGTTGAAAATACAGACAGGAAAATATAACTGATTGACACAATTTCTCCATGAGACAAGATAAATTTGAAAGCAGAAACGAAAATGGTAAACCATCTGAGGGAATGCTAACTCCTATTAAGAGATACATATTGTTTTTTATTTGGACCATTCTCGACTGTGTTCGGTATAATACACAACTACCATTTGAACAGTGTTGTAAGGTCTCCTACCCCAACCCCAAAGGGCCCTCCAACCAAAAGCCCCCCTTCCCCTGACCCCAAAGGGCCCCCCTCCCCCTCCCCTTCCTCCCCTTCCTCTCCCTCCCCCTCCCTTCCTCCCCTCCCCTTCCCCCCATTTTTTAATACTTTTTTGTGCACTTGAGACACAGAAGGACCCCCCCGTCCCCCAAAACGCCCCTCCCCTTTTTTTGAATTTTTTTAACATAGTATTTTTTCAACTTTTTTTTACATCTCGTCAAGGTTTACTTTAGTTAGAGTTATAGTTTAGTTTAATTTTAATTCAGAGTTTTAGTTTAGAGTCTTAGCTTAGAGTTTTAGTTACAGTTATAGTTTAGTTTAGTTTTAGTTAAGACTTTTAGTTTAGAGGTTTTGTTTAGTTTTAGATAAGAGTTTTAGTTTAGAGTTTTAGTTAGAGTTATAGTTTAGTTTAGTTTTAATTTAGAGTCTAGAGTTTTAATTTAGAGTGTTAGCTTAGAGTTTTAGTTAGAGTTATAGTCTAGTTTAATTTTAGTTAAGAGTTTTAGTTTAGACTTTAGAGTTTTAGTTTGAGTTAAGAGTTTTAGTTTAGAGTTGTTGTTTAGGTTTAGTTAAGAGTTTTAGTTTAGAGTTGTAGTTTAGTTTAGTTTTAGTTAAGAGTTTTAGTTTAGAGTTGTTGTTTAGTTTTAGTTAAGGGTTTTAGTTTAGAGTTCTAGTTTAGTTTAGTTTTAGTTTATAGTTTTAGTTTATATTAGCTTACAGTTTTAGTTAGAGTTATAGTAATTTTAGTTTAGAGTTTAGAGTTTTAGTTTGGAGTCTTAGATTAGAGTTTTAGTTAGAGTTATAGTTTAGGTTAGTTTTAGTTAAGAGTTTTCGTTTAGAGTTTAGAGTCTTAGCTTAGAGTTTTAGTTAGAGTTTAGAGTTTTAGTTTAGAGTTTTAGCTTAGAGTTTTAGTTCTATTTATAGTTTAGTTTATTTTTAGTTGATAATTTAGAGTTTTAGTTTAGAGTCTTAGCCTAGAGTTTTTGTTAGGGTTATAGTTTTGTTTAGTTTAGATATTGGAGTTTTAGTTTTGAGTCTTAGCTTAGAGTTTTAGTTAGAGTTATAGTTTAGTTTAGTTTAATTTTTCTTCACAGTTTTAGTTTAGAGTTGTTGTTTAGTTTTAGTTCAGAGTTTTAGTTTAGAGTTGTAGTTTAAATTAGTTTTAGTTAAGAGCTTTAGTTTAGAGTTTCTGTTTAGTTTTAGTTAAGAGTTTTAGTCTAGAATTGTAGTTTAGTTTTAGTAAAGAGTTTTATTTTAGAGTTTTAGTTTAGAGTCTTAGCTTAGAATTTTAGTTTAGAGTGTTAGCTTAGAGTTTTAGTTAAAGTTATAGTTTACTTTAGTTTTAGTTGAGAGTTTTAGTTTAGAGTTGTAGTTTAGTTTTAGTAAAGAGTTTTAGTTTAGAGAAGTAGGTTAGTTTTAGTTAAGAGTTTTAGTTTAGAGTTTTGAGTTTTAACTTAGAGTTTTAGTTAGAGTTATAGTTTAGTTTAATTTTAGTTAAGAGTTTTAGTTTAGATTTTAGAATTTTAGTTTAGAGTGTTAGCTTCGAGTTTTAGTTAGAGTTATAGTTTACTTTAGTTGTAGTTAAGAGTTTTAGTTTAGACTTATAGTTTAGCTTTAGTTAGTGGGTTTTAGTTTAGAGTTGTAGTTTAGTTTTAGTAAAGAGTTTTAATTTAGAGAAATAGGTTAGTTTTAGTTAAGAGTTTTAGTTTAGAGTTTAGAGTTTTAACTTAGAGTCTTAGCTTAGAGTTTTAGTTAGAGTTATAGTTTAGTTTAATTTTTGTTAAGAGTTTTAGTTTGGAGTTATAGTTTAGTTTTAGTTTAGAGTTTTAGTTAGAGTTATAGTTTAGTTTAATTTTTGTTAAGAGTTTTAGTTTAGAGTTGTAGTTTAGTTTTAGTAAAGAGTTTTAGTTTATAGCTTTAGTTCAGTTTAGTTTTAGTTAAGAGTTTTAGTTTAGAGTTTATAGTTTTAGTTTACAGTTTTACTTTAGAGTTTTAGTTAGAGTTATAGTTTTAGTTTAGTTTTAGTTAAGAGTTTTAGTTTAGATATTGGAGTTTTAGTTTTGAGTCTTAGCTTAAAGTTTTAGTTAGAGTTATAGTTTAGTTTAGTTTTAATTCAGAGTTTTAATTTAGAGTCTTAGCTTAGAGTTTTAGTTGGAGTTATTGTTTACTTTAGTTTTAGTTAAGGGTTTTAATTTAGACTTGTAGTTTAGTTTTAGTAAAGAGTTTTAGTTTAGAGTTGTAGTTTAGTTTTAGTTAAGAGTTTTAGTTTAGAGTTTAGAATTTTAGCTTAGAGTCTTAGCTTAGAGTTTTAGTTAGAGTTATAGTTTAGTTTAATTTTAGTTAATAGTTTTAGTTTAGAGTTTAAAGTTTTAGTCAGAGTTATAGTTTAGTTTAATTTTTGTTAAGTTTTAGTTTAGAGTTATGAAGAGTTTTACTTTAGAGTTCTAGTTTAGTTTAGTTTTAGTTAAGAGTTTTAGTTTAGGGTCTTAGCTTAGAGTTTTAGTTAGAGTTATAGTTTAGTTCAGTTTTAGTTAAGAGTTTTAGTTTAGAGTTTAGAGTTTTAATTTAGTTTTAGTTTAGAGTTTTAGTTTAGAGTTTGGAGTTTTAGTTAGAGTTATAGTTTACTTTTGTTGTAGTTCAAAGTCTAGAGTTTCAAGTTAGAATCTCAGGACTTAGAGTTTTAGTTAGAGTTATATTTATTTTAGTTAAGTGTTTTTTGACTTGTAGCTTAGTTTTAGCCAAACGTTTTAGTTTAGAGTTTTAGCCTATAGTCATAGCTTAGAGTTTTTCATTGCACTTTTATTTTAGTTTAGTTTTAGATAACAGTTTTAGTTTAGAGTTTCAGTTTTGTATTAGCTTACAGTTTTAGTTAGAGTTATAGTAGTTAGGAGTTTTAGTTTAGAGTTTAGAGTTTTAGTTTAGAGTCTTAGCTTAGAATTTTAGTTAGAGTTATAGCTTAGTTATGTTTTAGTTAAGAGTTTTTCTTTAGAGTTTAGAATCTTAGCTTAGAATTTTAGTTAGAAGTTAGAGTTTTAGTTTAGAGTCTTAGCTTAGAGTTTTAGTTCTATTTATAGTTTAATTTAGGTTTAGTTGAGAATTTAGAGTTTTAGTTTAGAGTCTTAGCTTAGAGTTTTTGTTAGAGTTATAGTTTAGTTTAGTTTAGATATTGGAGTTTTAGTTTTGAGTCTTAGCTTAGAGTTTTAGTTAGAGTTATAGTTTAGTTTAGTTTTACTTAAGAATTTTAGTTTAGAGGTGTTGTTTAGTTTTAGATAAGAGTTTTAGTTTAGAGTTTAGAGTTTTAGCTTAGAGTCTTAGCTTAGAGTTTTAGTTAGAGTTATAGTTTAGTTTACTTTTAGTTAAGAGTTTTAGTTTAGAGTTATAGTTTAATTTTAGTTAAGAGTTTTAGTTTTGAGTTGTAGTTTAGTTTTAGTATAGAGTTTTAGTTTAGAGTTGTAGGTTAGTTTTAGTTAAGAGTTTTAGTTTAGAGTTTTAACTTAGAGTCTTAGCTTAGAGTTTTAGTTAGAGTTATAGTTTAGTTTAATTTTAGTTAAGAGTTTTAGTTTAGACTTCAGAGTTTAAGTTTAGAGTTTTAGTTAGAGTTATAGTTTAGTTTACTTTTTGTTAAGAGTTTTAGTTTAGAGTTGTAGTTTAGTTTTAGTTTAGAGTTTTAGTTAGAGCTATAGTTTAGTTTAATTTTTGTTAAGAGTTTTAGTTTAGAGTTGTAGTTTAATTTTAGTTAAGAGTTTTAGTTTAGAGTTTAGAGTTTTAGCTTAGAGGGTTAGCTTAGAGTTTTAGTTAGAGTTATAGTTTAGTTTAATTTTAGTTAATAGTTTTAGTTTAGACTTCAGAGTTTTAGTTTAGAGTTTAGAGTTTTAGTTAGAGTTATAGTTTAGTTTATTTTTTGTTAAGAGTTTTAGTTTAGAGTTGTAGTTTAGTTTAGTTGTAGTTCAGAGTCTAGAGTTTCAAGTTAGACTCTCAGCACTTAGAGTTTTAGTTAGAGTTATATTTATTTTAGTTCTAGTTAAGTGTTTTTGAACTTGTAATTTAGTTTTAGCTAAATGTTTAAGTTTAGAGTTTTAGCCTAGTCATAGCTTAGAGTTTTTCCTTGCACTTTTAGTTCAGTTTAGTTTTAGGTAAAAGTTTTAGTTTAGAGTTTCAGTTTGGTATTGGCTTACTGTTTTAGTTAGAGTTATATTATTCCATATTATTACATAGAAATACCAAAACTATATGTTAGATTAGGTTAGGTTAGGTTAGGCTAGATTAGGTTACGTGTGCACACGTAACATTTCTAGGCTAACTTACACTAGGTTAAGTGGCGGGACACTTAACCTAGTGTAAGTTAACCTAGAAATGTTACGTGTGCACACGTAACCTAATCTAGCCTAGCCTAACCTAATCTAACCTATGGTTTTGATATTTCTATGTAAAAACATGGAATTTTACGTTAAATTTCGAATTCTGTCCGTTATGTGTCCTTGGTAAAAATTGTTAAAATTCCCCCCTGATAATTTCCCCTGAAAATTTCACCCTTGGAAACCCCCCTCCTCGTGTAAAATTAATTCCCCGTACCAAAATCCCCCATTTTGTCAAAAATGCGCCACTTAACCTAGTGTAAGTTAACCTAAAAATGTTACGTGTGCACACATAACCTAATCTAGCCTAACCTAACCTAATATAACCAATAGTTTTGGTATTTCTATGTAATAATACGGAATACTATAACTCTAACTAAAATTGTAAGCTAATACCAAACTGAAATTCTAAACTAAAACTCTTATCTAAAACTAAACTGAACTAAAAGTGCAAGAAAAACTCTAAGCTATGACTAGGTTAAAACTCTAAACTAGAACGTTTAGCTAAAACTAAATTACAAGTTCAAAAACTTAACTAAAACTAAAATAAATATAACTCTAACTAAAACTCTAAGTGCTGAGAGTCTAACTTGAAAATCTAGACTCTGAACTACAATTAAAATAAACTATAACTCTAAACTAAAACTCTTAACAAAAATTCAACTAAACTATAACTCTAACTAAGACTCTAAACTCTAAACTAAAACTCTGAAGTCTAAACTAAAACTATTAACTAAAATTAAACTAAACTACAACTTTAACTAAAACTCTAAACTCTAAACTAACACTCTTAACTAAAACTAAACTAAAACTCTAAACTAAAACTCTTTACTAAAACTAAACTATAAGTCTAAACTAAATCTCATAACTAAAACTAAAGTAAACAATAACTCTAACTAAAACTCTACGCTAAGACTCTAAGTTAAAACTCTAAACTAAAACTAAACTAAAACTATAACTCTAACTAAAACTCTAAAGTAAAACTGTAAACTAAAACTATGAACTCTAAACTAAAACACTTAACTAAAACTAAACTAAACTAAAACTCTAAACTAAAACTCTTAACTAAAACTAAACTACAACTCTAAACTAAAACTCTTAACTAAAACTAAAGTAAACTATAACTTTAACTAAAACTCTTAACTAAACTAAAACTCTTAACTAAACTAAATTCTTAACTAAACTAAAACTCTAAACTAAAACTCTTAACAAAAATTAAACTAAACTATAACTCTAACTAAAACTCTAAACTAAAACTCTGAAGTCTGAACTAAAACTCTTAACTAAAATTAAACTAAACTATAACTCTAACTAAAACTCTAAGCTAAGACTCTAAGTTAAAACTCTAAACTAAAACTCTTAAGTAAAACCAACCTACAACTCTAAAATAAAACTCTTTACTAAAACTAAACTACAACTCTAAACTAAAATTCTTAACTAAAACTAAACTATAAGTCTAAACTAAAACTCTTAACTAAAACTAAAGTAAACTATAACTCTAACTAAAACTCTAAGCTAAGACTCTAAACTAAAACTCTAAACTCTAAACTAAAACTCTTATCTAAAACTAAACAACACCTCTCAACTAAAATTCTTAACTAAAACTAAACTAAACTATAACTCTAACTAAAACTCTAAGCTAAGACTCTAAACTAAAACTCTGAATTAAAAATAAACTAAATTATACCTCTAACTAAAACTCTAAGCTAAGACTCAAAACTAAAACTCCAATATCTAAACTAAACTAAACTATAACTCTAACAAAAACTCCAAGCTAAGACTCTAAACTAAAAGTCTAAATTCTCAACTAAAACTAAACTAAACTATAAATAGAACTAAAACTCTAAGGCAAGATTCTAAACTATAACTCTAAACTCTAACTAAAATTCTAAGCTAAGACTCTAAACTCTAAACAAAAACTCTTAACTAAAACTAAACTAAACTATAACTATAACTAAAACTCTGAGCTACGGCTCTAAACTAAAACGCTTATCTAAAACTAAGCAACACCTCTAAACTAAAATTCTTAACTAAAACTAAACTAAACTATAACTCTAACTAAAACTCTAAGCTAAGACTCTAAACTAAAACTCTGAATTAAAACTAAACTAAACTATAACTCTAACTAAAACTTTAAGCTAAGACTCAAAACTAAAACTCCAATATCTAAACTAAAACTCTTAACTAAACTAAACTAAAACTATAACTCTAACTAAAACTCTAAAGTAAAACTGTAAACTAAAACTATAAACTCTAAACTAAAACTCTTAACTAAAACTAAACTAAACTAAAACTCTAAACTGAAACTCTTAACTAAAACTAAACTACAAATCTAAACTAAAACTCTTAACAAAAATTAAACTAAAGTATAACTCTAACTAAAACTCTAAACTAAAATTAAGCTACAACTATAAACTAAAACTCTTAACTAAAACTAAACTATAAGTCTAAACTAAAACTCTTAACTAAAACTAAACAACACCTCTAAACTAAAATTCTTAACTAAAACTAAACTAAACTATAACTCTAACTAAAACTCTAAGCTAAGACTCTAAACTAAAACTCTGAATTAAAACTAAACTAAACTATACCTCTAACTAAAACTCTAAGCCAAGACTCAAAACTAAAACTCCAATATCTAAACTAAACTAAACTATAACTCTAACAAAAACTCTAAGCTAAGACTCTAAACTGTTCTCAGCTAAAACTAAACTAAACTATAACTATAACTAAAACTCTGAGCTACGACTCTAAACTAAAACTCTAAACTCTAAACTAAAACTCTTATCTAAAACCAAGCAACACCTCTAAACTAAAATTCTTAACTAAAACTAAACTAAACTATAACTCTAACTAAAACTCTAAGCTAAGACTCTAAACTAAAACTCTGAATTAAAACTAAACTAAACTATAACTCTAACTAAAACTTTAAGCTAAGACTCAAAACCAAAACTCCAATATCTAAACTAAAACTCTTAACTAAACTAAACTAAAACTATAACTCTAACTAAAACTCTAAAGTAAAACTGTAAACTAAAACTATAAACTCTAAACTAAAACTCTTAACTAAAACTAAACTAAACTAAAACTCTTAACTAAAACTAAACTACAACTCTAAACTAAAACTCTTAACAAAAATTAAACTAAACTATAACTCTAACTAAAACTCTAAACTAAAATTAAGCTACAACTCTAAACTAAAACTCTTAACTAAAACTAAACTATAAGTCTAAACTAAAACTCTTAACTATAACTAAACAACACCTCTAAACTAAAATTCTTAACTAAAACCAAACTAAACTATAACTCTAACTAAAACTCTAAGCTAAGACTCTAAACTAAACTCCGAATTAAAACTAAACTAGATTATACCTCTAACTAAAATTCTAAGCCAAGACTCAAAACTGAAACTCCAATATCTAAACTAAACTAAACTATAACTCTAACAAAACTCTAAGCTAAGACTCTAAACTGTTCTCAGCTTAAACTAAACTAAACTATAAATAGAACTAAAACTCTAAGCTAAGACTCTAAACTCTAAACAAAAACTCTTAACTAAAACTAAACTAAACTATAAGTCTAACTAAAACTCTAAGCTAAGACTCTAAACTAAAACTCTAAACTCTAAACTAAAACTCTTAACTACTATAACTCTAACTAAAACTGTTAGCTAATACTAAACTGAAACTCTAAACTAAAACTCTTATCTAAAGCTAAACTAAACTAAAAGTGCAATGAAAAACTCTAAGCTATGACTCTAGATTAAAACTCTAAACTAAAACGTTTAGCTAAAACTAAACTTTAAGTAAAAAAACACTTCACTAAAACTAAAATAAATATAACTTTAACTAAAACTCTAAGTCCTGAGAGTCTAACTTGAAACTCTAGACTCTGAACTACAACTAAATTAAACTATAACTCTAGCTAAAACTCTAAACTCTAAACTAAAACTCTAAACTAAAACTAAACTAAAACTCTCATCTAAAACTAAACAACACCTCTAAACTAAAACTCTTAACTAAAAATAAAGTAAACAATAACTCTAACTAAAACTCTAAGCTAAGACTCCAAATTAAAACTCTGAATTAAAACTAAACTAAACTATAACTCTAACTAAAACTTTAAGCTAAGACTCAAAACTAAAACTCCAATATCTAAACTAAAACTCTTAACTAAAACTAAACTAAAACTATAACTCTAACTAAAACTCTAAAGTAAAAATGTAAACTAAAACTATAAACTCTAAACTAAAACTCTTAACTAAAACTAAACTAAACTAAAACTCTAAACTAAAACTCTTAACTAAAACTAAACTACAACTCTAAACTAAAACTCTTAACAAAAATTAAACTAAACTATAACTCTAACTAAAACTCTAAACTAAAATTAGGCTACAACTCTAAACTAAAACTCTTAACTAAAACTAAACTATAAGTCTAAACTAAAACTCTTAACTAAAACTAACCAACACCTCTAAACTAAAATTCTTAACTAAAACTAAACTAAACTATAACTCTAACTAAAACTCTAAGCTAAGACTCTAAACTAAAACTCTGAATTAAAACTAAACTAAGCTATACCTCTAACTAAAACTCTAAGCCAAGACTCAAAACTAAAACTCCAATATCTAAACTAAACTAAACTATAACTCTAACAAAAACTCTAAGCTAAGACTCTAAACTGTTCTCAGCTAAAACTAAACTAAACTATAAATAGAACTAAAACTCTAAGCTAAGACTTTAAACTCTAAACAAAAACTCTTAACTAAAGCTAAACTAAACTATAAGTCTAACTAAAACTCTAAGCTAAGACTCTAAACTAAAACTCTTAACTCTAAACTAAAACTCTTAACTACTATAACTCTAACTAAAACTGTTAGCTAATACCAAACTGAAACTCTAAACTAAAACTCTTATCTAAAGCTAAACTAAACTAAAAATTCAATGAAAAACTCTAAGCTATGACTATTGGCTAAAACTCTAAACTAAAACGTTTAGCTAAAACTAAACTTTAAGTCCAAAAACACTTAACTAAAACTAAAATAAATATAACTTTAACTAAAACTCTAAGTCCTGAGAGTCTAACTTGAAACTCTAGACTCTGAACTACAACTAAACTACACTATAACTCTAGCTAAAACTCTAAACTCTAAACTAAAACTCTAAACTAAAACTTAACTAAAACTCTAAACTCTAAACTAAAACTCTCATCTAAAACTAAACAACACTTCTAAACTAAAACTCTTAACTAAAAATAAAGTAAACATTAACTCTAACTAAAACTCTAAGCTAAGACTCTAAATTAAAACTCTGAATTAAAAATAAACTAAACTATAACTCTAACTAAAACTTTAAGCTAAGACTCAAAACTAAAACTCCAATATCTAAACTAAAACTCTTAACTAAAACTAAACTAAAACTGTAACTCTAACTAAAACTCTAAAGTAAAACTGTAAACTAAAACTATAAACTCTAAACTAAAACTCTTAACTAAAACTAAACTAAACTAAAACTCTAAACTAGAACTCTTAACTAAAGCTAAAATACAAGTCCAAACTAAAACTCTTAACAAAAATTAAACTAAACTATAACTCTAACTAAAACTCTAAACTAAAATTAAGCTACAACTCTAAACTAAAAGTCTTAACTAAAACTAAACTATAAGTCTAAACTAAAACTCTTAACTAAAACTAACCAACACCTCTAAACTAAAATTCTTAACTAAAACTAAACTAACCTATAACTCTAACTAAAACTCTAAGCTAAGACTCTAAACTAAAACTCTGAATTAAAACTAAACTAAACTATACCTTTAACCTAAACTCTAAGCCAAGACTCAAAACTAAAACTCCAATATCTAAACTAAACTAAACTATAACTCTAACAAAAACTCTAAGCTAAGACTCTAAACTGTTCTCAGCTAAAACTAAACTAAACTATAAATAGAACTAAAACTCTTTGCTAAGACTCTAAACTCTAAACAAAAACTCTTAACTAAAACTAAACTAAACTATAAGTCTAACTAAAACTCTAAGCTAAGATTCTAAACTAAAACTCTAAACTCTAAACTAAAACTCTTAACTACTATAACTCTAAATAAAACTGTTAGCTAATACCAAACTGAAACTCTAAACTAGAACTCTTATCTAAAGCAAAACTAAACTAAAAGTGCAATAAAAAACTCTAAGCTATGACTATAGATTAAAACCCTAAACTAAAACGTTTAGCTAAAACTAAACTTTAAGTCCAAAAACACTTAACTAAAACTAAAATAAATATAACTTTAACTAAAACTCTAAGTCCTGAGAGTCTAACTTGAAACTCTAGACTCTCAACTACAACTAAACTAAACTATAACTCTAGCTAAAACTCTAAACTCTAAACTAAAACTCTAAACTAAAACTAAACTAAAACTCTAAACTCTAAACTAAAACTCTCATCTAAAACTAAACAACACCTCTAAACTAAAACTCTTAACTAAAAATAAAGTAAACAATAACTCTAACTAAAACTCTAAGCTAAGACTCTAAACTAAAACTCTGATTTAAAACTAAACTAAACTATAACTCTAACTAAAACTCTAAGCTAAGACTCAAAACTAAAACTCCAATATCTAAACTAAAACTCTTAACTAAAACTAAACTAAAACTGTAACTCTAACAAAAACTCTAAAGTAAACATGTAAATTAAAACTATAAACTCTAAACTAAATTTCTTAACTAAAACTAAACTAAACTAAAGCTCTAAACTAAAACTCTTAACTAAAACTAAATTATAACTCTAAACCAAAACTCTTAACAAAAATTAAACTAAATTATAACTCTAACTAAAACTCTTAACTAAAACTAAACTATAACTCTAAACTAAAACTCTTAACAAAAATTAAACAAAACTATAACTCTAACTAAAACTCTAAACTCTAAACTCTGAAGTCTAAACTAAAACTCTTAACTATAAAATTAAACTAAACTATAACTCTAACTAAAACTCTAAGCTAAGACTCTAAGTTAAAACTCTTAAATCTAAACTAAAACTCTTAACTAAAACTAACCTACAACTCTAAACTAAAACTCTTTACTAAAATTAAACTACAACTCTAAACTAAAATTCTTAACTAAAACTAAACTATAAGTCTAAACTAAAACTCTTAACTAAAACAAAAGGAAACTATAACTCTAACTAAAACCCCAAGCTAACACTCTAAACTAAAACTCTAACTAAAACTCTAAGCTAATACTCTAAACTAAAACTCTAAACTCTAAACTAATTTCTTTACTAAAACTAAACTATAACTCTAAACTAAAACTAAACAACAACTCTAAACTAAAACTTTTAACTAAAACTAAACATAACTACAACTCTAATCTAAAACTAAACAACAATTCTAAACTAAAACTCTTAAAAAACTAAACTAAACTGTAACTCTAACTAAAACTCTAAGCTAACACTCTAAATTAAAACTCTAGACTCTAAACTAAAACTAAACTAAACTATGACTCTAACTAAAACTCTAAACTCTAAACTAAAACTCTTATCTAAAACTAAGTAACACCTCTAAACTAAAATTCTTAATTAAAGCTAAACTAAACTATAACTCTAACTAAAACTCTAAGCTAAGACTCCAAACTAAAACTCTGAATTAAAACTAAACTAAACTATAACTCTAACTAAGGTAAACCTTGACGAGATGTAAAAAAAGTTGAAAAAATACTCTGTTAAAAAAATTAAAAAAGGGGGGCCCTTTTGGGGGCCCAGGGGGCCCTTCTGTGTCTCAAGTGCACAAAAAAGTATTAAAAAAATGGAGGAGGGGAGGAGAGGGTGGAGGGGTGGGGAGGGGGAGGAAGGGGGGGGGGTTGGGAGGAAGGGAAGAAGGGGAGGGGAGGGGGGCCCTTTGGGAACCAAAGGGGAGGGGGCACTTTGGGTCCCGGGAGGAGGGGGGGGGGCTTTTGGCTTTGGATAGGGGGCCTTACAACACTGTTCAAATGGAAGTTGTGTATTATACCGAACACAGTCGAATATGGCCCAATTAAAAAACAATATGTATCTCTTAATAGGAGTTATCTTTCCCTCAGATGGTTTACCATTTTCGCTTCTGCTTTCAAATTTATCTTGTCTCATGGAAAAATTGTGTCAATCATTTATATTTTCCTGTCTGTATATTCAACTCTCGGATAAGAATATTCCAATATTGAAATTTCCTTATCTGATGATGTCACCTTGTTATCATAGTATTCCAATCGGATGTTGACATCCAAGAAACATTCAGCAATTGTTGTTGTGAACTTATGTTGACATCCAAGAAAACAACAGCAATTGTTGTTGACATCCAAGTTGCTGTTGGACTTATGTTGACATCCATGAAAACAACAAATAAATTGACCAACACCAATAACCATCAAACAATAACCAGATGTCTGCATCCAAGTTGTTGTTGAACTTATGTTGACATCCAAAAAACAACAAATAAATTGACCAACACACTTAACCATCAAACAATAACCAGATGTCTACATCCAATTTGTTGTTGAACTTATGTTGACATCCAAGAAAACAACAGATAAGTTGATCAACATACATAACCATCAAACAATAACCAGATGTCTACATCCCTCAATTGTTGATGTAAACTTATGTTTACATCCATCAAAAAGTGAGAAAAACCATAAAAAAACATTCCCAGTGAGAAAAACCATGAAAAAACAACCCAGTGAGAAAAACCATGAAAACATACATGAATTGTTATTGACATCCAAGAAACATCATCAAAGTGAGAAAAACCATGAAAAAACATCCTCCATGAGAAAAACCACAAAAACATGGATTCTGCCCATATATTAACTCCCGTTCGGAACTCATGATAGGTCCCTACTAATACTATACTTAAGCAAGGGACAAATTTTATAATTTAAATATCCATCTCCGGGGGTTGGGCTGAGGGGGTCATGCTATCTCTAAATTCATAGTTTTGAGACTTTTAAACTATGCTGAACAAAATATTTATCTCAAAATTTTTATCAGACGATTTTGTTAAAAAAACAAGAGGCGTGAGGGGGGGCTAGTTGCCCCTGAATCATTTTGGTCACTTAAAAAGGACGCTAGAACTAACTATTTCTGTTTGAATGAGCCCTTCCCCGGTGTGATCACCCCTGGAGTAAAAAAAAAACAAAAACAAAAAAAAATAAATAAACACATTCGTGTTTTTTTTTTCTGGTAAAAAAACAACAAAATTTGACATTTTTATAGATGGGAGCTTGAATCTTTTACAACAGGGTTTTCGTATAAACTGAAGCTGATGGTATGATTTTCATTGAGATTCTATGATATTTAGGGATTCTTCTCAGTAGAAAGGCCTCAATTGATCCCACGAGAACCACGTGGTTTATGGTTTTTCTCACTGAGAATGAAAAAACAGAATTTTTCTCACTTGAAAAACCAGGAATTTTCTCACTTTTATGGATGTTTTTCTTGGATGGTTATGTGTGTTGGTCAATTTATTTGATGTTTTTCATGGTTGTCAACATCAAATTATGGATGTTTTATGGTTTTTGTCAGTGAGAAAAAACAGGAACTTTCTCACATTTATGTCTGTTCGTTGTCAGTGAGAATGGACATGCTCGGAGCGAATGTTATGAGATTGTTTGGCTAACCTAACCTGAGAACTTGATTTACATAATCGGCGGGGAAATTATTGATTCACGAAGGGGGAATTAAGAAACATTATGGTTTTCTTTGATCTTTAGGTGAACCTAACCTGAGAAATTGATTTACATAATCGCTAGGGGAAATTATTGATTCACGAAGGGGGAATTAAGAAACATTATGGTTTCTTTGATCTTTAGGCGAACCTAACCTGAGAACTTGATTTACATAATCGGCGGGGAAATTATTGATTCACGAAGGGGGAATTAAGAAACATTATGGTTTCTTTGATCTTTAGGCGAACCTAACCTGAGAACTTGATTTACATAATCGCTAGGGGAATGTATTGATTCACGAAAGGGGGAATTAAGAAACATTATGGTTTCTTTGATCTTTAGGTGAACCTAACCTGAGAACTTGATTTACATAATCGCTAGGGGAATGTATTGATTCACGAAAGGGGGGAATTAAGAAACATTATGGCTTCTTTAATCTTAGGTCTGAGGGATAAACGTTCTTTAGGTCAGAGAGAAAAATTAGTATTCTATTTTTAAATAGGGCTTCATTGATCTTTAGTGTCAGGAATCATAAATGACATGACTTGTTATCTTGGAATTATGCGGGAGTCTAAAGAGATAGAAATTCTATTTTTAAATACGGCTTCACTGAGCTTTAAGTCGGAGAGATAAATTGATATTCTAACGAAACCTTAATAGTTTAGCTAGGAGCATTTATGAGATGAAGAGATTAACGTAGGAAAGGGTTTCCTAGAAATTTGAAATGTGAAAGCACAGAGATGCCAAAAAACAAAAGGAACACACAGAAATTACTTTTAGGGGATTATTTGGGCGAAACGGTTTTAGACAGGTTATGGAATTATTTCGGCGAAACAGTTAGAGACATTTTAAAAGATGATTTTAGAAAGGGTTTTAGAAGAGAATTTGAGGGTGGTCGTTATAGTAAACAAGTTCTATTTGAACAGTGTCGTGAGGTCCTCTACCCCAACCCCAAAGGGCCCCGATTGCCCTACCCCGATCCAAAGGGCTCCAATCCCCATATCCCAAATTCCGAAGGAACCCCACCATTCCCCAAAGGTTCCCCGGGCTCCCACCCGGCCCCCCAGACCCTCAAAGGCCATCCCCAGGCTCCCAAAGGCCCATCGAGCTCCCAAAAGACCACCGGGGTCCCAAAGGCCTTCACCCGGTCCCCAAAAATGTCCCCCAGGCTCCCAACTGGCCCCCCGGACCCCCAAAGGCCCTCCACGGTCCCCAAAGGTCCCCCAGGCTCCCAAAGGGCCACCCAGCCCTCAAGGGCCCCTGGATCCCCAAACGCCCCCCCGGGTCCCCAAAGAGCCCCATCCCCATTTTTTAATACTTTTTTTATTGCTTTATTATATCTTTTCAGAACAAGTTATTTTCTTAATGTCCATCCTTGCGGACCGGGAAAGCGCCGCAGGAAACGCTATGGGCCCGAGAAGCGCCGTAGGAAGCGCTGCGGGCCCGAGAAGCGCCGCATGGATGCACCGCAAAGATGCGCCACGGGCCAGAAAAGCGCTGCAGGATGCGCTGTGGGCCCGAAAAGCGCCGCAAAAAAAAAAATTTGAACACTTTGAAAATAAACGAACCAATTGCCGCCTTCTATGTCATATCTTAGATTATCTTAAGTTGGAACTTTCAGTTGAATTAACCAAATGTTATTAGGCAATAATCCAAATTTTAACAGTAGGGATGATTTGAACACTTTGAAAATAAGCTATTTTAATTTGCGCATTTTGAGACAAAAGGACCCCATCCCCCCAACTTTTGGCTCCCCCTTCCACCATTAGTGTTTTGTCGTGGTTTACCATGTCACAGTTACATTCTCTTGATTTTTCAAAGCTCATTTTGGATTTCTGTCGTTGAAATGCAAGAGCTGGAATATTTCAGTAGTGTTTTGTCATGGTTTACCATGTCACAGTTACATTCTCTTAATTTTTCAAAGTTCATTTTGGATTTCTTTCGTTGAAATGCAAGAGTTGGAATATTTCAGTAGTGTTTTGTTGTGCTTTATACTGTCACAGTTACATTCTCTTGATTTTTCAAAGTTCATTTTGGTTTTCTTTCGTTGAAATGCAAGAGCTGGAATATTTCAGTAGTGTTTTGTTGTGGTGTACCTTGTCACACTTACATTCTCTTATTTTTTCAAAGTTCATTTTGAATTTCTTTCGTTGAAATGTAAGAGTTGGAATATTTCAGTAGTGTTTTGTCATGGTTTACCGTGTCACAGTTACATTCTCTTAATTTTTCAAAGTTCATTTTGAATTTCTTTCGTTGAAATGCAAGAGTTGGAATATTTCAGTAGTGTTTTGTTATGGTTTACCTTGTCACAGTTACATTTTCGTGATTTTTCAAAGTTCATTTTGAATTTCTTTCGTTGAAATGCAAGAGTTGGAATATTTGAGTAGTGTTTTGTTGTGGTTTACCTTGTCAGAGTTATGTTCTCTTGATTTTTTAAAGTTCATTTCGAATTTCTTTAATTGAAATGCAAGAGTAGGAATATTTCAGTAGTGTTCTGTCGTGGTTTACCTTGTCAGAGTTACATTCTCTTGATTTTTCAAAGTTCATTTGAATTTCTTTCATTGAAATGCAAGAGTTGGATTATTTCAATAGTGTTTTGTTGTGCTTTACCTTGTCACAGTTACATTCTCTTAATTTTTCAAAGTTCATTTGAATTTCTTTCGTTGAAATGTGAGAGTTGGAATATTTCAGTAGTGTTTTGTCGTGGTTTACCTTGTCACAGTTATATTCTCTTAATTTTTCAAAGTTCATTTGAATTTCTTTCGTTGAAATGTGAGAGTTGGAATATTTCAGTAGTGTTTTGTCGTGGTTTACCTTGTCACAGTTACATTCTCTTGATTTTTCAAAGTTCATTTCGAATTTCTTTCATTGAAATGCAAGAGTTGGACTATTTCAGTAGTGTTTTGTCGTGGTTTACCATTTCAAAGTTACATTCTCTTGATTTTTCAAAGTTCATTTTGGATTTCATTCGTTGAAATGCAAGAGTTGGAATATTTCAGTAGTGTTCTGTCATTGTTTACCATGTCACAGTTATATTATCTTGATTTTTCAAAGTTCATTTTGAATTTCTTTCATTGAAATGCAAGAGTTGGAATATTTCAGTAGTGTTTTGTCGTGGTTTACCTTGTCACAGTTACATTCTCTTTATTTTTTCAAAAATCATTTTGGTTTTCTTTCGTTGAATTGCAAGAGTTGGAATATTTCAGTAGTGTTTTGTTGTGGTTTACCTTGTCACAGTTACATTCTCTTGATTTTTCAAAGTTCATTTTGGTTTTCTTTCGTTGAAATGCAAGAGTTGAATTATTTCAATAGTGTTTGTCATGGTTTACCTTGTCATAGTTACATTCTCTTGATTTTTCAAAGATCATTTTGAATTTCTTTCATTGAAATGCAAGAGTTGGAATATTTCAGTAGTTTTTTGTTGTGGTTTACCTTGTCACAGTTACATTCTTTTGATTTTTTCAAAGTTTATTTGAATTTCTTTCGTTGAAATGCAAGAGTTGGAATATTTCAGTAGTATTTTGTCGTGGTTTACCTTGTCATAGTTACATTCTCTTAATATTTCAAAGTTCATTTTGAATTTCTTTCGTTGAAATGCAAGAGTTAAAATATTTCAGTAGTGTTTTATCGTGGTTTACCATGTCACAGTTACATTGTCTTGATTTTTCAAAGTTCATTTTGAATTTCTTTCATTGAAATGCATGAGTTGGAGTGTTTCAGTAGTGTTTTGTCGTGGTTTACCATGTCACACTTAAACTCTTTTGATTTTTCAAAGTTCATTTTGGATTTCTTTCACTGAAATGCAAGAGTTGGATTATTTCAATAGTGTTTTGTTGTGGTTTACCTTGTCACAGTTACTTTCTCATAATTTTTTAAAGTTTATTTTGAATTTCTTTCGTTGAAATGCCAGAGTTGGATTATTTCAGTAGTGTTTTGTTGTGGTTTACCTTGTCAAGGTTACATTCTCTTGATTTTTTAAAGTTCATTTTGGAATTTCTTTCGTTGAAATGCAAGAGTTGGAATATTTCAGTAGTGTTTTGTGTCATAGTTTACCTTGTCACACTTACATTCTATTGATTTTTCAAAGTTTATTTTGGATTTATTTCATTGAAATGCAAGAGATGGAATATTTCAGTAGTGTTTTGTCGTGGTTTACCTTATCACAGTTACATTCTCTTGATTTTTCAAAGTTCATTTTTGGATATCTTTTATTGAAATGCAAGAGTTGGAATATTTCAGTAGTGTTTTGTCGTGGTTTACCTTGTCACTGTTAGATTCTCTTAATTTTTCAAACTTCATTTTGAATTTTTTTCATTGAAATGCAAGAGTTGGAATATTTCACTAGTGTTTTGTTGTGGTTCACATTGTCACAGTTACATTCTCTTAATTTTTCAAAGTTCATTTTGAATTTCTTTCATTAAAATGCAAGAGTTGGAATATTTCAGTAGTGTTTTGTCATGGTTTACAATGTCACACTTACATTCTCTTTGATTTTTCAAATTCATTATGGATTTCTTTCATTGAAATGTGTTTTGTTATGCTTTACCTTGACACAGTTACATTTTCATGATTTTTCAAAGTTCATTGGGATTTCTTTCGTTGAAATGCAAGAGTTGGACTATTTCAGTAGTGTTTTGTTGGGGTTTACCTTGTCACAGTTAGATTCTCTTAATTTTTCAAAGTTCATTTTGGAATTTCTTTCATTGAAATGCAAGAGTTGGAATATTTCAGTAGTGCTTTGTCATGGTTTACCATGTCACAGTTACATTCTCTCGATTTTTCAATGTTCATGATGGATTTCTTTCGTTGAAATGTGTTTTTGCTATGCTTTACCTTGACACAGTTACATTTTCTTGATTTTTCAATGTTCATTGGGATTTCTTTCGTTGAAATGCAAGAGTTGGATTATTTCAGTAGTGTTTTGTTGTGGTTTACCTTGTCACAGTTACATTCTCTTGATTTTTCAAAGTTCATTTTGGATTTCTTTCGTTGAAATGTAAGAGTTGGAATATTTCAGTAGTGTTTTGGTGGTTTACCTTGTCACAGTTAGATTCTTTTAATTTTTCAAAGTTTATTTTGATTTTCATTCATTGAAATGCAAGAGTTGGATTATTTCAATAGTGTTTTGTCATGGTTTACCATGTCACAGTTACATTCTCTTGATTTTTCAAAGTTCATGATGGATTTCTTTCGTTGAAATGTGTTTTGCTATGCTTTACCTTGACACAGTTACATTTTCTTGATTTTTCAATGTTCATACGGATTTCTTTCGTTGAAATGCAAGAGTTGGAATATTTCAGTAGTGTTTTGGTGGTTTACCTTGTCACAGTTAGATTATTTTAATTTTTCAAAGTTTATTTTGATTTTCATTCATTGAAATGCAAGAGTTGGATTATTTCAATAGAGTTTTGTCATGGTTTACCATGTCACAGTTACATTCTCTTGATTTTTCAAAGTTCATGATGGATTTTCTTTCGTTGAAATGTGTTTTGCTATGCTTTACCTTGACACAGTTACATTTTCTTGATTTTTCAATGTTCATACGGATTTCTTTCGTTGAAATGCAAGAGTTGGAATATTTCAGTAGTGTCTTGTTGTTGTTTACCTTGTCACAGTTACATTCTAATGATTTTTCAAAGTTCATTTTGGATTTCTTTCGTTGAAATGTAAGAGTTGGAATATTTCAGTAGTGTTTTGTCGTTGTTTACCTTGTCACAGTTGCATTCTCTTGATCTTTCAAAGTTCATTATGAATTTCTCTTTTATTGAAGTGCAAGAGTCAGATTAAGTTAGGTTTTTTGAAGAAGCGCAAAATGTTCAAGTTCTCTTTTGAATTTTCGTAAAGAAAAGAAAAAAGCTATAGTCCAATTCTAATTTTTTCCAAAGAAAATAAAAAATCTCCAACCTTTTAATAAACATACTAAGCGTTTTGACATGCTAACATATCCTAAAATAATGGAAATATCACAAAGTAATGTATAATATATTTTTAATGAAATAACAACATGTAGCATATTAACACAAAAATATGTTTCAGATATTATTATACATTATTAACATCGTTGAACAACGTTGGACATTTTGAATCTGTTCCATAAAATAATTTATCATGTTCTCTTTTGATACTAGAGTTACTCGCTTCTCTTAGTTCATAACCAGTAGAATAATCATTCATCCATTTTGTGTCATATACAATTTTTACAGGGGTGTCACCAAATGACTCAATCTGTATTTCTTCTTTAGTATTATTTGATTCATTGACTATATGATCTGTAGTAGTAATAATGCTCACTTATGCTTCATTTTCAATCAATTTATCATTATAATCATTGATGATATTGTATGCCAATGCCCTTTTTATTTTGCCAGCGATTTCACCGTCTATTCTCACATTGTGTTTACACAGGTAACAGTTCTGGCAGGTAGACATGATATGATTTATTACACTAGTGCAGCAGTAGGCCTTTCTTTTCCTCTTTGCTTTCATTTGAATAGTAATACCAGAACGATGGGAATAGGATCTATCAATAGGTATCGTGTTACCAGAACCATTAGCAAGAAGATGACCATCTTCATCAACTATTATTTTTAAGTTGGCATTCTCCTTTAGCACTATCATCTCTGGTGCTCTCACTCTCGCATATCCACCTTGGGCAATGTTGAATGATTTCGATATTCCAAAGAAATTTAGCTTTTCACTATCATGACAACGCACACATACATTTCCAATAAGATCTCCATTAATGCTTGTCTCATAGTTTAAATAACGATCTATGTCGGCATTCAAAACGACGATGATTTTATCGTGTGTACACACTTTCTCTGAATAATTCATTTTCACTTTTTTTCTAAGTATGATACAAGGTGTTTATCCTGCCAAAGTGTGAAAATTACTGATTTAATACCTACATTTAACTAGGTAGTGTCGATAACCAGCCATAGAGCATCACTGAGACAGCGGCATAGTGTCTATGACCAACCATAGAGTATAATTGATACAGCCATATGAATAAATATTAATAAATAAATAGAAAACATTTCTCCATGTTTAAGTTAGGTTGGATTAGGTTAGCTTATCACGAGCCCCCCCCCCCCCCCAAAAGGCCACCCCCCCAAGGATCCCCGGAGAGCCCCCTCCCTCCCACCCCTCCCCTTTCCCACTTCATAGAAATACAAAAACCATAGGTTGGATTAGGTTAGGTTAGGTTAGGCTAGATTAGATTAGGTTAGCCTATGTACGCGCGCGTACATAGGCTAATCTAACCTAATCTAATCTAAACATTTGAATGTTTTGTCGTAAACAACGACAAAACACTACTGAAATATTCCAACTCTTACATTTCAACGAAAGAAATCCAAAATGAACTTTGAAAAATCATTAGAATGTAACTGTGACAAGGTAAACAACAACAAGACACTACTGAAATATTCCAACTCTTGCATTTCAACGAAAGAAATCCGTATGAACATTGAAAAAATCAAGAAAATGTAACTGTGTCAAGGTAAAGCATAGCAAAACACATTTCAGCGAAAGAAATCCATCATGAACTTTGAAAAATCAAGAGAATGTAACTGTGACGTTGTAAACCATGACAAAACACTATTGAAATAATCCAACTCTTGCATTTCAATGAATGAAAATCAAAATAAAATTTGAAAAATTAAGAGAGAATCTAACTGTGATAAGGTAAACCACAACAAAACACTACTGAAATATTCCAACTCTTGCATTTCAATGAAAGTAAATCCAAAATGAACTTTGAAAAAATCAAGAGAATGTAACTGTGACAAGGTAAACCACAACAAAACACTACTGAAATAATCCAACTCTTGCATTTCAACGAAAGAAATCCCAACGAACATTAAAAAATCAAGAAAATGTAACTGTGTCAAGGTAAAGCATAGCAAAAACACATTTCAACGAAAGAAATCCATCATGAACATTGAAAAATCAAGAGAATGTAACTGTGACATGGTAAACCATGACAAAACACTACTGAAATATTCCAACTCTTGCATTTCAATGAAAGAAATTCCAAAATGAACTTTGAAAAATTAAGAGAATCTAACTGTGACAAAGGTAAACCCCAACAAAACACTACTGAAATAGTCCAACTCTTGCATTTCAACGAAAGAAATCCCAATGAACTTTGAAAAATCATGAAAATGTAACTGTGTCAAGGTAAAGCATAACAAAACACATTTCAATGAAAGAAATCCATAATGAATTTGAAAAATCAAAGAGAATTTAAGTGTGACATTGTAAACCATGGCAAAAACACTACTGAAATATTCCAACTCTTGTATTTTAATGAAAGAAATTCAAAATGAACTTTGAAAAATTAAGAGAATGTAACTGTGACAATGTGAACCACAACAAAACACTAGTGAAGTATTCCAACTCTTGCATTTCAATGAAAAAAATTCAAAATGAAGTTTGAAAAATTAAGAGAATCTAACAGTGACAAGGTAAACCACGACAAAACACTACTGACATATTCCAACTCTTGCATTTCAATGAAAGAAATCCAAAAATGAACTTTGAAAAATCAAGAGAATGTAGCTGTGATAAGGTAAACCACGACAAAACACTACTGAAATATTCCATCTCTTGCATTTCAATGAAATAAATCCAAAATAAACTTTGAAAAATCAATAGAATGTAAGTGTGACAAGGTAAACTATGACAAAACACTACTGAAATATTCCAACTCTTGCATTTCAACGAAAGAAATTCCAAAATGAACTTTGAAAAATCAAGAGAATGTAACTGTGACAAGGTAAACCACAACAAAACACTACTGAAATAATCCAACTCTTGCATTTCAACGAAAGAAATTCAAAATAAACTTTGAAAAATTATGAGAAAGTAACTGTGACTAGGTAAACCACAACAAAAAACACCATTGAAATAATCCAACTCTTGCATTTCAGTGAAAGAAATCCAAAATGAACTTTGAAAAATCAAGAGAGTTTAAGTGTGACATGGTAAACCACGACAAAACACTACTGAAATAATCCAACTCATGCATTTCAATGAAAGAAATTCAAAATGGACTTTGAAAAATCAAGACAATGTAACTGTGACATGGTAAACCACGATAAAACACTACTGAAATATTTTAACTCTTGCATTTCAACGAAAGAAATTCAAAATGAACTTTGAAATATTAAGAGAATGTAACTATGACAAGGTAAACCACGACAAAATACTACTGAAATATTCCAACTCTTGCATTTCAACGAAAGAAATCCCAATGAACTTTGAAAAATCATGAAAATGTAACTGTGTCAAGGTAAAAGCATAACAAAACACATTTCAATGAAAGAAATCCATAATGAATTTGAAAAATCAAGAGAATTTAAGTGTGACATTGTAAACCATGGCAAAAACACTACTGAAATATTCCAACTCTTGTATTTTAATGAAAGAAATTCAAAATGAACTTTGAAAAATTAAGAGAATGTAACTGTGACAATGTGAACCACAACAAAACACTAGTGAAGTATTCCAACTCTTGCATTTCAATGAAAAAAATTCAAAATGAAGTTTGAAAAATTAAGAGAATCTAACAGTGACAAGGTAAACCACGACAAAACACTACTGACATATTCCAACTCTTGCATTTCAATGAAAGAAATCCAAAAATGAACTTTGAAAAATCAAGAGAATGTAGCTGTGATAAGGTAAACCACGACAAAACACTACTGAAATATTCCATCTCTTGCATTTCAATGAAATAAATCCAAAATAAACTTTGAAAAATCAATAGAATGTAAGTGTGACAAGGTAAACTATGACAAAACACTACTGAAATATTCCAACTCTTGCATTTCAACGAAAGAAATTCCAAAATGAACTTTGAAAAATCAAGAGAATGTAACTGTGACAAGGTAAACCACAACAAAACACTACTGAAATAATCCAACTCTTGCATTTCAACGAAAGAAATTCAAAATAAACTTTGAAAAATTATGAGAAAGTAACTGTGACTAGGTAAACCACAACAAAACACCATTGAAATAATCCAACTCTTGCATTTCAGTGAAAGAAATCCAAAATGAACTTTGAAAAATCAAGAGAGTTTAAGTGTGACATGGTAAACCACGACAAAACACTACTGAAATAATCCAACTCATGCATTTCAATGAAAGAAATTCAAAATGGACTTTGAAAAATCAAGACAATGTAACTGTGACATGGTAAACCACGATAAAACACTACTGAAATATTTTAACTCTTGCATTTCAACGAAAGAAATTCAAAATGAACTTTGAAATATTCAGAGAATGTAACTATGACAAGGTAAACCACGAAAAAATACTACTGAAAATATTCCAACTCTTGCATTTCAACGAAAGAAATTCAAATGAACTTTGAAAAAATCAAAAGAATGTAACTGTGACAAGGTAAACCACAACAAAAAACTACTGAAATATTCCAACTCTTGCATTTCAATGAAAGAAATTCAAAATGATCTTTGAAAAATCAAGAAAATGTAACTATGACAAGGTAAACCATGACAAACACTATTGAAATAATTCAACTCTTGCATTTCAACGAAAGAAAACCAAAATGAACTTTGAAAAATCAAGAGAATGTAACTGTGACAAGGTAAACCACAACAAAACACTGCTGAAATATTCCAACTCTTGCAATTCAACGAAAAAAACCAAAATGATCTTTGAAAAATCAAGAGAATTTAACTGTGACATGGTAAACCACGACAAAACACTACTGAAATATTCCAACTCTTGCATTTCAATGAAATAAATTCAAAATGAACTTTGAAAAATCAAGAGAATGTAACTTTGAAATGGTAAACCACGACAAAACACTACTGAAATAGTCCAACTCTTGCATTTCAATGAAAGAAATTCGAAATGAACTTTGAAAAATCAAGAGAATGTAACTGTGACAAGGTAAACCACGACAAAACACTACTGAAATATTCCAACTCTCACATTTCAACGAAAGAAATTCAAATGAACTTTGAAAAATTAAGAGAATGTAACTGTGACAAGGTAAACCACGACAAAACACTACTGAAATATTCCAACTCTCACATTTCAACGAAAGAAATTCAAATGAACTTTGAAAAATCAAGAGAATGTAACTGTGACAAGGTAAAGCACAACAAAACACTACTGAAATAATCCAACTCTTGCATTTCAATGAAAGAAATTCAAATGAACTTTGAAAAATCAAGAGAATGTAACTCTGACAAGGTAAAACACGACAAAACACTACTGAAATATTCCTACTCTTGCATTTCAATTAAAGAAATTCGAAAGGAACTTTGAAAAATCAAGAGAACATAACTCTGACAAGGTAAACCACAACAAAACACTACTCATATATTCCAACTCTTGCATTTCAACGAAAGAAATTCAAAATGAACTTTGAAAAAATCACGAAAATGTAACTGTGACAAGGTAAAACCATAACAAAACACTACTGAAATATTCCAACTCTTGCATTTCAACGAAAGAAATTCAAAATGAACTTTGAAAAATTAAGAGAATGTAACTGTGACACGGTAAACCATGACAAAACACTACTGAAATATTCCAACTCTTACATTTCAACGAAAGAAATTCAAAATGAACTTTGAAAAAATAAGAGAATGTAAGTGTGACAAGGTAAACCACAACAAAACACTACTGAAATATTCCAGCTCTTGCATTTCAACGAAAGAAAACCAAAATGAACTTTGAAAAATCAAGAGAATGTAACTGTGACAGTATAAAGCACAACAAAACACTACTGAAATATTCCAACTCTTGCATTTCAACGAAAGAAATCCAAAATGAACTTTGAAAAATTAAGAGAATGTAACTGTGACATGGTAAACCATGACAAAACACTACTGAAATATTCCAGCTCTTGCATTTCAACGACAGAAATCCAAAATGAAGCTTTGAAAAAATCAAGAGAATGTAACTGTGACATGGTAAACCACGACAAAACACTAATGGCGGAAGGGGGAGCCAAAAGTTGGGGGGATGGGGTCCTTTTGTCTCAAAATGCGCAAATTAAAATAGCTTATTTTCAAAGTGTTCAAATCATCCCTACTGTTAAAATTTGGATTATTGCCTAATAACATTTGGTTAATTCAACTGAAAGTTCCAACTTAAGATAATCTAAGATATGACATAGAAGGCGGCAGTTTGTTCGTTTATTTTCAAAGCGTTCAATTTTTTTTTTTGCGGCGCTTTTCGGGCCCACAGCGCATCCTGCAGCGCTTTCCTGGCCCGTGGCGCATCTTTGCAGCGCATCCCTGCGGCGCTTCTCGGGCCCGCAGCGCTTCCTACGGCGCTTCTCGGGCCCATAGCGTTTCCTGCGGCGCTTCCCCGGTCCGCAAGGATGGACATTAAGAAAATAACTTGTTCTGAAAAGATATAATAAAGCCATAAAAAAGTATTAAAAAATGGGGATGGGGCTCTTTGGGGACCCGGGGGGGGGCGTTTGGGGATCTGGGGGCCCTTGAGGGCTGGGTGGCCCTTTGGGAGCCTGGGGGACCTTTGAGGACCATGGGAGGGCCTTTGGGGGTCCGGGGGGCCAGTTGGGAGCCTGGAGGACATTTGGGGACTGGGTGAAGGCCTTTGGGACCCCGGTGGTCTTTTGGGAGCTCGATGGGCCTTTGGGAGCCCGGGGATGGCTTTTGAGGGTCTGAGGGGCCGGGTGGGAGCCCGGGGAACCTTTGGGGAATGGTGGGGTTCCTTCGGAATTGGGATATGGGGATTGGAGCCCTTTGGATCGGGGTAGGGCAATCGGGGCCCTTTGGGGTTGGGGTAGAGGACCTCACGACACTGTTCAAATAGAACTTGTTTACTATAACGACCACCCTCAAATTCTCTTCTAAAACCCTTTCTAAAATCATCTTTTAAAATGTCTCTAACTGTTTCGCCGAAATAATTCCATAACCTGTCTAAAACCGTTTCGCCCAAATAATCCCCTAAAAGTAATTTCTGTGTGTTCCTTTTTTTTTTTTGGCATCTCTGTGCTTTCACATTTCAAATTTCTAGGAAACCGTTTCCTACGTTAATCTCTTCATCTCATAAATGCTCCTAGCTAAACTGTTAAGGTTTCGTTAGAATATCAATTTATCTCTCCGACTTAAAGCTCAGTGAAGCCGTATTTAAAAATAGAATTTCTATCTCTTTAGACTCCCGCATAATTCCAAGATAACAAGTGATGTCATTTATGATTCCTGTCACTAAAGATCAATGAAGCCCTATTTAAAAATAGAATATTAATTTTTCTCTCTGACCTAAAGAACGTTTATCCCTCAGACCTAAGATTAAAGAAGCCATAATGTTTCTTAATTCCCCCCTTTCGTGAATCAATACATTCCCCTAGCGATTATGTAAATCAAGTTCTCAGGTTAGGTTCACCTAAAGATCAAAGAAACCATAATGTTTCTTAATTCCCCCTTTCGTGAATCAATACATTCCCCTAGCGATTATGTAAATCAAGTTCTCAGGTTAGGTTCGCCTAAAGATCAAAGAAACCATAATGTTTCTTAATTCCCCCTTCGTGAATCAATAATTTCCCCGCCGATTATGTAAATCAAGTTCTCAGGTTAGGTTCGCCTAAAGATCAAAGAAACCATAATGTTTCTTAATTCCCCCTTCGTGAATCAATAATTTCCCCTAGCGATTATGTAAATCAAGTTCTCAGGTTAGGTTCACCTAAAGATCAAAGAAAGCATAATGTTTCTTAGTTCCCCCTTCGTGAATCAATAATTTCCCCGCCGATTATGTAAATCAAGTTCTCAGGTTAGGCTAGCCAAACAATCTCATAACATTCGCATCGAGCATGTCCATTCTCACTGACAACGAACAGACATAAATGTGAGAAAGTTCCTGTTTTTCTCACTGACAAAAACCATAAAACATCCATAATTTGATGTTGACAACCATGAAAAACATCAAATAAATTGACCAACACACATTACCATCCAAGAAAACATCCATAAAAGTGAGAAAATTCCTGGTTTTTCAAGTGAGAAAAATTCTGTTTTTTCATTCTCAGTGAGAAAAACCCATAAACCACGTGGTTCTCGTGGGATCAATTGAGGCCTTTCTACTCTTCTCCCCCCTTGTTTTGAAACTCAGGGAAATATTCTCAGGCTTGTAACTTTTGATGCGTAACACTAAACTTAATGAATTTTATATACTTGGAATCTGTATAATAAGCCAATTATTTTGATATACCCATCGATGTGAAAAGTCCGTTTCTTAGAGTCTGGCATACTATTGAGCCGTGGCGCTCCTTACTTGCAGTTTGTTACCACGAGCTATTTGATATTAAATAAAAAAAACAAGTTTTTTAACTGAAAGTAAGGAAAGACGTTAAAACTTAAAACGAACAAAAATTATTCCTTATATGAAAGGGGCTGTCCCCCTCCTTAACGCCTCGCTCTTTACGCTAAAGCTTTTTTTTTAAAAATAGAGTTGTGAGAAAGTCAAACTTCAGCGTAAAGAGCAAGGCGTTAAAGAGGGGACAGCCCCTTTCATATAAGGAATAATTTCTGTTCGTTTTAAGTTTTAACGTTGTTACTAACTTTCAGTTAAAAAAACTTGTTTTTTTATTTAATTTTTGAACGTTTTTGAATAAATGCAGCTTTTGATCTTGGCTCACCGTACATGAATAATTAAAAAAAAATTCGCATATTACTTTACTTTTATTTGGTTTTCGGCTTTCTCGAAACTTGTTTAATTTTATTTACGAACGTTTTTTTTTAGTAATGAATATACGTAACTTTACGAATTAACTTCCGTAACGAACTTCTATATTCATATATTTTTAATACGTATATTAGGGGGTTCGCCCCCTAGTAGATTCAATACCTTGCTCTTTAAGCTTAGGTTCGAATTTTGTTCCAATTTCTTAAAAATGACCGCTTAATCACAAAGGCCGTTAATTAGAATAAATTGCTCTTAAGAAAGTACTAAAAAATCTTTGGCTTAAAGAGCGAAGTATTGACTAGGGGGTGAACCCAATCATATATGTAATATTTTCTGTTCGTTTAAAGTTTTGATGTTGCTGCTGTTGCAGCTGAAAAACTTGTTTTTTTTATATTTAATTTCTGATCTTTTTAAAATAATGCTGGGAAGTCCTGCGTCTCCTTCATAGCAATGTCCCTTCCCCCATGAAAACTTCCTTCGCGGAAAGATCCTCCCACATTACCTCCTATCAACTCCCTCCCCTACTACCCGAAAAAATCTCCCCTGAAAACGTCTGTATACTTCTCAATAACCAATACTATATGTTAATATTGGGTGAAGTTCATAACTTTCAGCCCCTCCCCCCGGGAACATCGGGGTATTAAGTCATCCTAAAAGACATACTTGTAATATATTCGAACATGCTGAACAAAATGGCTATCTCAAAATTTTGACCGGGTGACTTTGGGGAAAAAATTAGCGTGGGAGGGGGCCTAGTTGCCCTCCATTTTTTCGGTCACTTAAAAAGGGCACTAGAACATTTAATTTCCATTCCAATGAGCCCTCCCACGATATTCTAGGACCACTGGGTCAATACGATCACCCCTGGGAAAAAAACAAACAAAAAAACAAATAAACACACACCCGTGATCTTTCTTCTGGCAAAAAATGCAAAATTCCTCATTTTTGTGTATAGGAGCTTGAAACCTCTACAGTACGGCTCACTGATACGCTGAATATGATGGAGTGATTTTCATTAAGGTTCTATGACTTTTAGGGGGTCTTTCCTCCTTTTTTCGAAAATCAGCCAATTTTTCTGAGGCGTGTAACTTTTGATGGGTAGGACTGAACATGATGAAAATTATACTTTTGAAATCAGCATTAAAATCTAATTCTTTTGATGTATCTATTTGTATCAAAATACCGTTTTCTAGAGTTTCGGTTACCACTGAGCCGGGTCGCTCCTTACTTACAGTTCGTTATCACGAACTGTTTGATAAAGACACATCGCCTATCAAATAAGTAGTATGTTAACTTATACTTCTACGAGACATATAGCAAATACCATGTTATTCTACGAGACATATAGGAAATATCATGTTATTCTACAACGCCCCCGTACCAAACAGGTTCTTCTAGTAGTCCTATTCTACAGGTCATCACACTCTTTGCCAAGAGGAATGAGTATAACTTGATTGGTGATTAGGATTTGAATAAAAGGAATGGTTTTCACTACAATTCATATTAGTAAAAGAATTGAATTCAAAGAGAATAGTTTTTTTTTTTTATTTGAGAGAATATTAGTGGAGAAAAAATGAGTGGTGCATTTACACTATTGGAGATTAATGATGGAACCGACAGCAGCAGCAGCAACGATATACGAGTACCTAATGTGGCTGTGGAAATAACTGCTGGTTGTAGACTATGTCTTGAATGGGACACTATGTATGCTAGATATGTGATATCATTAAGCAAATTTAAGCAGGAGGAACAGCTGTGTTTTGCTGGAAAAGTAAATATTCTCCATATAAATAAACTTCGGTCAGCATTAGATGTTCTATCGAAATATATTGATGAGAACAAAATGCATCAGTGAATATTATTATTGTAATTATGTTCAATAAAACTGTTTCTAAATCAATGGTATTTTTTCTTTTTTCTAAAGTAGACAAGCGTATATTTTGAGTACAAAACGAGATTCTGATTAGTCTGAAGTTGGTTGCGAGAGAGTTAGGACTCTAAAAAAATGGATAGATTCGAGAAAGATCGAATCATGAGGAATCTAATTCTTATGGAAAAACGTTTGATTCTAGATGATGATTTTCTAGAGTTGTCTATTCAAAGGAAGATATTTTTCTCGGGAATGCTTGTCGATATAATGAAAACTGATTCTCCATCATTAGACTATTGTATGAACCTTCTACATCGTGGTCCAAATGCATTTACACAATTTATTGATATATTGATCATGACACAGCAAAATGATATTGTGGATATGCTTTTAAACATTAGTTTTTAGAAATTTAGGACTTTTTTTTTTTTTTTTCATAAGAAAGATGGTGCTCAAGGATGATTTACTCCTCTCTCTCTCTCTATCTCAGGCAATTTTTTGATGTTGCTAGCTCAGTTTCATTGTGGCAGTGAGAGCGTCAACACATGACAAAATGTTTCATACATGTCCACTATGTATGTACTCACTGGGCAGTTGGTCATCATGTGAGAATTGCACAATGATTGAGGAATATGATGAAAAGTGTAGATTCTGCAACCCGTGTAAATTGCATAGAGGATATGCTGTACAAATTAAAGGTTGTAATTCCTGTCTTGAAGAGGTGTGTGACTCTCATCCTAGAGGTCACCTATGCTCCAATTGTCATTATGAAAAATGTAAGCAGTGGGAGAGTACATATCCCGGTATGATTGGAAAGAATCCTAACCGGGATTTTAGTTTATTGCTACGAGATTGGTATCGTCGTGGTTTTAGATTGTTCTGGGAGGAGGAACCAGGTCAACGATTCAACTGTTGGAACAACAAGAGAATATGGTTTCTACGTCATTGTTGTGAAGACAATGGGTGTTTTGATTATAAGCCCACTGATTTTTATTTGGCAGTGACAGAATGTGATTCGACACTTGAGGACACTGTTTGTGAAATTGCTTCAAATACACAAATTGAAACATGTGAATTCTATAGAATGAATGCGAATAGTATCATTGACTATACAAAGAGATATGACAAGAGTGAAGTCACACTCTACTGTAGAAAATGTGACCCTGACATTGCAGTACATCAGGATCAGTACACTGTGAATTCAAATAATCTACCTGCACTAGTTGTTGTTGACAAATACCTAGTAGTGGATGAAATCTAAAAGAGTAGAAAAGTCGTTTTATCATGTATATAATTTTTTTTTTATTAATAAACAATTTCACATACATCTTTGGAACATTTTATTCTTAGGGCACTAAAATCAATATTAAATACACTTGTAAGTATATTCTCCACTAGAAAGTCGTTCAATTGAGGTAAGTCAACGTAGATGTTGAGAAACTGCTTGTAGGTGTAGCCACGACATCTGAACATGAAAAAGAGTAGTGCATGAAAGCCACATGTCTTAGTCGCTAAATCCTGTACTCTTCGTTGATTTTGAATAATGGTTTTCCCACTGCTTTCAATAAAGTTGCTGATGTATGGAACGTAGAATTTATACGATAGGCCAAGAGGATCAAAAAAAATTCAATATTCTTCGCTGTTTGAAAGATGCATAGCCAATGACCGGTCTTCAAAGTCGATGGACTGCTATTAACAATGATTAGGGTATTGTTAACACTTGGAATTTTTTCAATGAAGTCCGAGGGTATGCAATAGGACTTGTATTGGGACATGTATGGATCCATACTAAATACATTGATTATTTGATTTGTGTTCATGGTGCAAGGTCTAGTAGAACACTGCCGTCGGGTGTGATTTCCCAATAGGTTTCAAATTGACTCAGTGATATTAGCGTGATACTCTCAGTCAGAGCATCGGCAAATGTACACTCTAAACGTACATTCCCAGTTCGTACTATGCTCATATCCTGTGTGCCTGACAAGTCCAAAACAATAACCCCATGATTTTTTGAAAACATTGATTCGGTTATTCCATTTTCAAATAGTTGAGAGTCATGATCTAGGGATTGCATGGTCAACTCGTACAGAGTTCTATAGGATTTTTTGTCAAATGATAGAGTGTACAGTGGAATACCATTCACTTTGCACACAAGACTAGATAGACCGAAAAAATTAAAATCATGGGGGGATTCAGTCCAGGATCCAACGGCACTGCCACTCTTCACAAAGGCCAAAGCCAATTTTGATGGGATTTCTCCATTGATAAACGATGAATCGCTATAGCTACGAGAACCGGTGGCAATGTGACGTTGATTGGTGATTGTATGGGGGACAAGAAGTTTAATGTTGTTACCATTGGCTCTTAGCTTTTCCACTGCCAATGCAACAGAGCTCATAACTTGTTGTTTTCGGACGTGGAGAATTGCCGATGTGATAATAACATTTGCATCGGGTGCCGCAGGAAGTGTTTTTTAGAATGAAATTCGATGGGGCCATCTGTAACTTTATGTCAATCTTGACATTGGGGGGTAGCCATTGGGATATATTGAATATCTCATGATTTAATTTTCCAACTAGATGATACTCCTGGGTCACTGCAGTAGTCAACTCACCGTCAGTATCAACACCCGTTCGATATTCATAGCCCAATGATTGTCCTCTCATCTCCTTGTACGCCTTTGGCGTCATCATCATAAATTGTATGTAGCTTGCATAGTTGGATAAATTATTGCTAGTGCTCACCAATGTCCCATTAATAAATACATTAATTTGTTTGAATAGGTTGTGTAGAATACAGTTTTCATAGGAGAGACCATCGCCGGCATTTGGAGTTGTATTATCTGACTTTTTCTTCACCACAACATTTAAATCAATAAATGTTGACGACAAATCAATGAAATAGTCTTCATTGGAAAATATTTGAAAGTGTATATTTTTCCGAGAGGGTTGTTGAGGGTGAAATTGTTCATAGTAGCCATACTTGACACTGACATCAACATTTTCAGCATTGAATAGATTCAATGAGGAAGTGATTGATGGATATGATTCCTTGTGAGGGAGATAAGTCATCTTAAGAGAAGAAATCCTTCTTTGATCTAACAATCTTTTTCTTCTTCTTCTTCTGCTGCTTATTGGTCTTTGTTGTTTTATTTCTCAAAGTCCTTGTTGATGTCCTTTGCTTCCTGCCTGGGTGGAGACTGATGAGTGAATGACGCGACACGCATCCTTTTCAATCCCTCCCCATTTTGTCGAGATTTTAATTGTTCGCCAACGGCTCTTGCTGAAGATCTAATATTTTCTTTAACACTCTCCTTGAAATTCTTGCCCGACCCCCAGTCCTGTAGTGTGGAGGCAGCAAAATTTGATGCAGCAGGTACAAGATATTTTCTGGCAAGGGGTAGTGCAGAACGAAATAGCTTAGCAAACCAGCTACCAAGACCATAGCCAGACATTGTAGTACGCCCCTTGTAGTAGTCCAATCCATTGCCTATTTGACGTGGACTCAAAGCACCAACATAACAGTCAATATCGGGACAGACAAATGGAATTCTTCTATTGTTCATTTTTTTAGGTGATTGTACCGTCTTTGTCGTTGACAATAGGTCGAAAATGACATGTAATCACTGCTAGCCCCTTTGAAATTGCTATTGGATCACCTAATTCGGTTCTTAGTGTTAACTGACAGAGTTCCAAATAGGAAGTGTTTACGGGAAT
The DNA here is from genome assembly GCA_027921565.1 of Artemia sinica. NCBI lineage: Eukaryota > Metazoa > Arthropoda > Branchiopoda > Anostraca > Artemiidae > Artemia > Artemia sinica. The sequence continues at coordinate 51,242,576 of CM051271.1, forward strand.
ATACTGAAGATGCTTTATATTGTAGTGGTGAACATGTTCTTGATTGGTTTTTCGTTCAAGAACTCGTAGGAGGGGAACATTTGAATTACCAACCCGAGATGTTTCCACAAATGAAGTGTAGAGAAATATACAAGTGTCCGTGGAGAAGCTGGGTGCATAGTCTGCATAGATAACATGGTCACTACCACTGAAATTTTCTGTCTTAATAATACGTTTTTTAAAACCAAGAACCTCACGTAACTTCTCATTGAGGAAAATTCTTTCATTCTCAAATGGATTGGTAATATAAATTCTCCTTTGTTCCGTCGAGTAATTGAAAGTGAAACCACCTTTTTTTCGACTTGCAATTTTTTTGTTGATAACTCGACACAGTTCATGCATGTTATTGTATTCCCTGTAGGGGATGTTAGCAATAGGGTACTGATTAGAGTCAAAAGTTGCCATTGCACCTTCATCACCGAATTCAAACGGTCTAATTTTTATTTCATATTTACGATCCTTTCTCAGGATGTCATAGGTATTTTTGAGAATACAGTCGACAAGGGCCACTTCATATGCACCGTCAAATTTGATGGCGGGTGAGAGTTTTGTCCAAAAATCACTTGTCGTATTCAAGTCATTGTAGAGAGGATCGGAAACGTTGGACATGAAAGTTACATAGAAATCATTGGGCATTGTCAATATCTTCAACACCAATCCAAGAATCAAAATCGGAGTTGTATCCTAGCCAGCGAACAAGTAACTGTTTCTTACCCCCGCGAGTACGTGTCTTTAATATCTTTTCAATTTGATAGATTTCACTAGCATTTTTAACTTTTTGCAATTCATAGTCATAAAAGCCGCCGAGAATCTCTTCATCTTTGGTATCACGCAGGCGATAAGTTATGGGTTTAGTGTCTAGGATTTTTGCCACTTTAAAAAGTTCAGTGGACCACAAGTAATTCCCCTTTTCAAAAACATTAGTTGTTCTATTAATTCGAACCGTATCACCAACATTGAATTTATTTTTCTTCTTCTTGACTTTTGATTCATTGGAATATTGTTTAAGAAAGGTGTCAATTGTATTATGATCCGAATGATGAACTTCCGTTGGTGTAGAGTTGGACAATGATCGATGAGGTCGTTGATTATAAATCAACATGATTTTATCTAGATCATGAATAAAAGCCGGCGTATTTTTCAATGTACAATATCTTGAAATTAAAAGTCGAATAGTTCTTATCAATCGTTCGGCCAATGCAGCCTTTATAGGACTGTGCGTATGATAGAGCAGTGTACTATATTTCTCTTGTACTTTTGCAACATGAGGATTAACAAATTCACTACCGCGATCCGTTTGAATTTTTTTATATGAATCCTTTTCGAGAATACTTTCAATGGCCTGAGCAACTTCAACACCTCTCTTTGATCGCAATGGAATTGCATATGCATAGCGACTAAAAACACTGATTGCAAGTAGAATGTACTTGTACGGTGTATTGTGACGTCTTTGAAGCTCATCTAGAGTCAGGAGATCTGCTTGCATTATATCCAATGGGTAAAAGGCTTTAGTTTTTCGATATTGATTGGCACGAAGTCTATGATTTCTATGCAGAGTGTAACTTGGTTCATTTTGTAGATAGTCTTGTACACTTTTAGTGCGAACACCTGTGACTTTGGAAAGAGTTGCGGGGGAACTTAAACTCCCCGCCTCGCCAATATTTTCATAAACACCTTTCAGAACTTCAGCCATTTCGAACGTAAACACGTTGTGTAACGTCCGCTACCCTTTTGTATACTGGCTGCTGCTGCTGCTGCTGCTGGTGGCGGAGACGTTGACTTGATACGTCTTCGCTTTTGTCTAGCTATCAGTGGTGTGCTAGTATTTTCCAAAATTGATTTAAAATCTTCTTCTGCTTCAAGTTCATCTTTTAATGATGATGATGCACGTTCATTTAATTTTTTTAGAATTTGTCTATTGCCAATAAGACTTTTGGGGAAGTTTAATGTATTTAGAAAGTTGTATAGATGAGTGTCAAATGATAATAGTCCTTTACGATTTGTAACCATGTCATACATTAAATCAAGTAGATTATAGCTCTTGCCCTGAATTATAATCCTTTCTCCATTGCTCTCAACTTGAATTTGACCACTTTCCAAGAGATAGATTAGGAGTCGTTTACTTTGTTCACGATATGAGAGGGGCATTAGATTTCCAATTTTCAATACAATTGAATCCAATTCCTCCTTCTTTAATTGTGTTCCAACAGCAGACTCTTGAGGAGATGATTCTTTTTTGGGATCAGCAGCAGCAGTGGGCTTTGATCGATAGTGTTTGTCCACTCGGCGAAGTGCATCTTGAAGTAAAATCAGTTTTTTATCATCATCAATAGTTTCATTGTCGAGGAATTTACTCAGATTGTCCTCAAAGTGTTCGACGGGTGAGAGAGCGAGTTCTATTGGAGTCAATTTATAGGTTTTGCCATTCTCACTAGAGAAAACTGTTTACAAGTCCTGCAATTATTGGCAGTAAAAGCGTGAAAAAGCTCCGCCTGAAGAAGTCGTTTCCTTTTAAAATTCTTTCCTCTCTTTTTAGAGGCCAATGTACGTAAAATGGAACGATGTTGCTTTGCCTGTTGCTTAACTACTTCTGGTAGTTGAACATTACCCTCGGTCAAATTTAAACAAAGTTCAGATATTAGATTAATGAAATCATTGTCAATACCATGTTTGAGTATTGCTTTTCTAAGCTGAGGTTTTGAAGTGCTTAGAACTGAAAAACAAGTGTCTATTTTCATGTAGTTTCTTCAGTGTCATGATAGCGACTAATAGGTCTTTTTAGTGTTCACGGGAGATATACAGTAATTTCATTGTCGAAAATATCTGTGACTACACGCAGATCCTCGGGTGTATTTTGATTAAGATCCAGCAGGATATAACCGTGGGGTTTATTAGTTGCCTGATTGTATGCCGAGAGCAGAAATTTAGGGGCACCTGGATAGATTTGTTTATTGAGGGTTATTAGCGAGCTAGAATCACGAACAACTCTGTAGATGATATAGTAGGTACAGTTCAAAGCAAGTGTTCGCATACATTTGCTCTGATGAAAGAGATTGTGTAGAACCAGAGTAACGGAAATCTGTTCATGATGAGAGCGAACAGTGAACAATTGCAACATTTGCTGGGACCATTGTTCAATGGATTCAGCCAGATCGTCAATGATCAGCCAAGAGTTGGTTCAATAATGTTGAAAACATCAAGTCCCTGTATGAACTGTATCTGCATCGATCCCATGGTGGTGGCAGCAATTGTTTTTATTTTATTGTATGACTCCTGCCAAATACTATAGCAATAGTAGATTTTTTTCGGCTTTTCCGCAAACATTTTATCACAATTTTTAATTATTTTAGTTAAGAGTGTTGTTTTGCCCGACATTGAGGGCCCACACAGAAACGATCTGAATGGTGTTTTAAATTGATACATGTTCCTTTCAACAGTTCACCTGGACAACTAACTGTAGACCCTAATTGTCTAATGACTAAATAATTTTTTTTCCCTACTACTACTCTGTTCTTCAAGAAGAAGAAGAAGACAAAGACAAAGACAAAGAATCATATTTTTTTTTTCTTTTATTATATGCACATAAAAATGTAACAATACATTGAAAAAAATACACTTTTTTAAATTTATTCATAATAAAAAAAATACAACAACAGCATTTACATGCACACAGAGAGAAAAAAACATTTTTTTTTTTATAGAGAAAAAAATATTAAATTAGAGATGACACTTGAAAAAAAAAAAAAAAAATCTGCTCTAAGTCCAAAAAAGATAACTTTGGTGACGATGCGCCCCCCGCGCTGGCGGCAGCCGGCCCCCCCCCCCCCCCGGGCCGCTAGGCCCCCCCCCGGGCCGCGAGGCCCCCCCCAAAGGTTTTTAGGAAACTAGTTACAGGACTTTATTTAAACCGAGACTTTCACGGTGGGCAATACATTCGATCCGGTCTGAAGTTAAATAGTGACCAAGGGGGAGGGTGGTCACACCATCTTGACAAACATAGACCTTGTCGGAAATGGTACTCATGGCTATTTTCTCTACATTTACAGTATAGTTCTTGTACTTCAATGAACGAATTGCCAACAATTTGGCTCGTGGAATTGCATTTTGAACAATACAATTCCTATAAATGTCCATATTGAAATTCTTGTCCACATAGTGCGTGGGTACTCCTTTGCAACGTTTCTTGATTTCCTCGTCGTGTGTCTGTATAAAGTACACCTTCGGACCTACAAAACATACCACGGGAAATCAAGTCGCTACCTGTTTCAGATTTTAAAAATAAAAGTTGATTGGGCGCCCGACGTTTTACTAGCTCAGGGTAAAGACCAACACTCCAATGGTGTAGTCCATCCGTGAGCTGATAATTTCACCGTGCGCCAAATCATCAATTAGATTTGATGTTTTTACTTTGAGCAGTAGAGAATCCGTGTCACCGTAGCAGACCTCTACTTGCCCCTTTTCCGGCCACTGTACCCTAGCCACATTGTAGTAGAATTCCAACATGAGCTTTTTTGAGATCTCCAAGATAGCACTGCCTGCTGCAATATTTTTATTCAGGACAATGCGTCTTTTTTTTCCTATTCAAAAGTACCATGTCCAGGCCAATGATTGTAAAGGAAGTGTAATTGGGATCGGCAATAATTCGAGCACATTGTTCTGGATCGGTCACAACGTCGCAACGATTCCTATTACGAACACTCTCACACATTTTGCCGAAAGCTGAATTCAAAATGAGTTTTATAAATTTCTTTTTCAGCTTTCGTCTTTGCTGCAGAACGTTTGCTGACAAAAGTGTCAACAAACGTTTTCAAATAAGGCTTTTGACTAAACTCGAGTGCTCGGTGAACCTTTGTGACGTTGAAACCATTGCTACACATCCATTTTAACGCTACATGATGTACAACTATGTTTTTTTTCGGCAGAAGGTCAGCAATAAGTTTTTGTTTTGAAGGCGCCCAATGCAATCCGTCCACCTCGACTAAACGCCTATTGCGAGGACTCAAAGAGTCCATAGTCACAGGTCTATTGATACACGGGAAAAAAATCCTTTACTGAATCGTGAAGCTCGACTGGTATCTCTCCATCAATTTCAAAAAACCATCCAACCGGTCCATTCTCCTCAACACTGTCGTCGCCAATGTTGGGGAAATGGGGAGCTTGAGGGTCATTGAGCCATTTATAGTCGCCGCAAGGTAGTGCATAATGGCACATGGCCGAGGGGTAGAGAGAATTCATATCGAGGAAAACTGCATTTGATTTTGTCCCCGTCTTCTCCCCCGTAGGATCAGTTTCCAAGATACGGTCTCCGTGAAAAACAAAACCCCCCTCATTGACCTCTCGATGAACAGATGCTGATCAATGTCAGTGATCAGCCCGATTTTTTCCCCACTAATTTTCAGGATGAGGTCCATCACTAGATGAGGCGAAGAAAAATAATAGCCCAAATCAAGATTAAACTCCTCATAGATTTTATCCATATTTTTACACATAATGTTAACAAAGTTAACACGTCACTCGACAAATACAGCTTGCAGTAGTCAAATCCATTTTTACACCCTCCCGCTGCCCAAACTTTTTTAGCAAAACTGTATTCCTCGGGGGTGCAACTACGATCGTGAAGACTGTCGTAAAACGATTCAATTGGAGGAATAGCCTCCTCGGCGAATCTCGACATGGAACAATAATAATCATAAGGATAGATGCCCTTGACCGTTAACAAATCATATAAATCATTTGGAAATTGTTGCTTGAGAAGGGGGAAAGCGTTGCAGCCGTCATCGTTTTTCTGCACTTGAATTAATTCGCTCAATGATTTGGGAAAAAAACTGTAGGAATCTAAAAAGCGAATTTTATTCGTGTACTCAACACCGGCTTCAACAAATTTCCACATAAATTCCAAAACAAGCAACTTTTTCTGCGGATTTAGGTATGATTTTGTACGTAAAGCTGTCTATCACCCATGCATCATCATCCACTGTTCCATTTCTTTGAAGATGTGCCAATGCAGGTAGCACAAACTTCAGATCGTAGTTAGAGTTATGTATAAAAACCGGTAGAAAAAGTTGTTGTTTAATTTTTAAATTACATGAATTGTGAGCCCACCCCCGAAAGTTACTTTTTCCCGTTGAATTGGGGTCAATAAGGTGATCGTGGTCCTGCACCGCGTCTTTTGGGGCAAGGGCACCCCTACACACCCAGCAAATTGTTCCCTTTTCCAACGCCAGTTGCTCTTTATCCGACAATGTCATCGGATAATTAGTATGACGTAATCGTGAAATTGTCCTGTTTGCTGTTTTTATTAAAGAAACCAATAGCTTTTCCATACTGCCCTCCTCGTCCATAGTAAAAAAAAAACTCTTCCAATTGCATTTTATTGTTGGCGTCGCGACGGGCGTGTGCATAGGAACACGCAACTAGTTTGTGTTCCTTGACTATATTTGGCCTTGATGGGTCTGATACCTCAACCAGTCTTGTTTCACAATCCAAAGACACTTTATCAGATTGCAGAAGAGAATTTTGAAAATTTTTAAATTGTAAAATGTCTTTGCCTTCTGCCGGCATTTCTATTCTTTGATTTCCGTGAATTTTGCAATGCCCTATGTGATCTGAAAAAGTTCGCTCAGATGTGAATGGGGGAGAGGCACATGGGGCAATAGAAACGTTCACCTTTCTTCACGCCTTGAGATAAGAGTCGACTTATCGCCGTAACGGGGAAAAAATGACCATAAGAATTTACATCTTTGGGAGGTTCGTAAATAACCCATACAAAATTTTTAACATTTTCCACCATCGGTGTCCTCACTGAGTACAAAACTCCTTTTTTATTCGGTTTTTTCCCCCCATCTACAAATTCAGTGTCATACTGGAGAACAACCACTCCCACCCCAAGATTTTCATTTGCTTTCTCGAATATGCTTATTTCTTTAAAGGACACCGGATATTTTCCCTCTAAACAGTCAAAATTTACTTTAGGGAAATTTTTTCCACCGTTACGTGCAAGTTTGTCGAGATTTTTCATTGTTGACTCATTATATAATGTCTTATGGGCCGCCGCTAAAAATGCATACTTAAAGCATTGAAGTCCAGTGTCAAATCTGAAACCCTGAACTCCTTTGGTAGCCGACAAATCTGGGTGGCATTTTATTTTGTTACCCCTCCCACCCCTTAAAAAAGTTTTTTTTAAATCTACTGAGATTCAGATCCATGCGTTCAATGTATAAAATGGTGGAACCACTCCCCCTCTCATTAAATGTATCCAAAGTTGAAATTAGTTTTTTACCCAGTTGAAAAAGTTGTCTTCAAATTCGTTTAGACCTGGGTAAAAAGTCTGGTTGCCTGTCAAAAAATGAAAATAAAAAATGTCCCAAGATGTCCCCTTTTGTAAATAAACTTTTTTGGTTCACTGATGCTTTAATTCCCCCTTGACCTCCCCATTTTCTGGATCTGAATATCAATAAGTGCTCGAATTTTGTCGATATAGCTATGGAGATTTTTCACGGGGTCAGTTAAAATAATGCCAGCGTTTTCCTCGGGAAGGCTAAAATCTACCCTGTATGTTTGCAAATGACCTAGAGCAGATTCTAACAGATAAAAATCAGGCAATTCCGGGGACGTAGTACTGTTTTGATGTCCTGACCCTGTTTGTTCAGGACTCAATTCACTAATTAGAAAGTTCTCATTAAAAATGTCCCCGGAAGAATTAGGGCCAACAATTTGAATAAGACTGTCCATTTCTTCAGCTGTAAATTGAAAATCCAGGGGGATATCAAATAACATACCTTCACTAACATCTGGCGAGAGGGGGCAATTACCCATAATACTTTGAAGTCCTGGACCAGGGAAGGCAGAAGTTTTCACAGCTTCCCCCTGAAACTAGAAAATGAATGGATTAAGTTTTTTTTTTTTTTTTTTTTTTGACGAAAGTCTTATCACAATTATAATACACTTTTTTTTTTTTTTTTTTACTTAAAAGTTACCCCCCCCCCCCCCCCTCCCAACTGAAATTTAGTTTCTTCCAAAATGTTTTCAAAACTAAGAAAGAAACTAGAGTATTTCACGTAAAAAAAAAAAAAATCTATCAAACGTTACTGTCATTGATCAAACAGTTCAAGTTATCAAAAACCTTGCCCGTTAAAGCTCGAAACAAGACACGCTGGTTTTATAATACAGGTTTAATTAATTACGTAAATCTCTTGACAAAGAAAGAAATCGCTTGAGTCCTCTCGCAATAGCAAACCAAACCAGATTATACCCACTTAACCAGCCTATACCTGTATGGAATGCCATAAGACACATTTTTAAATACGATACATGAAAAAAAAAAATTTCAATAAAAAATACAATTTCAACTATTAGTTTTCACAGCTTCCCCCTGAAAACTAGAAAATGAATGGATTAAGTTTTTTTTTCTTTTGACGAAAGTCTTATCACAATTATAATACACTTTTTTTTTTTTTTTTTTTTTTTTTACTTAAAAGTTACCCCCCCCCCCCCCTCCCAACTGAAATTTAGTTTCTTCCAAAATGTTTTCAAAACTAAGAAAAGAAACTAGAGTATTTCACGTAAAAAAAAAAAATCTATCAAACGTTACTGTCATTGATCAAAACAGTTCAAGTTATCAAAAACCTTGCCCGTTAAAGCTCGAAACAAGACACGCTGGTTTTATAATACAGGTTTAATTAATTACGTAAATCTCTTGACAAAGAAAGAAATCGCTTGAGTCCTCTCGCAATAGCAAACCAAACCAGATTATACCCACTTAACCAGCCTATACCTGTATGGAATGCCATAAGACACATTTTTAAATACGATACATGAAAAAAAAAAAAATTTCAATAAAAAATACAATTTCAACTATTAGCTACGTTTGAAATTTATTCAGAATATTAATGGGGGGGGGGGATTGCACCCTTCCCACCTCCCCAAAGCCCACTCCAAATACATTAACGATATTGTTTGTATTTAAAGGAGACGTGTTGTTCAATTATAGTCTTAAAAACGAGATATTTCTGTAAAGTATATAAGAAACATTTAGAGCCAAATAGCCTATACCTATATGGAATGCCATAAAACACATTTTTAAATACGATACATGAAAAAAAAAATACAGTTTTGTTTATTTATTTCATCTATTATTTATTCAGAATATTAATGGTGGGGATTGCACCCCTCCCACCTCCCCAAAGCCCTCTCCAAATACATTAACGATATTCTTTGTATTTAAAGGAGACGTATTGTTCAATTATAGTCTTAAAAACGAGATATTTCTGTAAAGTACATAAGAAAAATTTAGAACCAAATAGCCTATACCTGTATGGAATGCCATAAAACACATTTTTAAATACGATACATGAAAAAAAAAATACAGTTTTGTTTATTTATTTCATCTATTATTTATTCAGAATATTAATGGTGGGGATTGCACTCCTCCCACCTCCCCAAAGCCCACTCCAAATACATTAACGATATTCTTTGTATTTAAAGGAGACGTATTGTTCAATTATAGTCTTAAAAACGAGATATTTCTGTAAAGTACATAAGGAAAATTTAGAACCAAATAGCCTATACCTGTATGGAATGCCATAAGACACATTTTTAAATACGATACATGAAAAAAAAAATACAGTTTTGTTTATTTATTTCATCTATTATTTATTCAGAATATTAATGGTGGGGATTGCACTCCTCCCACCTCCCCAAAGCCCACTCCAAATACATTAACGATATTCTTTGTATTTAAAGGAGACGTATTGTTCAATTATAGTCTTAAAAAACGAGATATTTCTGTAAAGTACATAAGAAAAATTTAGAACCAAATAGCCTATACCTGTATGGAATGCCATAAGACACATTTTTTTTTTTTTTTTTTTTTTTTTTTATATTTAGAAATGCATGATAAGCACTCCATAAATATCATTAATTTGGTTAATGAAAGAAAATTAAATAGCTTAGAACAAATTTTAAGTTTTTAAAAAGCTATGCGCCTGAGAAAATTTTGTCTTATTTTTTGAAAATAGGGATAGAAAAAAAATTATGTATATACTTACAAATTCTGATTGGACTTCTATATCTGAACTCCTTTGTAATACTTGAGGGGGTTTGCCATGGAGCCAACGCGGGAGTCAGAGGGTTCTGTCACTATAAGTTGAGTGTTCGATGGATGGTCCGGATCGCGAGTAACTTTTCCAGCGAATTTGATAACAGATGCCCTTGTAGTCTGTATTAATGAAGGTTCGCCATATTTTGCTTTTTTCTCAGAAGGAGGATTATTGCAAGTCTCTTCTTCCTTAAAAAAAAAAAAAAAAATTAGCATGTAGCAAAAATGCATTTTGGGTTTTTTGGAAAATAATTCAGTTTATGTTAGACATCTTGATTTCAAAATCAGAGGTTTTGATAGTGGGATGGAGGACCTTTTATAAACTGCCCCCCCCCCCTCTCCTCCTATGTCCATGCTTCCGTGACTGTATTTGTAAATTCAAACTTAAAAAGCAGTATTTGCGTTCCTTATTAAACAATATGGAAAAGAATTGCATATGACAGTCAAGTAAAACTATCAGATTTCAATCAAATGTAGACATAAATAGAAATTTAAGAAGTGGAAAAGTTAATTAGCACGGCTCAGTCAATCCCTCTTATGAGATAATTAGGTCCGTTAAATAAAAAGGATAGCTAACAATGTTATTTATTAAATAGGGTTATAAGGTAACAAATTTCATTTTTGAGGAAATGGGGGGTGAGGGTTTTGAACGCATTAAATTTCAGGAAGAGATTCTTCAACGCAGACTGGTCAGGAATTATTTTCAAAAAAAAAAAAAAATCGCACTGTAATAAAAAAGGAAGCTTTTGTAACAATTAATACATTAAAAGAATCAACATTTTATTCTAATCCCAATTTACCGATCAAAAGCTAAGCACTTTTTTTTCAAAAACATCCTTAAAAAGGCCACTGATCTTGATAAAAAATCACACCATAAATGCAGACTGGCCTGGAAGTATTTTCAAAAACATCCCTAAAAAAAAAAAAAAAAAAAAAAAAAAAAAAAAAAAAAAAAAAAAAAAAAAAAAAAAAAAAAAAAAAAAAAAAAAAAAAAAAAACACTGATCTTGATAAAAAAAAAAGCCACTGATCTTGATAAAAAGGAAGCTTTTGTAACAATTAATACATTAAAAAATCAACATTTTATTCTAATTCCCAAATTACCGATCGAAAAGCTAAGCACTTTTTTCAAAAAAAAAACATTCCCTAAAAAGACCACTGATCTTGATAAAAAATCACACCGTAAATTTCAACCTATAAGAGAATTAGAGGTTTTTTTCAACTCCTAAAAAACAACAAGCTTCTAAGTACATAAGTACCCTTAGTTCTAGTGTAAGGAAAGAATTTCTTCCTTAACTTAATGACAATTTCTTTTTAATAATGCGAATATTTTTTACTCACCAGAAAAAGGTTAGAATTATCCATTTTTTCTATGTAAATGCTTTTTACAAAAAATGCTTGTAATCTCGAATATAAACGATTCGAAACTGATGGAGAATCAAATATGGAACCTGATTATATACAAAAAATAATAGGCGAGTAAAAAGAAGAGACACCGGTTTTTTTTGAACTAAAAAAAAAAGACATTGAACTTTGAAATTGCGTCATTCCTCTTGGCAAAGAGTGTGATGACCTGTAGAATAGGACTACTAGAAGAACCTGTTTGGTACGGGGGCGTTGTAGAATAACATGATATTTCCTATATGTCTCGTAGAATAACATGGTATTTGCTATATGTCTCGTAGAAGTATAAGTTAACATACTACTCAAATAGTTCGTGGTAACGAATTGTAAGTAAGGAGTTATCCGGCTCAATAGTAGCAGAAACTCTAAAAAAAGAATTTTGATACCAATAGATACCGTATATCAAAAGAATCGGCATATTATGCTGATTTCAAATATATAAGTTTCAATAAGTTTAGTTTTACCCATTAAAGGCAACAAGCCTGAGGAAGTTTGCCTGATTTTCGGAAAAAACGGGAAACACCCCTAAAACTGGCCTAAAAAACTGGATGTCTAAGATCTGAATTTTACCAATTAGGGAATTCTTTGTTGTTACAACTATCATCTGCACTTAGTAATTGCGTCTTCTCGTATATTTGGTTAACTTATATTTCAAAGCAAGTAAGCGTATGGAAAACGCTTTCACGGCTTCCGCGTGGAATTCTGGCTCAGTATGCTCGTGAACTGTGCTAAAAAATAGAACAGGTTCCACTAGTAGGTCCCTATCCAATTGTATCTACTACAGAAGCATAAGCGCTCCTTCGTAGGCAAGGGGATATAGCTATGGTTGAGATACAATTCCACTCACAGGAGCTACTCACAGGATTCCACTCACAGGAACTGTAAATGAAATCAGATGGTGCTAGTCTACATCTAATTCCAAGATTGGGGCTGGCTCAAGAATTTTCAGCAGCCTAAGTGGAAGTATTGCTAGAACCCCTCCCCCTAAATAATTAAACATACAGGTTAGTATATTTGAGTAAAGTGAAAATTCCGTTCTGGTCTTTAGAAGGTATTAGGGGGGGAAGGGATGTCAGCCGTACTCATCTTAGTTTTTGCTCGCTTAGGGTTTGACTTGGTTTTTTATTGTAATTTTATTCTGTTTTGGAATTAATGTATTTACTGAGGGTGATGTGTGGTGGTTTCACCCTTGAAAAATTATTTGACTTCAATTATTCTTTTTTCTTATCTCCTTTTTTGTTTCATGTAGTTCTACACTTTTCTTTGAAAAATAAATTTTGTGGAAAAAGTATTTTTTAAGTATTTATATGTATATATATATATATATATATATATATATATATATATATATATATATATATATATATATATATATATATATATATATATATATATATATATATATATATATATATATATATATATATATATATATATATATATATATACATATATATATATACATATATATATATATATAAGTAGTTAACTTGTGTACAATATGAACAGTACATGAAACGGTACAAGATAATAGTGTATACAATATGAACAGTACATGAATTGCGCAAGAAAAACCCATGCCTGAGACATTAAACTTACACGTGCATTTTAAAAAGCTAATCCGCCTTGGAAACAGTTTGACGTGTTCGGGGGGATTACGTTCCTTGGCGTTTGATTGACATTAAAAAAAGGGTTTAGCATTTGCAAATTTGATCCTATTAAGGTGGAAAAAAAGAGTTTAGCATTTGCGAATAATTCGATGTGTTGTCAATTTAAAATAGTTTAGAAATAAAAAAAATTAACAAGAAATGGCTGAAAAGTGTTTTGGGGGAGATGGGTTGATTGTGTACTGTATAATACACAAGTGATGTTTGGACAGCGTTGTCAATTTAAAATATACTTCGATGTGCTGTCAATTTAAAATAGTTAAGAAATAAAAAATTTTAACAAGAAATGGCTGAAAAGTGTTTTGGGGGGAGATGCATTGATTGTGTACTGTATAATACACAAGTAATGTTTGAACAGTGTTGTCAATTTAAAATATACTTCGGTGTGTTGTCAATTTAAAATAACTAAGAAATAAAAAAATTTAACAAGAAGTGGCTGAAAAAGTGTTTTGGGGGGAGATGGGTTGATTGTGTACTGTATAATACACAAGTGATGTTTGGACAGTGTTGTCAATTTAAAATATACTTCGATGTGTTGTAAATTTAAAATAGTTAAGAAAAAAAAATTTAACAAGAAATGGCTGAAAAGTGTTTTTGGGGGGAGATGGGTTGATTGTGTACTGTATAATAAACAAGTGATGTTTGGAGAGTGTTGTCAATTTAAAATATACTTCGATTTGTTGTCAATTTAAAATAGTCAAGAAATAAAAAGAATTTACCAAGAAATGGCTGAAAAGTGTTTTGGGGGGAGATGGGTTGATTGTGTACTGTATAATACACAAGTGATGTTTGGACAGTGTTGTCAATTTAAAATATACTTTGATGTGTTGTCAATTTAAAATAGTTAAGAAATAAAAAATTTAACAAGAAATGGCTGAAAAGTGTTTTGGGGGGAGAAGGGTTGATTGTGTACTGTATAATACAAAAGTGATGTTTGGATAGTGTTGTCAATTTAAAATATATTTCGATGTGTTGTCAATTTAAAATAGTAAAGAAATAAGGGATGATTGTGTACTGTATAATACACAAGTGATGTTTGGACAGTGTTGTCAATTTAAAATAGTTAAGAAATAAAAAAATTTAACAAGAAATGGCTGAAAAGTGTTGGGGGGGGGGAGATGGGTTGCTTGTGTACTGTATAATACACAAGTGATGTTTGGACAGTGTTGTCAGTTAAAATATACTTCGATGTGTTGTCAATTTAAAATAGTTAAGAAATAAAAAATTTCAACAAGAAATGGCTGAAAAGTGTTTTGGGGGGAGTATTTTTTCGTGAAAACAACTTCAACCGTGCCCAGCCCACCGTGATCAGAAATTAAATTATAAAAAAAAAGTTTCTTGAACTGAAAGTAAGGAGCAACATCAAAACTTAAAAACGGACAGAAAATAGAGGCTGTTTCCAAAAGATTTAGGATCCATTAACTTTAGTGTTGCCAGTCAAAAAGCTATGAGTTTGAGAAAATTGCCTGATTATCGAAAAATGAAGAAACACCTTCCAAAAGTCGACAGGAATGGAATTGTCTTGAGGGGGGAATTTTCCATGGAAGAGGTGGAGAGTATTTTTACGTGAAAACAACTTCAACCGTGCCCAGACCCCCCCCCCGCGATCAGAAAATTAAATTATAAAAAAGTTTCTTCAACTGAAAGTAAGGAGCAACATCAAACTTAAAAAACGGACAGAAAATAGAGGCTGTTTCCAAAAGATTTAGGATTCATTAACTTCAGTGTTGCCAGTCAAAACCTATGAGTTTGAAAAAATTGCCTGATTATCGAAAAATGAAGAAACACCTTCCAAAACTCGACAGGAATGGGATTGTCTTGAGGGGGGAATTTTCCATGGAATAGGTGGAGGGTATTTTTACGTGGAAAAAACTTCAACCATGCCCAGCACCCCCCCCCCTTGATCATAAATTAAATTATAAGAAAATTTCTTCAACTGAAAGTAAGGAGCAACATCAAAACTTAAAAACGGACAGGAAATATAGGCTGTTTCCAAAAGATTTAGGATTCATTAACTTCAGTGTTGCCAGTCAAAAGCTATGAGTTTGAGAAAATTGCCTGATTATCGAAAAATGAAAAAACACCTTCCAAAAGTCGACAGGAATGGGATTGTCTTGAGGGGGGGGGGAATTTTCCATAGAAGAGGTGGAGGGTATTTATACGTGAAAACAACTTCAACTGTGCCCAGCCCCTCGCGATCAGAAATTAAATTATAAAAAAAAGTTTCTTCAACTGAAAGTAAGGAGCAACATCAAAACTTAAAAACAGACAGAAAATAGAAATCTGAAAACTTAGTCTATTTTTGGATCGAAAAATAAACTATTTCTGTAAAATCTAAGCTAATAAGGGTTTTTGGCCGCAAAACTCTAGTTTTTTGTAAGAAAATTATGGAAAATACAATTCGTTGGCTCATAGGTGAAAATTAAGTCCAGTTATGGATCGAAAAATAAACTATTTCTATAAAATCTGAGCTAATAAGGGTTTTTTTGGCCGTAAACTCTTTGATCGAAAAATAAACTATTTCTGTAAAATCTGAGCTAATAAAGGTTTTTGGCCGCAAAACTCTAGTTTTTTGTAAGAAAATTATGGAAAATACAATTCGTTGGCTCATAGGTGAAAATTAAGTCCAGTTATGGATTGAAAAATAAACTATTTCTATAAAATCTGAGCTAATAAGGGATTTGGCCACAAACTCTAGTTTTTTGTAAGAAAATTATGGAAAATACAATTCGTTGGCTCATAGGTGAAAATTAAGTCCAGTTTTGGATCGAAAAAATAAACTATTTCTATAAAATCTGAGCTAATAAGGTTTTTTTTTTGCCGTAAACTCTAGTTTTTTGTAAGAAAATTATGGAAAATACAATTGTCTGGTTCAAATCTGAAACTTTAGTCTATTTTTGGATCGAAAAATAAACTATTTCTGTAAAATCTGAGCTAATAAGGGTTTTTTGCAATAAACTCTAGTTTTTTGTAAGAAAATTATGGAAAATACAATTTTCTGGTTCAAATCTGAAACTTTAGTCTATTTTTGGATCGAAAAAAAATAAAAATATTTCTGTAAAACCTGAGCTAATAAGGGTTTTTGGCCGTAAACTCTAGTTTTTTTTGAAAGAAAATTATGGAAATTGCAATTCTCTGGTGCAAATCTGAAACTTTAGTCTATTTTTGGATCAAAAAAATAAACTATTTCTGTAAAATCTGAGCTAATAAGGTTTTTTTGGTCGAAAACTCTAGTTTTTTGTAAGAAAATTATGGAAAATACAATTTGTTGGCTCATAGGTGAAAATTAAGTCCAGTTATGGATCGAAAAATAAACTATTTCTATAAAATCTGAGCTAATAAGTGTTTTTGCCATAAACTCTAGTTTTGGATCGAAAAATAAAACCATTTCTATAAAATCTAAGCTAATAAGGGTTTTTGACCGTAAACTCTAGTTTTTCGTAGGAAAATTATGGAAAATACAATTCGTTGGTTCATAAGTGAAACTTAAGTCCAGTTATGGATCGAAAAATAAACTATTTCTGTAGAATCTGAGCTAATAAGGGTTTTTGACCATAAAACTCTAGTTTCATGTAAGAAAATTATGGAAAATACACTTCTCTCGTTCAAATGTGAAACTTAGATCCATTCTCTGGTTCAAATGTGAAACTTAAGTCCAGTTTTGGATACTCATAATGATCAGGACTGATGGTTCTAATTCACTATTTTTTTTCATAAAACAAACTATTTTTTTCAACTTAGAAATTATTCAACTTTATTTATTTTTTTATTTTTTTTGTACGTATCTTAAAATGACAAAATATGCTTACGGCTCTAACAATTGTACTCTTTGATTGGTCAGAGACACGATGTGGCTTTCCCACTGGTATTCTATGTCCGGATATCGACACTACCTAGTCTATTGCATGTATTAAATCAGTATTTTTTACGCAGTGGAACGATAAACACATAAGTCATATCTTTAAAAAAAAGTGAAGATGGAGCATTTTAATAAAGTGTGTTCACATGTCAATGTTATTGTAGCATTGAATGCCGACAAGGAGAAGTATTTAAACTATGAAACAAGTAAAAATGGTAGCACTATTGGAAATGTATGCGTGCATTGTCATGACAGTGAGGAATTTAATTTCTTTGGAGTACCAAAAAAATTCTACTCTTATTATGGTGGATATGCAAGAGTGAGATATCCAGAGATGATAGCACTCAAAGAGAATGCCAACAAAAAAAATAATAGTTGATGAAGAGGGACATCTTCTTGCCAGTGCTTGTGGTAACATGCTACCTCTTGTTGCACCCCATCGTGAACTTTCGGGTATTAGCATTCAACGGAAGATCAAAAGAAGACATGCATACTCTTCTACTATCATCATAAACCATATCTTGTCTACGTGTCGAAACTGTTACCTTTGTAAAAATAATGTTGTAATAGACAGTGAAATTGCCGGAAAAATAAAAAGGGCATTGGCAGAAAATATCACTAAGGAATATAAAGATGAATCGATGAAAAAACAAAGTGCCAGAAAACGTCACTACCATTGATGAACCAAGTAATAGCAAAGATGAAATGCATATTGAACATGTGGATGACCCCCCCATTAGAAATGTGTTCACACATTAGTGTTATTTTAGCATTGGATGCTGACATGGAGAAGTATTTGAACTATGAAACAAGTACAAGTGGTAGCACTATCGGAAACGTATGCGTGCGTTGTCTTGACACTAAGGAATTAAATTTCTTTGGAGTACCAAAACAATTCAATTATCCAAATGGTGGATATGCGAAAGTATCATTTCCAGAGATGTTAGTACTCAAAGAGAATGCCAACATAAAAATAATAGTTGATGAAGAGGGGTATCTTCATGCTAGTGCTATAGGTAACATGCTACCTATTGATAGAACCTTTCGTCATCTTTTAGGTATTAGCATTCAAATGAAAGCAAAGAGGAAAAGAAAGGCCTACTCTTCTACTAAGATCATAAACCATATCTTGTCTACGTGCCGAAACTGTTACCTTTGTAAAAATAACGTTGTAATAGACAGTGAAATTGCTGGAAAAATAAAAAGGGCATTGGTAGAAAATATCACTAAGGAATATAAAGATGAATCGATGAAAAACAAAGTGTCAGCAAACGTTACTACCATTGATCAAACAGTTAATGAATCAAATAATACCAAAGATGAAACGTATATTGAACCTGTCGGTGACACACCAGTAAATATTGTGTATGACTCAAAATGGAATAATGATTATTCTACTGACTACGAGTTAAGAGAAGACAATAGCTACAATATCAAGAGAGAACATGGTGAACTATTTTATGGAATAGATTCAAAATGTCAAAAGTTGATCATTTATATTAATAATGTATCATAATATATTTTTTTATTAATATTCTACATGGCATTATTTCATTAAAAATATATTATGCATTACATTGTTATGTGTTCATTATTTTTAGAGTAAGCTAGCATATAAAAACGTTTAGAATGTCTATTAAAACATTGGAGATGTAAGAAAAGGAATTCGCATACATCTATTATCAGACACATGGGATAGAGTGAATAAATTTTATTTATCAACATCTTTTTATCAGATACATCATATAAAATTGACAGAATCTAAGTGTCAGAGTGAATAATTTTTTCTTTTATCAACATCCTTTGTCATATACATCAAATACAAATGACGAAATCTAAATTTCAGAATGAATAAATGCTTTAACAACATCCTTTATCGGATATGTCGGATAAAATTGACATAATCTAAGTATCAGAGTGACTAAATTCTATATCAGCATCATTTTCTCGGATACATAGGATAAAAATATCGGATGAAATTGACAAAATCTAAGTATCAGATTGATTAAATTCTATATCAACATCCATTTCTCAGGTGCAAGGGAATAACATTGAAAAATCTAGATATCAGAATGAATAAATTCTTTATCAACATCCGTTGTTGAATATGTCATTATGTCATTATGAAAAAAATTGTAACTAAGTAAGTGAGTAAGTAGGTAAGTAAGTAACAAACTCTTTCTTGAATTCACCTCTTGGATACACAATACAGAAATTTAATTCAGGAAATATGAAAAAAAAATTAGACGGGGTTACGTGCGTGCACGTAACCCCGTAATGCCCCGTGTCGGCACGTAATGCCCCGTGTCGGCACGTAATTCCCCGTGTCGGCATTCTATGCTACAATAACATTGACACGTGAACACACTTTATTAAAATGCTCAATCTTCACTTTTTTTAAAGATATGACTTATGTGTTTATCGTTCCACTGCGTAAAAAATACTGATTTAATACATGCAATAGACTAGGTAGTGTCGATATCCGGACATAGAAACCATTGGGAAAGCCACATCGTGTCTCTGACCAATCACAGAGTAGAATTGTTAGAGCCGTAAGCATATTTTGTGATTTTAAGATACGTACAAAAAAAAATAAAAAAATAAATAAAGTTGAATAATTTCTAAGTTTAAAAAAAAATAGTTTGTTTTTTTATGAAAAAAAATAGTGAATTAGAACCATCAGTCCTCATCATTATGAGTATCAAAAACTGGACTTAAGTTTCACATTTGAACCAGAGAATGGATCTAAGTTTCACATTTGAACGAGAGAATTGTATTTTCCATAATTTTTCTTACATGAAACGAGAGTTTATGGTCAAAAACCCTTATTAGCTCAGATTCTAAAGAAATAGTTTATTTTTCGATCCATAACTGGACTTAAGTTTCACCTATGAACCAACGAATTGTATTTTCCATAATTTTCCTACGAAAAACTAGAGTTTACGGTCAAAAAACCCTTATTAGCTTAGATTTTATAGAAATGTTTTTATTTTCGATCCAAAAATAGAGTTTACGGCAAAAACACTTATTAGCTCAGATTTTATAGAAATAGTTTTATTTTTCGATCCATAACTGGATTTAATTTTCACCTATGAGCCAACGAATTGTATTTTCCATAATTTTTTCTTACAAAAAAACTAGAGTTTTCGACCAAAAACGATTATTAGCTCGGATTTTACAGAAATAGTTGTTTTTCGATCCAAAAATAGACTAAAGTTTCAGATTTAAACCAGAAAATTTATTTTTCCATAATTTTCTTACAAAAAAACTAGAGTTTACGGCAAAAAAAAAACCCTTATTAGCTCAGATTTTATAGAAATAGTTTATTTTTCGATCCATAACTGGAATTAATTTTCACCTATCAGCCAACGAATTGTATTTTCCATAATTTTCTTACAAAAAAACTAGAGTTTTCGACCAAAAACCCTTATTAGCTCGGATTTTACAGAAATAGTTTGTTTTTCGATCCAAAAATAGACTAAAGTTTCAGATTTGAACCAGAAAATTGCATTTTCCATAATTTTCTTACAAAAAACTAGAGTTTACTGCAAAAAACCCTTATTAGCTCAGATTTTACAGAAATATTTTATTTTTCGATCCAAAAATAGACTAAAGTTTCAGATTTGAACCAGACAATTGTATTTTCCATAATTTCTTACAAAAAAAAACTAGAGTTTACGGCAAAAAAAACCTTATTAGCTCAGATTTTATAGAAATAGTTTATTTTTCGATCCATAACTGGAATTAATTTTCACCTATGAGCCAACGAATTCTATTTTCCATAATTTTCTTACAAAAAACTAGAGTTTGGGGCCAAAAACCCTTATTAGCTCAGATTTTATAGAAATAGTTTATTTTTCAATCCTGAACTGGACTTAATTTTCACCTATGAGCCAACGAATTGTAGATTCCATAATTTTTCTTACAAAAAACTAGAGTTTGCTGCCAAAAACCTTTATTAGCTCAGATTTTACAGAAATAGTTTATTTTTCGATCCAAGAGTTTACGGCAAAAACCCCTATATTAGCTCAGATTTTACAGAAATAGTTTATTTTTCGATCTAAAAATAGACGAAAGTTTCAGATTTGAACCAGACAATTGTACGTATTTTCCATAATTTTCTTACAAAAAAACTAGAGTTCACGACAAAAAACCCTTATTAGCTCAGATTTTATAGAAATAGTTTATTTTTCGATCCATAACTGAACTTAATTTTCACCTATGAGCCAACGAATTGTATTTTCCATAATTTTCTTACAAAAAACTAGAGTTTGCGGCCAAAAACCTTTATTAGCTCAGATTTTACAGAAATAGTTTATTTTTCGATCCAAGAGTTTACGGCCAAAAACCCTTATTAGCTCAGATTTTGCAGAAATAGTTTATTTTTCGATCCAAAAATAGACGAAAGTTTCAGATTTGAACCAGACAATTGTATTTTCCATAATTTTCTTACAAAAAACTAGAGTTTATGGCAAAAACCCTTATTAGCTCAGATTTTATAGGAATAGTTTAATTTTCGATCCATAACTGGACTTAATTTTCACCTATGAGCCAAAGAATTGTATTTTCCATAGTTTTCTTACAAAAAAACTAGAGTTTGCGGCCAAAAACCCTTATTAGCTTAGATTTTACAGAAATAGTTTATTTTTCGATCCAAAAATAGACTAAGTTTTTCGATTTCTATTTTCTGTCCGTTTTTAAGTTTTGATGTTGCTCCTTACTTTCAGTTGAAGAAACTTTTTTTATAATTTAATTTCTGATCGCGGGGGTCTGGGCACAGTTGAAGTTGTTTTCACGTATAAATACCCTCCACCTCTTCTATGGAAATTCCCCCCCTCAACACAATCCCATTCCTGTCGACTTTTGGAAGGTGTTTCTTCATTTTTCGATAATCAGGCAATTTTCTCATACTCATAGCTTTTGACTGGCAACACTAAATTTAATGAATCCTAAATCTTTTGGAAACAGCCTCTATTTTCTGTCCGTTTTTAAGTTTTGATGTTGCTCCTTACTTTCAGTTGAAGAAACTTTTTTTATACTTTAATTTCTGATCGCGGGGGGAGGGGGGGGCTGGGCATGGTTGAAGTTGTTTTCACTTAAAAATACCCTCCACCTCTTCCATGGAAAATTCCCCCCTCAAGACAATCCCATTCCTGTCGACTTTTGGAAGGTGTTTCTTTTCATTTTTCGATAATCAGGCAACTTTCTCAAACTCATAGCTTTTGACTGGCAACACTAAAGTTATGAATCCTAAATCTTTTGGAAACACCTCTATTTTCTGTCCGTTTTTTTAAGTTTTGATGTTGCTCCGTACTTTCAGTTGAAGAAACTTTTTTATAATTTAATTTCTGATCGCCGGGGGGGGGGGGGTCTGGGCACGGTTGAAGTTCTTTTCACGTAAAAATACTCTCCACCTCTTCCATGGAAAAATTCCCGCTCAAGACAATCCCATTCCTGTCGACTTTTGGAAGGTGGTTTCTTCATTTTTCGATAATCAGGCAATTTTCTCAAACTCATAGCTTTTTGACTGGCAACACTAAAGTTAAATGGATCCTAAATCTTTTGGAAACAGCCTCTATTTTTTCTGTCCGTTTTTAAGTTTTGATGTTGCTCCTTACTTTCAGTTGAAGAAACTTTTTTTATAATTTAATTTCTGATCACGGTGGGCTGGGCACGGTTGAAGTTGTTTTCACGTAAAAATACTCCCCCCAAAACACTTTTCAGCCATTTCTTGTTAAAATTTTTTATTTCTTAACTATTTTAAATTGACAACACATCGAAGTATATTTTAAATTGACAATACTGTCCAAACATCACTTGTGTATTATACAGTACACAATCAACCCATCTCCCCCCAAAAACACTTTTCAGCCATTTCTTGTTAATTTTTTTATTTCTTAACTATTTTAAATTGACAACACTGTCCAAACATCACTTGTGTATTATACAGTACACAATCATTCCTTATTTCTTAACTATTTTAAATTGACAACACATCGAAGTATATTTTAAATTGACAACACTGTCCAAACATCACTTGTGTATTATACAGTACACAATCAACCCATCTCCCCCCAAAACACTTTTCAGCCATTTCTTGTTAAATTTTTTTATTTCTTAACTATTTTAAATTGACAACACTGTCGAAACATCACTTGTGTATTATACAGTACACAATCATCCCTTATTTCTTAACTATTTTAAATTGACAACACATCGAAGTATATTTTAAATTGACAACACTGTCCAAACATCACTTGTGTATTATACAGTACACAATCAACCCATCTCCCCCCAAAATACTTTTCAGCCATTTCTTGTTAAATTTTTTTATTTCTTAACTATTTTAAATTGACAACACATCGAAGTATATTTTAAATTGACAACACTGTTCAAACATCACTTGTGTATTATACAGTACACAATCGACGCATCTCCCCCCAAAACACTTTTCAGCCATCTCTTGTTAAATTTTTTTATTTCTTAACTATTTTAAATTGAAAACACATCGAAGTATATTTAAATTGACAACACTGTCCAAACATCACTTGTGTATTATACAGTACACAATCAACCCATCTCCCCCCAAAAGCACTTTTCAGCCATTTCTTGTTAAATTTTTTTATTTCTTAACTATTTTAAATTGACAACACATCGAAGTATATTTTAAATTGACACACTGTCCAAACATCACTTGTGTATTATACAGTACACAATCAACCCATCTCCCCCTAAAACACTTTTCAGCCATTTCTTGTTAAATTTTTTTATTTCTTAACTATTTTAAATTGACAACACATCGAAGTATATTTTAAATTGACAACACTATCCAAACAACACTTGTGTATTATACAGTACACAATCAACCCATCTCCCCCCATAACACTTTTCAGCCATTTCTCATTAAATTTTTTTATTTCTAAACTATTTTAAATTGACAACACATCGAAGTATATTTTAAATTGACAACACTGTCGAAACATCACTTGTGTATTATACAGTACGCAATCAACCCATCTCCCCCCATAACACTTTTCAGCCATTTCTTGTTAAAATTTTTTATTTCTAAACTATTTTTAAATTGACAACACATCGAAGTATATTTTAAATTGACAAGCACTGTCCTAACATCACTTGTGTATTATACAGTACACAATCAACCCATCTCCCCCAAAACACTTTTCAGCCATTTCTTGTTAAATTTTTTATTTCTTAACTATTTTATATTGACAACACATCGAATTATTCGCAAATGCTAAACTCTTTTTTTCCACCTTAATAGGATCAAATTTGCAAATACTAAACCCTTTTTTGTAAATGTCAATCAAACCCCAAGGAACGTAATCCCCCCGAACACGTCAAACTGTTTTCAAGGCAGATTAGCTTTTTAAAATGCACGTGTAAGTTTAATGTCTCAGGCATGGGACAACACTTGCGCAATTCCTGTACTGTTCATATTGTATACAATATTATCTTGTACCGTTTCACACTGTTCATATTGTATACAAGGTAACTACTTATATATATATATATATATATATATATATATATATATATATATATATATATATATATATATATATATATATATATATATATAATATATATATATATATATATATATATATATATATATATATATATATATGTATATGTATTTGGGGAAAAAAAGGGTGTAGGGACGATAGTACTAAAATCACTTTTGACTGCTAAAAAAGCGTGCTAAAACTTTCTATTTTAAATCGAAAGAACCCTAAAAAGCTGACAAGACCACACCCCTTCATAAAAAAACCTATAATTTAACAATGGGCAACTACCGTAACTTACAACCTTTGCTCCTGGGGCTGGGGGGGATTGTCAAACCCAAAGACATCGTTATATTGCTTATGGACTACATTTAAAACAAAATAGTTATTTCAAAATTCTGATCGGATTAATTAGGCAAAAAGGGTGTTTCAAAATAAAGCCTTTTTATCCTGAGACCACACTGCCTTTCTATGACTAACTAATAAAACCACTTTTGACCCGAAAGTACTCAATTTGCAGTGTATAAAATACGTGTTGTTTTAATTGTAATGCTTTAGTTTTTTCTGCTGATGACGTCCTCTACTGTAAATGGTCGAAATATCCAGATTTCTTGAATGTGTTTTCACTGTATAATAAAAGGAATTATCCCCATTTGAACTCTGCACTTTTTTGAATGTATTCAAGTATTGTATGTTCTCATTAAGCCCAAAGAGCTTAATTTTATGCAAAAATAAGTGTAAAATAGGATAAAGATCCTCCTGAGCCATTGCTGGTGCATAGGGCTTCGAGTCGACGTTTTAGTTGCTGGGTGTTTTTACTGGGACAACTAGCAAGCTTGTCGCCCAATTTCCTGCAGTAGGGATCAACCCTGGTGCTCCGAATTGGCAATATATATATATATATATAGCATCAACCCACTGTGCAACAACAGGTTAAAACTAAATATATAATCGTTAAATATATAATTATATATTTATAATTTTTCAGGTATACAAACGATAAGCTACAAGTCGCAACCTTAAACTTTCATATATTCGATTCAAAAGGCACAAAAGAAGATAGTCTACAAGTGATCGGCCATGTTTCAGTTCCCCTAAGGACCGCTGTGTTTGACAATCAGGTAGGGTCCCATAAATCTGAGTTTTATTATCATAATTGAAAAAAAAATCCGAAAAATAAGTTTTTTTTAATGAAAAGTAAAGGCCATATTTAAACTTAAGCTCAGCAGATACAAATACCTGTTAAAATTCAAACTCAAAACGACCAGAAATTACTATTAAAGAATAAATGAAACCCGAAACTAACAGAAATAAAACAAATAATCATAGCACAAAACATACAACAAGTAATAATATAAATGAATATAAATAGATCTTTAAGCGAGTAATGCTTGGATTGAATATCAAAATCAAGCTTAAAACGAATATATAAAAAAAAACTTTTTTGCTATTGAAGCATAAATGATACTTAAAACGAACAGAAATTAAATAAACAATGCAAACAAACACACAATAGATATTAATGTAAATGAATAAATAAATATTAAAACGAGTGAAACTTAAATTGAATATGCAAACTATATATGCCTATAAGAACTATATAATGCCCCCAGAGCATTAATTACAACGCACGCCTCCGGGCCCTGGGGGGTTGTGTCATCCCGGAGTTTTCATTATATGATCTTTGAACTATTTTAAAAAAATGGCTATCTCAAAGATCCTATCGGAGGGGTTTGATGAAAAAAAGGCATAGAGGGGGGGGGGGGGGGGAACTAGTTGCCCTCCGATGTCTTTTGCCCCGGGCCCTGGTGATTGTCGACACAGGAGCTTTTCTTATCTGAACTTTGAACTATTTTTAAAGAAATGGCCATACGTAAAGGAGTTTTTGTTGTATGATCTTTGAACTATTTTTAAAAAAATGGCTACCTCAAATTTTTATCAGCTTATTTGGGGCAAAGGGGCTTGGGGGGCTAGTTGCCGTCCGATCACTTTTGACTCTTAAAAAGGGCGCTAGAATTCTCGATTTCCAATCGAATGAGCCCCCTTTGAAGTTTATACGACGAACCCTTCTATATGGAGTGTCTCTGGTAAAAAAAATAAATGTAGTATGGGAGGAGGCTAGCTGCCCTTAGTTTACTTTTGACTCTTAAAAAGTGTATTACAACTTTCAATTTCCAATCAAATGAGCCATCTATGAAGTTTATACGACCATCCCTTCCATAACCACGATATATGCCCCCAGGGCATAACTTACAACGCCTACCCCCAGGCCCTGGGGGGCTATGTCGACACTGGAGTTTTTTTTTATCTGAACTTTAAACTATTTTTAACAAAATGTCTATATTAAAGCATTTATCTGATGTATTCAGAGCGTGGAGTGGGGGGGGGGGGGGGAGGCAAGTCCTCCGATCTCTTTTGACTCTAAAAAGTGCACAAGAACTTTCAATTTCCAATCAAATAAGCCCTCTCCGAAGTTGATACGAGCATCCCTTCCATAAGAACCATATATGCCCCCAGAGCAGTACTCATAATTTCTGCCCCCGGGCCCTGGGGGGTTGCGTCGACACAGGAGTTTTTTTCTTATCTGACCTTTGATATATTTTTAATGAGATGGCTATTTTAAAAATTTTATCTGATGGACTTGGGGAAAAAGGGTGTGAGTGGGGGGGATAGTTGCCCTCGGATACCTTCTGACTCTTAAAAAGTGAAATAGAACTTTCAATTTTCAATCAAATGAGCCCTCTCTGAAGTTTATACGAGTATCCCTTTCATAAGAACCATATACACCCCAAGGACAACACTTACAACGCCAACCCCCTGGGCCCTGGGGGGTTGTGTTGACACCGGAGTTTTTTTTATCTAATTTTTGAACAATTTTCAAAAAACTGGCTATCTCAAAATTTGTAAAAGATAGGTTTGGGGAAAAAGGGCGTGAAGGGTGGGCTAATTGCCCTTAAATCTCTTGAATCTTAAAAAGTAAACTAGAACATTCAATTTCCAATCAAAGGAGCCTTCTATAAAGTTTATAAGAGCATCCCTTTCATAAGAACCATACATGCCTTTAGGGCATAACTTAGAACGCCTTCCCCTGGGCCCTGTTGGGTTGTATTGACACCGGAGATTTCCTTATCCAACCTTTGAACTATTTTTAACAAAATGTCTATCTCAAAATTTTCATCAGATGTGTTTGGGAAAAAGAGGGCTTGTGGTGGGCTAGTTGCCCTCGGATCTCTTCTGACTGTTAAAAAGTGAGCTCAAACTTTCAATTTCCAATCAAATGAGCCCTCTCTGAAGTGTATACGAGCATCCCTTTCATAAGAACCATATATGCCCCAGGGCAAGGTTACAACACCTGCCCCCGCCCTGGGGGGTTGTGTCGACACCTGAGTTTTTGTTACCTGACTTTTAAACAATTTTTAACTTAACAGTTATCTCAAAATTTTTATCGGTTGAATTTGGGGGAATAGGGGCGTGGGGGGCTAGTTGATCTCCAATTTATTTTGACTCTCAAACACTGAAGAAGAAATTTCAGTTTCCAATCAAATGAGCCCTCTCTGAAGTTTTTACGAGCATGCCTTCCATAAGAACCATATATTCCCTCAGGGCATAACTTACAACGCCTGCCCTAGGGCCCATGGGGCTGTGTAGACCCAAGAGTTTTCGTTATATGGTCTTTGAAATACTTTTTAAAAAAATGGCTATCTCAAAGTTCTTATCTTATGAGTTTGAAGAAAAAAACGGAGTGGAGGGATGGAGGGGGGGCTAGGTGCCATCCAATCTCTTTGACTCTTAAAAAGTGAATTAGAACTTTCAATTTCCATTCAGATGAGCCCTATTTGAAGTCTATACGAGCATCCCTTCCATAAGAACGATATATGCCCCCAGGGCATAACTAACAACGCCTGCCCCTGGGCCCTGGGGGGTTGTGTCGACACCAAAGTTTTTGTTATATGATCTTTGAACTATTTTTAACAAAATAGCTATCTCAAAATTTTTTTATTGGATGCATTTGGGAAAAAAGGGTTTGGGAAGGCCTGGTTACCCTCCGATATCTTTTGACGACTTAAAAAGTGAACTAGAACTTTCAATTTCAAATCAAATGAGCCCTTTCTGAAGTTTATACGAGCATTCCTTCTATAAGAACCATGTATTTCCCCAGGGCATAACTTATAACCCTTGCCCTGAATACTCTGGGGGGAGTGTCCTGCTCAAAGATGTAATTTCCAGAATTTTTAACTCATTTGAACAATTGGCTATCTCAAAATTTTGGTTGGATGTGTTTGGGGAAATGGTGGCATGGAAGGGGTGTTAATTGCCTTCCAATCCCTTTTGACCCTTAAAAGGGGCACTCGAACTCACGATTTCCAATCGAATGAGCCCCCTTTGAAGTTTATACGGCGACCCTTTCCGTATGAAGTGTCTCTGGGAAAAAAATAAATAATAACAAAATAAATAATAAAACAATGGAGCCGTATGGTCTATACTATAGGCAACGCTATAGTGTTGCCTCTGCTAAGTAATTTTTTGCTTGATGATCTAGTGACTTCAACTTTTTTAAGCCGATGACTACTTCCCTCAAACCATCTTTTAAAGCAAGGTATTTAATTTTAAGTGTAAGCTCTACGCTTATGAAGATTTATTAAGTATAATTTAAAGACTTATGATCTCAGGCTTAATATCCTTTTATTTTGGGCAAACGCTTTCAATTAATTTTTTTTACTTGAAGTCCAAATGCCCATTTGTGTAGCAAGGGTCGCGAAGTTTCTCCGTGTTAGGAAGCCTAAGCAGAAACTGCAAGGATTAGATTTTGCTTTGTCTTAGTTCATCTATAAGACAATAATAGAAGATTACGGCTTTTTTTTGCTTTTTTTTGCGTTTCTGCTTTCTAAGTAAGCAAAGGAAGGTTAGATGAAACCACGCCTTACTATTCTTCTGCACCAATAACACTTCTGAACCTGTAACTGGTATCAAACAGTTCGTGGTAACGAACTGTAAGTAAGGAGCGACTCGGCTCAATGGTAACCGAAACTCTAGAGAAACGAGTTTTTGATACCAATAGATGCATCGAAAGAATTAGATTTTAATGCTGATTTCAAATATATAACTTTCATCAAGTTTAGTCCTACCCATCAAAAGTTAAGTGCCTGAGAAAATTTGGCTGATTTTCAAAAAAAAGAGGAAAGACCCCCTAAAAGTTATAGAACCTTAATGAAAATCACACCATCATATTCAGCGTATCAGAGAACCCTACGGTAGAGGTTTGCACGTCATATCTACAAAAATGTGGAATTTTTGCATTTTTTGCCAGAAGAAAGATCACGGATGCGTGTTTATTTTTATTTATTTTTTTTTTTCCCAGGGGTGATCGTATCAACCCAGTGGTCCAAAAATATCGCGGGAGGACTCTTTGGAATGGAAATTAAAAGTTCTAGTGCCCTTTTTAAGTGACCAAAAAAATGGAGGGCAACTTGGCCCCCTCCCATGCTAATCTCTTACCCAAAGTCCCCTGATCAAAATTTTTGAGACGGCTATTTTGTTCAGCAGGGTTGGAAATATGATAACTATGTCCTTTAGGATGACTTAATCCTCCGAAGTCCCCGGGGGGAGGGCTGAAAGTTATTAACTTTACCCAATGTTTTAACATATATTATTGGTTATTGGGAAGTATACATACGTTTTCAGGTGGGATTTTTTCTTGTAGGTGGGGGGGGGGTGGGGGTTAAGTGGGAGGATATTTCCATGAAGGAAGTTTTCATGGGGGAAGGGATATTGCTATGGAAGGGGCGCCTAATTTCCCAGCATTATTAAAAAAAAAGAAATTAAATATAAAAAAACAAGTTTTCCAACTGGAGCAACATCAAAACTTAAGACGAACATGAAATATTACGTGTATGATTGGGTACACCCCCTAGTCAATACCTCGGTCTTTAAGCCAAAGATATTCTAAATAACGGCCTTTGTGATAAAGGGGTCATTTTTTAAAAAAATGGAACTAAATTTGAACTTTAGCTTATAGAGCGAGATATTGACTAGGAATCGAGCCCCCTAATATACGTATTAAAAATATATGAATATTGAAGTTCGTTACGTAAGTTAATTCGTAAAATACGTATATTTATTACTAATAAAAACGTTTCGAAAATAAAATTAAACAATTCGAGAAAGCCATTTAACCAAATAAAAGTAAAATTAATATGCAAATTTGGTTTTAATTATCCATGTACGGTGAGCCAAAATCAAAACCTGCATTAATTCAAAAACGTTCAAAAATTGAATGAAAAAACAAGTTTTTTTAACTGAAAAAGTAAGGAACGACGTTAAAACTTAAAACGAGCAGAAATTATTCTGTATATGAAAAGAGGCTGTCCCCTCGTCAACGCCTCGCTCTTTACGCTAAAGTTTGAATTTCTCACAACTCTATTTTTTTAAAGAATAAAAAACTTTAGTGAAAAGAGCGAGGCGTTTGAGGAGGGGAGAGCCCCTTTCATATACGGAATAATATCTGTTCGTTTTAAGTTTTAATGTCCTTCCTTACTTTCAGTTTTTATTTAATTGTCTTAATACTGAGGTGAGAGAGAGGATATTATAATGTTGCACTTTAGTGTTATTATTAATTAAAAAAAAAACTTTATCCACAAAATAAGTTTTTCAAAAGATAAGTAAAGAAAGATTTCCAATCAAATGAGCCCCCTTTGAAGTCTCTACGATTACCTCTTCCATATGAAGTGCCCTACTCTAAAGTAAAAAAAATTATATATGATACACTGTGCCAACATTGTTCTTATATGCCCTCAGGGCATAACTTAAAACCCTTGCCCTGAGGGTTGTGGGGGAGTGTCCTCCTAAAAACAAATTTTCTATTTGGAAATCAACTACGCTGAACAAAATGGCTGTCTCAAAATTTTGATTGGATGTTTTTGGGGGAAAGATGGGCGCGGGAGAGGGCTAGTTGCCCTCCAATCACTTTCGACTATTAGAAAGGGCACTAGCCACTTCTTTTCCCAATCGAATGAGCCCTTTTCGAAGTTTCTACGACAACTCCTTCGATACGAAGTGCCCGGGTATGGAGAAAAAAAACACACATTGTGCCCACATCGTTCTTTATTTAGGCAGCGCTAGCGCGCTGCCAATGATTTCTGTTTGTTTTGGGTTTCACTTATTTATCGATGCTGATTTGTGGTAGTTTCAACGCTTGGTAGATTTTTTTATTTTATTTTTGCTCATTTTTTGTTAATGGAGTTCTTTACTTTTCTTTGAAAAACTTATTTTGTGGAAAAGGGTTTTTTTTCAATTAATTTCTGTTCGTTTTATATTGACATAGTCTTTTCAGAGAAAAAGAAAATAATACTTTATATCTTTTTCGTTTTTTTTTTAAGAATTTATAGTTTGGCCTGCTATTTGTATGCCGGAGAAAATTTTTTAACAACATATGTACCATTGAAGTTTTATTTGTAGTAATAGGAAAGATTTGCTCGTGGCGATAGAGATTTCTCCTATAGCGCCACTTATAGCGCTGGAGATTGTATCAACTAGGCTTAGCACCGCTCTCAAGTAATGAGAGAAAATTGAATATGTAGACAAACAAATGTGGCTTCTTCTTTCTTGAGCTATCTGGAGATCAGATTCCTTGGGAGCATTTACCATGGAGACTGGCGAACTAGTTACCTATTATCGGACTAGACTCAGACATATAAGAGGAACAAACACATATAAAAAGGACAACAGATTTATTGAACTTACATACTTAGTTTGTACAGCAACGGGTCACTTCAAAGACAAATAAATTGGTGACCGAGATTATTTGCGGTACTAATCGTCTTAAGTCTCAATACATATTCCAATTAAAAAACACATTTACCCCCACTCCCAAACGCAGTTCTTTCGTCCTGCGCTCTAGGGACTGCCTGCCATTGGCTCAAGCGACCCAAGGGACGCAAATCTTCGTCAATAATCTCTTTAAGATTTTTTCAGATGATTCAGGAGTTCACACAGTTTTTTGCCATTTAAACTTCCTTAGAAATATCGTGCTTAGCATTTTGTTTTTGCTACTAATTATCTTAGCGAAATTCGAACGACTAGCGCCGTTGTCTGACTGAAGCTAGAAATGCAATTTCTCTTTTGCTGATTAAGAACTTTTCATTTTTGCAACTAGATTTAGCTTAATTATAAGAAATCGGAATTATCTTTAGAAAGGAATTTATTTTGGTATTTTAAATACATCGTGTTTTACTCCCGGTACATATCACCCTTCCCATGAAATAATGACGCCCCGTCATTAGTTACTGCCCCATCAGGAGTTTTAAAATTTTTCAATTATTTTTCTTATTTTATTCTACATCCTTATCTAAAATCATCTACCGGACTAAGATTATTTTTGGTTCTAGGTTAGCTACTATACTAAAGATTTTTTTTTTTTTCTATATCTAACACTGATTACTTTTACTTTTCCAATAAGGTTGGGACTATTCTACTTTTATATTAGTTCTCTTTTTTTGATTTTGCTGTCTATATGACGTACTACATACTATCTACACAACGTTAAATGAATAACATAATAATATTACACCTAATATCTACTTGTGGTACATACATAAATGATTTATAACATACAATATTTGGTTCAACATATTCACAGATGACATTAAAACACTTTCACTATTTAGATTTTTGCATTGTCAAAGCTGTTAGGAAGTACCACATGTAGCTTCACATCTATTCATCACCTTTCGTGTCCTTAGTGTACTACACCCTTCTGTTGTAAAATTACTGTCCTTCACTCCTTTTGTCGTGGCAAAAATTTCGAAGCACGTACGTTATGGTTTCTTCATGGAACAGTTTCGAGTCTAGTTGTCTTTACACGGTATGTTTTTCCCTAATAGTCAACTGGGAAATGACCGTTAAAATATCGTTCTAATAGTCAACTGGGAAATGATTCTTCCCACTACAGGTGTTGGTGTTTTTCTTCTTAGCATATCATTTTTAGGATTTTTGAGGCACATAGAGAAATGTATTCTCCAGTAAAATGTTCATTTGTGCCTTTTGAAACGGGTTGCCGTCATATTATAGTGACTCTCTTAATATATTGTCTTTAAATTCAACTTCGAACCTCTTCAACTATCATCTAACTTCAAATATCGTTAAATATCGTTCATCTTGTACTGCTCGATGGTGTTCTCAGAGTTAAACTTCAAATTTTCTTTAATTTTGTCTTCAAATATCCTCAATGTCTTTAAGTGTCATTTAACTTCAAATATCGTCTATCGTGTGCTGATTGATGGAGTTCTCACAATTAAACTTCAAATTGTCTTTAATTTCATCTTCAAATGTCTTCAAATGTCTTTAAGTATCATTTAACTTTAAATATTGTTTAATATCGTTTAGCTTCAAGTATCATCACTATACTTTCAAATTATTATGGGGTCCATAGTGAGTATCAACAGCGATATCTACGTATTTATATCTTGTCCTAGCCGATGGGTTTCTCAGCGTTTATGCGATTATATAGTTCGTTTTAAAGCACTTGATACTGAGGTTCAAATATAGTGTTACCTGATACATAATATGGTTCATAGTCGAAGAAACGACGATCGAAGGTAACTGTTGTTTTCGTAGACGAAGCTGGGATGAAGTTGCCTGGAGTCATGGTGAGTACTCTTCGTTGGTTGAGATATGATGAAAATAGATGTTACTGGGTCGTATCTGTACTGGGCAGCTTATTGTAATACTCGATGACCAAAGTGTCCATTTACTTTCCTGTAATAAAAACAACGCGGCAGAATCACATGTTCTTTTAAGTAAATACACATACAATAATTCACGCATTAATTGGTTATAATTTCTTAGCTATGAGACAGAATTAAATAAATACACTAATATTGGTACTCACATTGAAAATCTACAAAAAACAGAAATTTCTTCAAATTTGTTTTGATAACGAAAATATCGATATTAAATAAACATAATTTACCCTACATTATTAAGTTTGAGGTCTGTTTTTACAATATTTTTTCATGCCTGCATTGTTCACGCAAGTCCGCGCTGTATAAGAAACGCATGTGCAGCGTCATAAACCGCACGGTTTTACGCAAACGATACTACAATGAGGGAACAAGACATAACAAGGACTAGTGGAGACCTCTATACCCACTAGTTTTCTGATGTCTTCCCTATTTCTTGGCTTAGACGTTCTCATGGGGCTCCGGGTTTAACGGCTGAAATGCCAAGGTTCTTAGTCTCAGGATTTTTTCCGTAATTGCAAGTCAACATTGGTGGGGCCTCGTATTCGCCTTCCGAATAAGGTCATTAGATGCAGGATTTCCAAGCTTGCCCGCGCGTAGATTCCAGTTGATGCTTGGCAAAGAATATAAGCGTAATGAAGAACTGACATCAATATCTTTTTAGAAGGCTATTGTTTGAGCAAATCCTTCAGCACTAAATAAATAAATATTATATTAAAGTCTTATTAGAATCCGTTTATTTTAAGCGAGAAACACCTTCACATTAATAGGGAATTCCTTGTGGGTTTTACTTAGTCGCCATTGGACATACACAGGGTTTCAATCCATATATCTTAACTGATTAAATGGTTTTTAAAATTTTACATATTATTATTGAGATATAATTTCACATCCGCCGTGAAATTCTACATATAAACGTACCAATAGGTTGTTTGGTTATAGTTTACCAATAGTTTGCTATTAGTACATATATTACTCGAGTAAGAAAACATTATATTTCTCGAGTAAGAAAAAAAACACATCAATAAGCAAAACTTGCGGCGCTTAATTACACTGGTAGGCCTAAAAAAATAATTATAATCTGCACTAAGATAAAATATTTCATATAATTAGACGCTCTGTACTGATAATATCTTGTTTTTTTTTTTGATAATATCCATCTTGGTTAGGACATGGGTCGATTTTTCATAGAAAATCTGAGAGGGGACCTGAGTCAGTATAGGTAAGATATAACGTGACTGACTTGCGAAAATATTTCACAAAAATTAGAGCACAATATATGTCATAGATAAAACCAATGAAATTAAAGGACATTTTTGTCACAGAAACTATAGAACGGTGATCTCTCTGTTATTGTATACGTCATAGATATAAACTAGTGGAATTAAATTTTTCGCCAAGGAGCTAAAGACATTAATGTCTCTTTCTCTTTGGAAGTAATGTTTAACACAGAGCCGTAGGACAGCATACGTCATTGATGTAATATAATGAAATTAAAAAGCTTTTCTTTTTTTTTCTTTTTTTTTTTCGCCTCGGAGCTATAAGAAAGTAAACTCTCTGTTTCTCTTTCAAAAGCATTCTGATTCAAAAACGAAAAACTTAACTAGCTCACAGAAGTTTCTATTCAACCTTTAAGTATTGTTTTGACTGGCCCTGATTGGCATAAAAATACTAATTTCTTACACTTGAAGGACTGAGAAATATCCCTTCCTACGGTAGTTAAAAAAATTACAAAAAAAAACAATGATGGGCCTTGAGTTCCTCCCCAGGCTTCCCACAAGACGTGGTCCAACGCGCAGTTGTCGTTTTCAGTAGACCACTAGCTTCCTACCTTTGGTTATTTTCTGTGATCGTCAACGTTTTGACATTACTCGTATCATTTTATTTTATTTATTTATTAATATTGACTTGGTTAACTTTACTTGTACACTTTTGAATTTATTATGGTGTTAAAATTCATATCTTTGAAATTTGTCTTTACATTAATTAGGGATATTTCCATCTGTCAGGTTTTTTAACAGTTCTACCTGACTGTGTCGTTATTTTCTCCTCTGTTTCTTGTGGTTTTTTCCCTTTCGGTTTGTCTAGCGAAATAAGGTCAAACTTTTTGGTATTGTTTTTTCAAAAAATTCTTGCCCTTTTAATTTCGTTTGTTTTCCGTGTGTGCGGGCTGCTGAGGTCGGGCCTTGATTTCCCTATTTTCTTTAGCTACTATTTTGGCCTGATTCACCATCAGACTCTTCGGAAACTAGTTTCTGACGAATCCGGATTGGAACTTTTAGAGGTGGCACTTTTTGTGGTATCACCTGCCATTCCTTCGTAAATTTCTACTCCCCTGGAAGTAGAAGGTTTATTCTCTAAGTCCTCGCCTTGAGTTCTCAACTCGGGGGATTTGAAAGATTCTTGAGAGCTTTGGGAGGAATCAATAGTTTTTGCGGGGTTCCTCCATTGTTTGAAGGCCATGTCTTCAGGGGGATGGGGCACTCTTTGCAATAGGGATTCCCTCCGTGAAGTCCACGTCCAGTCGTGTTTAGGTTTGACCTTGTGGACACAGTTATATCATGATATTGACCTTGCTGGTCATCCTTTGGAGTTTTATTCCCGGGCAATGTACTTTGACTCGTTTTTATGGGAAAATTTATTAAAATCCATAGCTTCTCGCAGGTTTGTTTTAGTTAAATCTTTGGGAGGAGTTTTCTTTACAGTAATACCGGGGGTTTCTACAGCTCTGTTTAATTCTTCTTGTAAAGACAGGGGCCTTTCTATTGGTGTAGCAGGGGAAACCATATCGTCTGGAAATCTTTTTGGGGGGACATGGTGTCGAAATTCTATCGGGGAAGAATTGGGTTTTTGGAGATATTGTATAATCTAAATCTCCTGCGTTTGCCGATGAATAACTTTTTGGACTTTTTGGCGTTTTTATTTCGGGAAAAAATCCTGGTATTAGGGATTTTTTCTTAGGAAACAACTTAGATTTTCCATTGCTAAAAATTCTTCAAAGTTTTGTTCATCACTCTCATTTTCAAAATAATCTTGTTTAAAATTGAAAGGTTTTAGCTCTGCCAATCTTGACTTAGGGGGTTCATTTTCCGAATCTGACGAATCAGTAGAGGAGGGCTGTGATACCCATCTCTCTGGAAATTTGGCTCTTTTTATTCGGCTAAACATGCGCTTTGTAAGTTCTTCCACTATCGGGGTTTTCCATTTTAAAGGTATATTCATTATCGTACTTTTTGACTATTCTGTACGGCCCAGAATATTTGTTGGAAAGTTTTTTTTCCTTCCGTTTTTGCCTCGTTCCTTAGGTAAACGAAAGTCTCCTACTTTGAAATCTATATTCCCCTTAACTTTTGGGTTGGTTTCTTAGTTCTTGGTTTATTTTACATTTTTCCAACTCTTGCCCTAACTATTTTATAAGTTTTCCTCATCCTATTTATGAATTCTTGTTTATAATCTTCTGAGTCGTTATAATACTGCCGAGACTCAATAATCTCATTATATGGGACTCTATAAAATCACGACCAAAAAGTAAATAAAATGGATTGTCTTGGTTGCTTCGAATAAGCAGTGTTGATTACGTAGTTAAAATAAGGTAAGAATTTATCCCAGTCGCTCCTATTGTCTTTCGTATAAATACTTAGAAACGTTCGAAAATATTTATGTCTGTTTTCTATTTTGCCATTAGCTTGTGGATGGTACGGCGCTGTCACCATTTCTCTATATTAAGGAAACTCATTAAATCTTTTGTTACTTTTGCAACAAAATTGCTCCCGTTGTCGCTCAAAATTTTATTAGGAATGCCCAAATTGTAAAAATAATTTTGCTAATGCCTTACTTGTGGCATAAGCACCTTGATTTTTTAATGCTTTTGCAAAAGTAAATCCGGAAAAATGATCTACAACCGAAAGAATACAAGTATGGCCTCTGCTAGAAACAGGTAAGCCTCCACTTGTCCCGAATAGGTCAAATGAGAATATCGAAGGGGTACTTTGCTACTGGGACCCTTCCAATTGGAGGATTTGGATAAGCTGGGGGGATTTTTCTCTCCAAATTACATGCTTCGCATGTGCTTACAAATTCTTTAAGTTTTGTTAGTGCCGATTGTACGTAAAAGTATTGTTTTAACTTATGGAACGTTTCATAACTCCTAAATGTCCACCTGTGTCCGAATGAAAATATTCAAATGCAGGCCCTATCAAGTTTTGTGGTAATACAGGTATTATCGAGGTTTGGTTTCTATTTGTCTCAGCAGTCACAATCCTACACAGTATTTCTTCATCAAGGTCGTAGTAAAAATTATCTATCTCTTTTCTAAGAGTTTTGAATTTATCCGGTAACGCCTCATCATTCACAAAATAATTAATTAGTGCTACGCACATTTCGTCCTTTTTTTGCTTTCTTTTATATTTTCCAAAGACAAGGGACAATAGTTAATCTTATTTTCTTTTACTGCGTCTTTGACTTTGTTTTCTTACATCCATGTTTTTGCTTTTAGCATTGATAGCATTAACTTCATTTTCTTCAGTTTCCGACGGGTCATTTTCTGGATATCTACTCAAAAAGTCGCAAGCTGCGTTTGTTTTCCCTTAAATGTTCAAATTCATAATCTAGGTCTTGGATTTCATGATCCATCTAGCTAGAATGCCCCGTGGGATTTTTAAATGTGTGCAGTAGGTACTGCAAGCTTTTTATGGTCTGATCGTATATAAATTTTCTACCAATTAAATAATGTCTAAATTTGTCCAAGTGGTAGATAATAGATAGTAATTCTAAGTTTGTGGCGGAATAACTACTTTCGCCTTTTGATAAAGTTTTACTTGAATAGCATATAACTTTTTCTATTTGTTTAGGTGTTTCCCTGTAGAGGGTTAGGGTTTTCTACTGGGATTGTTTGCGAAAGGATAGCGCCTATGCCCTTTGAGCTAGCATCAGTGGTAACGATGAATTTTCCGTTTTCGAAATCAGGGAGTGACAAAATTGGTTCAGAAGTGAGTGCCTTTTTGAGACGGTCTAGGGAAGTTTGAGCTTCCTGGGACCAGGTAACATTATGGGAGTTACCTTTAGTTCAATTCCGTGCAGGGGTTTCGCAATTTGGCATAATTGCGTACGAATTTTCTAAAGTAGCCAGTAAGTCCTAAAATTCCCCTTAATGCTTTCATAGTTCTGGGGGGCTTGAGGTTTTCAAAACACATCTTATTTTATCAGGGTCTGGGGATATCTCTCCCTGGGTCACTACTACTCCTAAAAATTTAATTTTGGATTGAAAATTAAATTTACTTTCTCAGGCCGGCATTTTAAATTGCCTTGCCTGAACTTCTCGAACACCTTAGCTAAAGTTGCTAAGTGTTGCTCAGTGTTTTCCCCCACGCATATAATATCATCAACAAAATGAATTATATTCTTTAATCCTCTTAACAGGTGCAATAGGGTCTTACATAACGCGCTTGAACTTGTTTTAAGCCCAAATGGTACTCTCAAAGTATATTCATAAGATCCATATTCGGATGCTGAAAATGCAGTTTTATGGACATCCTTTTCGGCTATTTTCACTTGGTGGTAGCGTCCCCTTGGGTAAGGGTCAAAGAAGTGAAAATTTTGTTTTTGCTTGAAATTGAGTCAAGAATTTCGTCTATTCTTGGTAGAGGAAATTTATCGCTAACTACTTGTTTGTTGAGGAGCCCTATAATCTACAACGAGCCTAAAATCTCCATTCTTTTTTTGGTACTAGGATCACTGGTGCGCTCGGTATACGGGCTTATACTTGGGCGTATAATCTCGTTCCTTTCTAATTCATGGATTTTATTTTTTAACCACTCTTTGTGCTTATATGGCACACGGTATGGCTGTTTTTGCTACGGGATTACCAGTCGTTAAATTGAATGCTGGTAAAATGGATCACCCCGATATCATTTTCAGATGCAGAAAATACATCCTTAAATTCCATAATAATTCGCATAATTTTTTCTTTAAGTTCCATATCCGTAATATGATCCATTTTAGAAATTTGTTTAAAAATGCGATTTAGTCAAAGGATATTCGTTATTTGAAGTTTTAATACCGTTAACTAGGTTTCTTTTAGAATTTTTCCCATTTATTTAAATCATTTTTCCGTTTAAAACCTCGATTTGGACTAAACAAGTCCCCTTTTTAATTGTAATTGTATCGTTTTCATGGTTATTGGTTACCCAAATAAAACCTTCCCATTGGTCATAAGATATAATTTGTTCCTCGCCATGACAGATTTTCGGGTATTTCAGACGGTGTCGCAAACCATATTTCTGATTTGCTAATTATTGGCTCGATCATTGTGATATTTGAATTTTTTGCATCGTTTTGGGAGGGACTTTTGTTTTCCTTATCGCAAATCCGTAATATTTCTCTTCATTTTCATTGTTTATTAGATTCATACTGGCGCTATGCTGCGCCATTGCGGCATCTTGTGGCGGGGGGTCACGTTGGGTTTTACTAGTTTTTCCACAATTCCACTATTTCTTAATTTCATTTGATCTGTACTGTCGCATATCTCCTATTTTTACTTTCGCAGATTCAATGCTGTTATTATTTAAATTTATTCATTTCTGCGATATCTTTCAGGATAATTGAATAAATTCCAATTATGCCCTGTCTTTGCGAGACATGAGGTTCAAAAATACTTCGACATTATACCATTAGAAATTTTGTTTACTGTTATGTTATCTTCGTAACCTCTGTTACGATTTCTTAAGGTAGAAATTTCTTCCCCCACCTTAGCTGGGTATACCAGCTTCTCGTTGGCCACGTCTAATAGTATTCTATTAGACCTTAGAAAATTTGCCCCTATAATAGCTTCATATGGGGAGATTATCACATACAATAAAATTTGTCATGAAGGTTCTGCTGTCTCTTTTTTACGTTTAGGCAAATTGACCCTTTGCATTTAATTTATGGCTGTAACACTTTGTTAAATTGGGATTATTAGGGTTCTTTTGTCGCCTAATGTGCAGAGGCAACACATTAAATACGCAAGAGTTTATGATATTTACAGTAGCTCCACTGTCAACTAAGGCCGTAAAGTAAACGTTTTCTACACAAAAATCATTAAATATAGGTAACTTGTTATAATATCACTACAAGAAGGCACTAGTATTGTTTTTTGGACCTATTAAATATCCCTGGCACCCTCGGGGTCCAACTTATGTTTCTGAGGGGCCTGAAGCGTTCCCTGAGAATTTATTTCATTTGTCGGTGCCTGTAATAGATATTCAGACGTATTAGGTTCCGTAGGCATATTTAAATGATTTACGTCTGCCTGTCTTTGCCATGTATTATTATGGTAGCGTGGATGTCTCGTGTCAGTGCCATTTGCTGGGCGTTGACTGCCAGTGCCGTTGGCTTGTAAAATTTTCATTTCTCATCGGCAAATCTTCATGATTTCTATATTGCATTCTCGCATTATATTGACCTTGGCGAGTATTTGGGTTTTCAAACCGGTAATTAATTTGCCTGTTGCGGGGAAAGGGCTATACAAAATTTGGTTGGTACGCATTATAAGGTACTGATTGGCGCAATCCCCCCTGGCTATAGCCTATTGCACGACCGGTGCTAAAATTTGTTCTTCTGAACAAATGGTTACCGTAATTTTGCGTATTACCGACAGCATTTCTTGGTATGGGATTGGTGACGTAGTGGCACTCTCTTGCTATGTGGCCAACACGATTGCAGTTATAGCACCTTATTATGTAGGGTTAATGGGCTGAAAACGTACTGTTTTCTGGCCTAGCGGGTTCGTGGCGTTTTGTTTCTTTGTGCTACTGGGGAGTTATCCCTTGAAAAGAAATTGGGGGATGCTTGATCGCCCTTGAAGATTGGGTTTCGCGTTTGAGTCGCCTAAGCTATTTATTTTTGCATACTATGATTAGCAACCATTTTATCAACTTCGATTAATCGTTCTACCTCTTGGACTGCAAGATCCAACGTCTGAATATTCTTGGATATGTTACTACTCTATATAGTTTCGGGGTGGTTAGCCCTTGCAAAAAGGTATTTAGTATGACTTTTTCATACAGTTGCCCCGAACCACTTCCGTATTTTGCTTCTACAGAAATGCGTATATTATCCAGATATTCCCTTATATTTTGTGAAAAATCAAAGTTCACTACTCCATGTTTAATTTATTTATTGAACTGGTTTCTATAAAATCTCTCTTTGAATGCTTTTAAACAAGTC
Organism: Artemia sinica; assembly: GCA_027921565.1. Lineage (NCBI taxonomy): Eukaryota > Metazoa > Arthropoda > Branchiopoda > Anostraca > Artemiidae > Artemia > Artemia sinica. The sequence goes on from CM051271.1 coordinate 51,285,108, forward strand.
ATCAACCGTATTTATTGCAAGTTGGCGTTATTTCCTATGGTATGTTCGACATGTTTTAGAAAGGTTAAGGCCTGGCCTCTTAATCGTAGAAGCAGCATGTCTTTTAATGCTCCAACGTCTGTTTTTGTTAATTGTACAAACTGGGTCAATTGGATATTAAATTCGTCAATATCTGATTGACCATTGTATTCCGGGATAGATTTTGCAATCTCTATATTTTTTGCGATTAACTTTTGCACTATTAATTTTTCTTCATTAAATCTTCAGACATGTTTTTTTTTTTTGCGTTTATATCAACTTAAAATAAATTTATTATTTTACTTAACCTATTTTGGGGGAGGCTATTATCTCCTATGAGATATTCTAAAGGGTTTCCCTGTAGTAGCTTAGCGGCAATAGGCCTAATTAATTTTCTTATTATGTCTGTATCCCCCCAAAAATTAAATTTGAATTACAAAGTTTAAACAGCCTAACTAGTTCGCAGTTTTCCTCCAATTTCCGACACGCGCCATTTGTACCATTGAAAGTTTTTCTTGGCACATGATATGAAAATCTGAACACAAATAGCAGTGTTTAATTTAGTTTCATACCTCCTCTAGTTGACCTGAAATGGAAAAAACTTGGTACCATTTGCAAAAAGATCTGTTTATTTTCTTTGATAGCTTGGATACACTTACGCTACTTTGATTTGGTAAAATTTTATAGCAGAAGCAGCCCCAAAATTTTTAACATAATACCCTCACTCGTTCTTGGGATACTGCTGAGATGCCTTATTGGGAATTAACATTAACACAGTGCAATTTGATTTAATCTTATGGCAACATTTAGTTTTTAAACATAAAGTCAAATGGGAGGGTGGACGTGGGAGGGGGATTAGCTTCCTCTAATCACTTTCAACTATTAAAACAGGGCATCAGCCCTTTCTATTTTCAATCGAATGAGCCCTTTTCAAAGTTTCTAAGACAACTCCTTCGATACAAAGTGTCCGGCCTAAACAACAACAACAACAAAAAAGTAATACATTATACCCACATCGATCATTACTATAAAAATGTCAAGCCTTCCAATTACTTTCGACTATTAAAAAGGGCAATAGGCCTTTTGATTTCCAATCGAATGAGCCCTTTTTGAGTTTCTACGACAATACTTTCTATAAACATCATATATGCCCCAAGGCATAAATTACAACTCTTACCCTAAGGCTGTGAGGGTGGTTGTCATCCTCTAAGAAATATTTTCCAGAACTCTCAACTACGTTACACAAAATAGATATCTCAAACTTTGATTGGATCTGTGTGGGAAAATGACGGGCGTGAGAGGGGCGTTAGTCTTTCTCAAATCACTTTCAACTATTAAAAAAGGTACTAGCCCTTTCAATTTCCAATCAAATGAGCCCTTTTGAAGTTTCTACGATGACACTTTCAATAAAACTTTATATGCCACCCAGGGGATAACTTACAATCCTCGCCCTGAGGGATGGGGTGGGGGGGGGGGGGTTGTCATCCTCACAGACCTAATTTACAGAAATTTCTAATACGTTGAACTAAATGGCTATCTGAAAATTTTTATTGGATGTGTTTGGGAGAATGGTGGGCGTGAAAGAGGGGTTAATTACCGTCCAATCACTTTCAACTATTAAAAAGGGCACTTCCCCTCTCAATTCTCAATTGTATGAACCCCTTTTGATGTTTTTACGACAACTCTATCATTAAAAACCTTATATGCCCCAGGGCATAACTTACAACCTTTGCCCTGAGACTCTGGGGGATTTGTCATCCTTAAGTACATAATTTCCAGAACTTTCAACTACGTTGAACAAAATGGCTATCTCTAAACTTGGATTGAATGTGTTTGGGGAAATTGAGGGCTTGAGAGGGGGAAAATTACTCTCAACTCACTTTGACTATAAAAAGGGCAATTTAAATTTCCAATCAAATGAGCCCCTTTTGAAATTTCTACAACAACTTCTAAATAAACCTTATATGCCCCAGGGCATAACTTACAACCCTTGCACTGAAAGCTCTGATGGGGTTATCATCCTAAAAGACCTAATTTCCAGTACTTTCGACTATGTTGAACAAAATGGGTATCTCAAAATTTTGATTGGATGTGTTTGGGGAAATGATGGGGGCGTGAGAGGGGTTTTAGTTGCCCTTCAACCACTTTCGGCTATTAAAAGGGCACTAGCCCTTTCAATTTTCAATTGAATGAGGCGTTTTGGATGTTTTTACAACATCGCTTTCAATAAAAACCCTTAAACACCCTTAAAACCCAGTTGTCATCCATCCCTTAAACACTTCCAAAATTTCCAAAACTTTCAACTGTGTTGAATAAAAAGGCTATCTAAAAATTTTGATTGGATTGGTTTGGGGGGTATGAGAGGGGAGTTAGTTGCCCCTAAATCACTTTCGACTATTAAAAAGGGCACTAGCCCCTTTAAATTTCCAATCGAATAAGCCCTTTTTCAAGTTTCTACGACAAACATTTCAATACAAACTTTATATGCCCACAGGGTATAACTTTATAACCCATGCCCAGAAGACTGTGGGGGGAGTGTCCTGCTCAAAGGTATAATTTCCTGAACTTTAAACTTAGCGGAACAAAATGTCTATCAAAAAATTTTGATTGGATATGTTTGGAGAAATGTTGGGCGTGGAACGGGTGTTAGTTGCCTTCCAATCACTTTCGACTATTAAAAAGAACACTAGCCATTTCAATCTCCAATCGAATGAACCCTTTTTGGAGTCTCTACAACGACGCGTTCAGTAAAAACCTTATATACCCCCAGGGTATAGCTTACAACCCTTGCCCTGAGGGCAGTGGGGGAGTTGTCATCCTCAAAAAAACATAATTTCTATCTGCAAATCCACAACACTGAACAAAATGGCTATCTAAAAATTTTGATTGGATGTGTTTGGGGAAAAGGTGGGTGAGAGAGGGGGGCTAGTTGCCCTCAAATCACTGTCGACTATTAAAAAGGGCACTAGACCTTTGAATTTCCAATCGAATAAGCCCTTTTTTCATGTCTCTACAAAAAAGATTTCAATAAAAACTTATGTGCCCCCAGGGCAAAACTTATAACCCTGCCTCTGAAGACTGTGGGGGGAGTGTCCTGCGCAAACGTATAATTTCCTGAATTTTAACTGCGTGGAACAAAATGGCTATCTAAAAATTTTAATTGGATGTTTTGGGGAAATGATGGGCGTGGAAGGGGTGTTAGTTTCCTTCCAATTACTTTCGACTATTAAAAAGGGCACAAGCCATTTCAGTTTCTAATCGAATGAGCCCATTTTTAAGTTTCTACGACAACGCGTTCTATAAAAACTTTATATGCCCCCAGGGGCATGACTTACAAACCATTGTCCTGAGGGCTTTGAGGGGGTTGTCATCCTTAAAGACCTAATTTCCAGAACTTAAAACTATGTTGAACAAAATCGTTATCTCAAACTTTTGATTGGATAATTTTCGGGACAAGGTGGGCGTGAGAGGGGGGTAGTTACCGCCCCATCACTTTCAACCATTGAAAAGGGCACTAGCCCTTTGAATTTCCAATCGAATGAGCCTTTCATGAAGTATCTACGACAAACACCTTCTATAAAAACCTTATTTGACCCCAGGGTATAACTTACAACGCTTGCCCGAGGGTTGTGTGGGAGTGTCCTCCTCAAAAACATATTTTCTATCTAGCTGAACAAAATGGCTATCTCAAAATTTTGATTGGATGTGTTTTGGGGAATGATGGGCGTGGGGGGGGCTAGTTGCCCTCCAATCACTTTCAACCATTAAAAAGGGAGCTAGCCTTTTGAATTTCCAATTGAATGAGCCTTTCTTGAAGTTTCTACGACAACGCCTTCTATAAAAACCTTATATGCCCCCAGGGCATAACTTAAAACTCTTGCCTCCAGGGTTTTGGGGGAGTGTCCTCCACGAAAACATATTTTCTATGTGGAAATCAACTACGCTGAACAAAATGGCTATCTAAAAATTTTGATTGTGTGTGTTTGGGGAAATGATATTCGTGTGGGGGGCCTAGGGTGCCCTTCAATCACTTTCGACTATTAAAAAGGGCACTAGCCACTCCAATTTCCAATCGAATGAGCTCTTTTCGAAGCTTCTACGACAACGCGTTCTATAAAAACTTTATATTCCCGTAGGGCATAACTTTACAACCCTTGTCCTGAGGGCTGTGAGGGGGGTTTGTCATCCTCAAAGACCTAATTTCTAGAACTTAAAATTATGTTGAACAAAATGATTATCTCAAACTTTTGATTGGATATGTTTGGGGACAAGGTGGGCGTGAGAAGGGGGGGGGGGGTAGTTACCGCCCCATCACTTCCAACCATTGAAAAGGGCACTAGCCCTTTGAATTTCCAATCGAACGAGCCTTTTATGAAGTATCTACAACAACGCCTTCTATAAAAACCTTACATGCCCCCAGGGCATAACTTACAAAAACCCTTTCCCCGAGGGTTGTGGGGGAGTGTCCTCCTAAAAAAAACATACTTTGTATCTGGAAATCAACTACGCTGAACAAAATGGCTATCTCAAAATTTTGATTGGATGTGTTTGGGGGAATGATGGGCGTGAGGAGGGGGGGGCTAGTTGCCCTCCAAACACTTTCGACTGTTAAAAAAGGACACTAGCCCTTTGAATTTCCAATTGAATGAGCCTTTCTTGAAGTTTCTGCGACAACGCCTTCTATGAAAATTTTATATGCCCCCAGGGCACAACTTAAAACTCTTGCCTCCAGGGTTGTGGGGGAGTGTCCTCCTCAAAAATATATTTTATATGTGGAAATAAACTACACTGAACAAAATGGCTATCTAAAAATTTTGATTGGATGTGTTTGGGGAAATGATATTCGTGGGGGGGGGCCTAGTTGCCCTCCAATCACTTTCGACTATTAAAAAGGGCACTTGCCACTCCAATTTCCAATCGAATGAGATCTTTTCGAAGTTTCTACGACAACTCCTTCGATACGAAGTGCCGGGTATGGAAAAAAAAACACATTGTGCCAACATCGTTCTTTACTTAGGCAGCGCTAGCGCGCTGCCTATGATTACTAATTCCCTTATCACAAATTAATTTTAAATTGTTTTCCCCAAAAAGAAGAAGTTGTTCCAAAAAAGTAAAGAGCTCTATTTAAACCTAAAACGAACAGAAATAAGGTCAGATTATAATCAAACAGTTCGTGGTAACGAACTGTAGGTAAGGAGAAACACGGCTCAATAGCAACCGAAAAAAACGGAATTTTGATTCCGATAGGTATGTCAAAAGAATTTGCTTATTATGGTTATCATAATATATATGTTTCAATAAGTTGAAAGGCACGAGCCTGACAAAATTTGTCCAACTGTCCAAAAAGGGCGGTAACATCCCCTAAAAGTCAAAGAATCTTGATCGAAATCACACAATTAGATTCAATATATCAGAAAAACTTAGTTCAGAAGATTTCAACCTCCTATCTGCAAAAATGTGGAATCTTCTATTTTTTGCCGGAAGAAAGATCACGGATGCGTGTTTATTTTATTTAATTTTTTTTTTTTTCTGGGGGTTGAACTTGTCAGGGGAAATTTTACACTGGGGAAATTTGCCAGAATTTCTATACAAAATTTTTTTTTTATGTCTTGCTTTTTTCTATTCCGTCCCAATTTTACGCATGAAATTGTTAAGGGTAATTGTCCGGGGTAAACATTCACCGGGACTGAATTTTCTAGAAGATATTTTCATGGGGAGGGGAATTTGCCATGGAGGTGGGGCCAGATTTCCTCTGATTATTTAAAAAACGATGAGAAATCAAAACATAAAAAAAAAGGTTTTTTTTTTTTTCAACTGAAAGAACGGAGCAACATTAAAACTTAAAACGGACAGAAATTATTACGTATTATGAAGGGGTTTTCCCCTTCCTCAATACCCCGATCTTTAAGCTAGAGTTCGAATTTTGTCCCAATTCTCTAAGAACGACTTTCTAAAGGAGTAAATATACTGTGAGTGAATTGATCTGTGTTCACCTTTGATGCCAAACTAATTGGTATTTGAAATAGACTGATATTAGTGGATTATACAGAATATTTTGGATATATATTAAGGAATCTTTGGAACATTATTTCAACTAATTTTTTTATAAACGTTTTTACCTTACATAAAGATTAGTTGCTTTTACTTTAGTCCTCTCCTTAATAGGAAATGCCTGCATTTAAAAAGTTTGATATCGCGTTAGCTAACTTCAAAAATTATCCTCATTGGCCAGTAAAGATACTAAAAGTATCCAAGGATAGCAAAGGAAAGCCATCACATTTGGTATTTCACTATGGGACACATGATGAATACAGACTTGTTGAAGCCAACTTGTCAGAATATAATCCAAGCGTTAGCCGAACTTCAACAAAACATACTGCAGGTGTAAAGGCTGCATTTGAAGAATTGAAAAATTCGCCCGATATTAACAAATCCCTTTCCAAGGCATATAATGCATTAACAATTAAGTAATTTAATACAGGAGAATGTGCTTCGTTGATGGATAAAGTCATTTCCACGGAACTTGACCTGGAAAAATCTAAGCGAGAGTTAATGCAAAATATATAACTAAGAAGGTTAATGAAAGATTTTCGGATGCTGATTCATTTCGCCAGTCATCCCACCGCATTATTTGTCAAATATATGACGCGATTATCAATCAAAATTTGAAAAAAAATTGAACAGTCGCTGAAAACTCTTCGCAACCCAAATTATAAATCAAGAAAAGAAAATCATGAAAATTGAGATTAAAATAGATTCATTTAAACAAGAAGTGCTGCTTGACTCGCTAATTTTGCATGGTGTTAAGCAGCAGTCGGGATCTGATCTCCAATCAACAATCCTGCAAGTATTCTTAACCAAAATGAACCTGACTGAAATAAATGTTTGCCAAATTAGGAATATCTACAGACTCAAAATATCTCCTGCTTTAACCGATGCCTCCCTAAACGACAAAGTCCCTCCTGTTTTACTTAAGTTTGTGAATAGTGATATAGCGGATAAAGTCTTCAAAGCAAAAGCCAGGTTAGCTTCAAGTGGAATTTTCCTATCGGAAGCATTGACAAAGAGGCGCCGTGAGATCCTATATGCCGCAGAGGACTAATTTAGCCATAGAAATGTTTGGATCGATCGTGGGCAATTTTGGCAAGGCCTAATGGTGAAAGTATCACTAGGAAAATTCATACTCTAGTCGACCGTGTTTAAAAATAAGTTTTTTTTATATGTATTTATTACTTATTATATACTTATTATTTAGATACTATACTTATTGGTATGATTTTTGTGATTTTATTTATTTATTTATTTTTTTGTTGTTGTTATTTATAGCCTTTATTTTATTTTTTATTTATTTTATTTTGTGTGTGTTGCAGTGCAGGTTTGATAATTAGTCTTCTTAATTATTATAAATTTCTAACTCAGGCTCTGGGGATTTTTACTCCCTTCATGGGCGTTTACTTCAATTGCAAAGAAACCCATTAGATGTTTTGAGTAATATTAATAATTCTATTGGTCAAATTAAAATAAATTTCCCTAAATATTTCCCAATCCATTACTAGCAAGTATGTTTCCGATTTAAAGTGGGCTACTAGACGAGATGATCATTTTTTCGGTCCTTCAACTCAATACTCAGGGTCTATGTTCATTGATTGATCAGTTGAGGCTGATAGTTTTTTATGGGCGGACCGATGTTATCTGATTATGTGAGACGTCCCTTAATTCTAGCAATGAAATGCTTTTAGATATACCCGGTTGCAAAATGGAGTGACTAAATCGCAGAAGGATGGCAAAGGGTGGTCTAGTAACGTATATTTCTGATGTTTTTCCTTATACTGTTCGAAGCGATCTGTCAAGGAATGATGAAGGGGTTTTTGGAATCCAGCTTATTGAAATTAAATAAAAAAAAATAAGATTTTGATAATTGTTAATGTTTATAGATATCCCAGTGGATCCCTCCCTTCTTTTCTTCAGGTCCTTGCTGAGGCCTTGGATTTAATAGGCAGACGTCCATGTGGACTTGTATTAATGGGAGACTTTAACTTAAATCTAATTGACATGGCTTCCTCTACTATGGTGGATTTTCTCTCAGATATGCTCGCTGCTGGGGGTTCTACCAACAACCTGTATTCCGACAAGTGTAACTGATACGTCAGCGTCTTTAATTGATTACATTTTTTCGTCTCTTAATTGGTTCGGAATTATGTTGTAGTGAGTGATATTTCAGACCATTTTCCTGTATTTTTCAGTTTTATCCTTGAAAAAACATTGAATGGGAACACTCCAGCATCTGCTTCAGCTTGTTTTAGGTTTGGTTTGAATGAATTGATCCGCCTTAGATCCCATTTAGCTGAGAAGACATGGAATATTTTTGGTGAGGATAATGATTTTTGTTCAAAGTTTGATTCCTTTTATGAGTCAGTAAAAGAGTCTATTTTTGACGTATGTGCTCTGTCCCTTCTACCTCAAGGTCAAAAAGATCTATTCCTCTTAACCCATGGATGACCTCTGGTCTTCTAAAGAGTTGGAGAAGAAAAAATAATCTTCGGAAAGCTTTTAAGTCAGCAAAGCCATCTTGAATGCTGCACGTTTTCAGCAATTGAAACTCTACAGGAATGTTTTCAATTCTTTATGCCGGAAGGCTAAATTCTTTTATTATTCCAAAAAGATTTTCGGATTGTGGGAAAGATAGTTTGTAAAACTTGGCAATTGATCAATTCCGTCCTCAAACGTTCTTCTGTGGCTCCATCTATCCCTCCAAGTCCTGTAGTTGGTGATGTGGTTGTTTAGGGTATTCCATCTGTTCAAGAAGCATTTACATCATATTTTGCCAATATTGGGTAAACCACTGCCTCTTCAGTCAGGTCTTCACAGTCAAAACCAGATTACAAATCTTATCTTGGTCTGCCTTATCTCAAATCGATGGTGTGTTATATCCTGCTTTGATGTTGAAGTAGCCAGGATTGTAATTAGCTTGAAGGGTTCATCGTCGTCTGGCCCTGACTATATTCTAAACTATTTTAGTTAAGTTCATTCTTCCTTCAGTTATTTCTCCATTGACAAAGCTTATAAATCTTTCTTTTGAAAACGGGATTTTCCCCAGTTCTCTTAAGCAAGCTAGAGTAATTTTTTTCATATAAAGGTGGACCAAGAAATGATTCAGCAATTATCGTCCCTATATCTTTGCTGTCTGTTTTTTACCAACATTTTTGAAAAGACCATGGTTTCCCGTACTAATTGCTACAGTAGAACTATCTCCGGAGATAGTAGAACTATCTCTGTAGATTCCCTTTACCATTTTTCTTTTTTTTCGTCTGAAGTTGAGATTGGTGTTTCCTCAAGGCTCTGTTCTTGACCGTTTCTGTTTTTGATTTAATGTTAATGACCTTATAGTTGCGGTTAAGAAATCAAAACCTACAGTTTTGCGATCGCCTATGTCATCCTGAATCTTAAGCTAAAAAAATTCTATTTTTTTCGCAGGATGTGGACACTCTTGTTGCTTTCGCTAATGACAGTACCATTGGTACTGTAGTAGGAACTTTCTGAGATGCTTCCCTAATTAGTTGACCTTTTCAGAGAGTCGTTCTTTGGTTTGATCCAATTTGCCTTTCCTTAAATGTTGCTAAAGTCAAGTTTTTTTAATTTTTTTTCTCGTATCCTCTGGCGTGCCCTGAGTTAACTAATATCCAGCTTTCAAGGGGCACTCTCAGTAGAACTAAGGAACAATATGTCCGATTTTCTCAGTATTCTTCTTTGAAAACCTTTCATTCAAGCATCATATAGGACTAATTAATATGAAGATATCAAGGAGTCTTGGAATTTTGAGGAAGCTAAAAACACATTTTTCCTGGATCGGTTTTAAAAATTCTGTTCCATTGCTTAGTTCAGTCCTACGTCTCTTATTGCCCTACAATATGGATGTCAACTTTCCTATTTGTCAAGTAGAACTATTTCCGTAGATTCCCTTTACCACTTTTCGTCTGAAGTTGAGATTGGTGTTCCTCAAGGCTCTGTTCTTGGACCGTTTCTGTTTTTGATTTATGTTAATGACCTTATAGTTGCGGTTAAGAATCAAAACCCTACAGTTTGCGGTCGCCTATGTCATCCTAAAATCTTTCAATGCTAAAAAAATTCTATTTTTTTTTCGCAGGATGTGGACACTCTTGTTGCTTTTGCTAATGACAGTACCATTGGTACTGTAGTAGGAACTGAGTCTGAGATGCTTCCCTAATTAGTTGACCTTTTTCAGAGAGTCGTTCTTGGTTTGATCCAAATTGTCTTTCCTTAAATGTTGCTAAGTCAAGTTTTTTAATTTTTTTTTCTCGTATTTCTCTGGCGTGCCCTGAGTTAACTAATATCCAGCTTTCAAGGGGCACTCTCAGTAGAACTAAGGAACAATATGTCCGATTTATCAGTATTCTTCTCGATGAAAACCTTTCATTCAAGTATCATATAGTACTAATTAATATGAAGATATCAAGGAGTCTTGGAATTTTGAGGAAGCTAAAACAACATTTTTCCTGGATCTGTCTTAAAAAATTCTGTTCCATTGCTTAGTTCAGTCCTACGTCTCTTATTGCCCTACAATATGAATGTCAACTTTCTCTTGTTTTTTGAAACCACTTTCTAAGTTATATGAGAAGGAAAGAAGACTTATACAGGAAACAAATTGTTCTACAACTAACACCAACTAGCCCACTACTTGATTTGCAGTCTCTGTACATTCTTTCGTGCGCGTCTTTCACTTTTCATCAAATTCATGGTGATGTTCCCACAGCCCTTCAAAGTACTGCTTCTTTCGCCACTGATAGGTCTTCAGATCATCTTCGGAACTCAAGGAATATTAATATTTTATTTACTCCATCGGTGAGGTATAACTTTGAATCCATTAACTGATTGTCATATAGTTTGGAATAGACTACCTGAGTCAGCTCAAGAATGTCAGCTCAAGAATGTCACTCGTCTGGTAGTTTCAAAAGGTTTTTTTAAGGAAGTTTTCAATGTCTTGATTTTCCATATTTAAATATATATTTTAGTAAAAATTTTATTATTAATATTGTTTGGGGGGAGGGCGGGTGACCCTAGCCTGGGTTGGAAACGTTTGTTGTGAGGGGTACTGAGTTTGTCTAATATTTTTGTGGCTTGGCTTCAAATATATATTTCAATTTAATTTATTGGATTGTCCGACTTCCTCTTTTATGTATTATATTTTATGATTTTTTTTTTCTTATTTATTTTTTTTCTCTCTTGTGTTGAGTCTGTTAAAGGTGTGAATGTATGATGTTGAAAAAGTTTTTGTGTTTTATGTATTTGTTTCATCTTTGTTTCTCCCCTGTTTTTTCCTGGCCATAGAGCCTTACAGGGGAGTTTATATTGAAGTTTATTTTGTTGTGGTTTATTGATTGAATAAATTGATTGATTTATTGATTTGATTGATTGATTGATTTAATTAGAGCAACAACAAGCTTTTTTTTAATATAGTAAAACACTTTAGCGTAAAGAGCGAGGGTTAAGGACGGGGTAACACCTTTCATATACGTAATAATTTGTGTTCTTTTTAAGTTTTAATGTTGTTCCTTTATTTCAGTTGAAAAAAAACCTGTTTTTATTTAATCAAAGCTTAAAACGAACAGAGTTCTATGAATGGATAAATAAGCCAAAATGAACCAATAGTAACGTAAATGAATAAATAGATTAATTTTAGAAATGACAGAGATTACAAATTTTGACCAAGTCGAACTTAACAAACCAAAATTGCCATAAATACAAATAGGGATACTGCCCCTAAATCCTCTTAAATCCGGAGCGAGAATTCCACTTTACTGAAAAAACGATCGTATTTTGAGCGGTGTTTGAAATTTTTTTTTTTCACCAGGAAAAGCATGGCCGCAAATGACGCCACAGTGCTAATAAAGATTTACTAATAAGAGGTACCGGAAAAGAAACATTTGTGTTTTTGATTTTCCGAACGTTAAATGATGAAGAAGAAATTATTTAAAATATTATACTTTTTTTTAAGTAAATTACATCTCACGCTCTGGCCTTCAGAGTGCTAATGGGGCGGTAACTTTAGTCTCATTTCTGCAATTTTGTTTGTTTCTAGTTCATCTTTGGGATAAAATTTAACCAAATATAATTATTCATTTTACTTTCCATGTAATTTAGGTTTGAACTATTACGTGATTTTTTCACTTTAGGTATTTTTTTTCTTTTTGCTTTTTTATTTTTATGGCTCTTTAATTTTCTTTGAATTTTTTTTGTTAATGTTCATTTTTGAGTATAATAGTTTCAGTAATGATTAATTTTAGCATTATTTGTAATTTTTTCTGCTAAAGAGCTAATATACTTGATTGTAGTTAGAACATCTTGTATTTAAGGGTTCAGTCTAAATTTATAATCAGCCATAAACCCCAAGTACAACTACTTTTATTTATATCAATTAATAAACCAAATAATTTGTTAGTCATCGATAGGGTTGAAGCAATCCTGCGTAAAAAATCTTGCGTACATCGTTTGAAGATCTTAACCTACTTTTTTACAATTAAATAATCTTTCACATTCTTATTTTATTTCCAAAGTAGTTTGTTTTTGAAAATTTTCTAGAAAAAATTTTTACTTTGTTGTTCTTAGAAGAAAAAAACGGTTGTCACGAACCTAATATAACCAGATTTGTTTCCGGCCCGCCCCTACGTGGGGGAACGGCAAAAAAAGCGTCCCCCCAACCCTGCCCCCCCCCGTTTTCCTCATCCCCCCGGCCCCGCCCGTTCCCCCCCCCTCCCCCCCACTCCGTCCGGCTCTTATCTTTGCTTTTTCTGCGGGCCCTGCGCTTCTTTGCCTGTTTTTCTTTTGAAACTTTATCTTAATCATATGAAATCCTGCCCTTCCTAAGTGGCTCCTGTCGAAAAAACAAAATTGCCAATGTTGGAAAAACGCTTATCTGCCGCTTTTTTTTTTGCTTGCGGCTTTTTGCCGGCAAAATTTGCTGTCTTGCGCTAAGCGCTTTGCGCGCTGTTCTTTGCTCTCTCCCGCCCCCAAACACTTTACACCCCCCGCAAAATTTTAAAAATCTTGCGTACATCGTTGAAGATCTTAATCCACTTTTTTTAATTAAATACTCTTTTCATTCTATTTTATTCCAAAATTAGTTTGTTTTGAAAATTTTTCTTAAGAAAAAGGGATTTTTACTTTGTTGTCCTTAGAAGAAAGAAAGAACGGTTGTCACGAACCAATATAACCAGATTTGTTTCCTTGGTCTTTTTGTCTTAATAGTAAACGATATGGCCTTTGGCCATGTCGGTACTCATTGAAATTCTTAAGTGGACCTACGAAAAACAAAATTAATTTGAAACAACCAATTCGTTTTTTCAAAATGTGCTGTCTTCATTAAGGTTCACCTTATCTAACACACAGTAAAAATTTTATAAGCTGATTTGGGAAAACTATATTTTTTCATTTTAGGGTTCACGAATCGATAAAACTAAATTTTCTTTAAATATTTCCTTATCTTATGTTTATTTTGCCCTGTGTACATTTCCAGTAAATTACAAGCAATCATAGACAAAACACATGTGTAGCTAGTTTGAAGGTTAAAACTCGGACACCACCGTTTTCTAATGTTTTTAGCTTCATTTTGGTCCCCTTGTCCTTGTCGACACGCTCTTTACCTTTAAGTCAATCGGAGAAAACAAAATTTGTCCACCCACTCTTGGATGTCAAATGTCGAAACAACTAAGCTTCAAAATGCTTTGTCTTCATCGAGTTTTCCCGGAGTCTGTCCAGATGTCCAGTAAATTTCACGCCTGTCAGAGACTAGCCGAATTTAAGACTCCTTATCGAGTGTTACGAGTTGATATAGTCAAAACTAGTCACAATTTTTTGCATAGCGGTCCATATAGTCAAAAAATTTAAGAAGTCAGCTTTTAAGTTGACTAAAGACGTACACAAAAGTTATTGTCCCTCTCTGACCAGGTACCGTTAGCCTGGAAGAAAAACTATAGTTCACACCCATCAGCTACTACAGAAACTAATAACAACTACATCTCTTATCTAAAACCACTGTTTTTCAACAGCGTTGACATTGCTGCTGCCTTCGACTCAATCGTCCACTTGCAAGCACTGTGCTGCCTCTTAGATTAAGGTGTATATCCAAACATTGTCCTAGCTCTCCATGATTGGTACTCCTACACGCACACCGGTCTTGTTTGGGGGTGGGAATAATCGCTGGACGCCGTAGGTAAAAAGCTTTCTGAGCCCATTGAGCTTTCCAAGGGAGTTCGACAAGGGCCTGCTCAAAGCCCCATCATGCTCAATTCTGCAGTTTATTCTGTAGCTAGACTCATTCGAGGGACATTTTTTACAGAGGGTGTGGATCTCAGTTTTATTCATATGCAGATTATTTGTTGCTCCTAAGCAACAGATTATAGGCAGCGCAATAGCGGTCCGTAAGTAAAGAACGATATTGGGAAAATGTATTATTTTTTTTTTCTCCATACCCGGGCACTTCGTATCGAAGAAGTTGGCGTAGAAACTTTCCAAAAGGGCTCATTCGAATGGAAATTAGGGTGGCTAGTGCCCTTTTAAATATAGTCGAAAGTGATTGGAGCACAACTAGCCCCCCCCCCCCCCCCAACGCCCAACATTCCCCCAAATAGATCCAATCAAAATTTTAAGATAGCCATTTTGTTCGGCGTAGTTGATTTCCAGATAGAAAATATGTTTTTGAGGAGGACACACTCCCGCAAAAACCCTCGGGGCAAGGGTTTTTAAGTTATGCCCTGAGAGCATATAAGAACGATTTTGGCACAATGTATAATTTTTTTTTTTCTTAGAGCAGCGCACTTCGTATCGAAAAAGTTTTCGTAGAAACTTCGAAAAGGGCTCATCCAATTGGAAATTGTAGTGGCTTGTGCCCTTTTTTAATAGTCGAAAGTGATTGGACGGCAACTAACACCCCCTCCACGCCCACCATTTTCCGAAACACATTCAATTAAAATTTTGAGATAGCCATTTGTTCAGCGTAGTTGATTTCCAGATAGAAATTAAGTTTTTGAGGAGGACACTCCCCCAGAGCCTTCAGGGCAAGGGTTTGTAAGTTATGCCCTGGGGGCATATAAGGTTTTTAAAGAAGGCGTTGTCATAGAAACTTCAAAAAAGGCTGATTCGATTGGAGATTCAAAGGGCTAGTGCCCTTTTTAATAGTCAAAAGTGATTGGAGGGCAACTAGTCCCCCCCGATACGATACAGACCCCCTCACGAACTAGTCCCCCCCCAATAGCTACAATATCAAGAGAGAACATGGTGAACTATTTTATGGAACATATTCCAAATGTCCAAAGTTGATCACTGATATTAATAATGTATCATAATATATATTTTTTGTATTGATATTCTACATGACATTATTTCATTAAAAATATATATTATGCATTACATTGTTATGTGTTCATTATTTTTTGAGTATGCTAGCATATCAACCGTTTAGAATGTCTATTAAAACATCGGAGATGTAAGAAAAGGAATTTGCATAGATCATATGTCGGATAGATAGGTTAACATAGAGAAAATCTAAGTATAAGAATGAATAAATTCTCTTACAACATCTATTGACAGATGTATGGAATAGCATTGACAAAATCTAAGTATCAAGTGAATAAATTCTTTATCAATGTCTTTTGACAAACTCTTTCATGAATTCACCTCTTGGATACACAATACGTAAATTATGAAAAAATTGTAATTTCCAGGCTTCATTTGCATGCACTAGATACCGAGAGTTCTATGACTCCTCCCCGCAATGAATTCTATGGGTTTTACGACTCCTCCCCACAATGATTTCAGATGGTTTTAGGACTCATCCCCCTAGCCATAACTCCATTCAACCTTGAGCAAAGGTATAAAAGTTTGATGAAGTACTTCTCTACTTAAATACTACATCCGCAAATGCATTCTCTGTAGCAACCAGAAGGCTACGGAGATCAGCAGTGGGATCCGACAACTGACTATCTGCTGCCGAACCATGCCTTTCTTAAAAAATCGACGGTAAACATCGGGGTGGTTTTTAAGTTCATCAAACGCATGATTTACACTCTTAGTTTTCTTCGTGACGCATCCTTCATATTCTCATGAAAACTAAGTAAACTAGCGACTGGTATAAGCTGACGATCGTGTTTTTTCCCCTAGCAGTAAACAACAATTTTGCAGTCATCGTTATTCGTCTTCATTTCCTCTAGTATTCGAACCGGCCAGAGGGGATAACCAGCATACTTGGCAAGAAATAAATCACCGATTTTTTAACATTCGCAGGATCCATGATGGCAGTAATAAGTATCAGGAAGCAGCAGGAAGTACGAGGAAGCAGCAGAATTTGATTAGCAACAGATAAAGATGATGAAAAGAAACTTATTTTTCAGTGGGCAGGCCCACGGAGGCATTGGGTTTTTTATGACTCTTTGAAAAAACATTTTATTGGATACTTCTAATGTATTCCAGTTTAATCCGGGATCGAAGAGAGCAATCCTTTTGATAGAGTTGCAGGAAAAGATATAGAGGAAAATGAAAAACTTCTTGATACCTTGGATGTGAAAAAAAGATTTGTTTTGTGAGGAAAAATTAGCGACAGTACTAAATGACTAAAAAATAATATGGCTTCAGGTGCTGATAGGGTGGTAAATGAGTTTTTTTTATATGGTGGCTCTGAGGTTAGAAATAAGTTATATAGATTATGAATATGATGTTTTCCGCTTTTTTCAAAAGGGGAAGTACCTAAAAATTTTAGGAAAACCTCAATTAAGCCACTTTATAAGAAAGGCGATAACAGTAAGCGTGGTAATTATCGAGGCATTAGTCTGGTCTCTGTAGGTAGCAAACTACTTAGTAATATGATGCTATTTGGACTGAGATATACCGTATACAAAGTTGTAAGAGAAGAACAGTGTGATTTTAGAAAAGGTAGAGATGTGTCAACCAAATTTTCACTCTTAGGTTACTAATTGAGGAGTGTATGAGTTGTCAAACACCTTTGGTCCTCAGTTTCATAGATTATGAGCAAGTGTTCAATTCTGTTGATAGAAGAGCTTAAGTAAAGGTTTTATCCTTGTATGGTATACCAGAAAAATACATTAAGGTGATTAGTGCTATGTTTGAGAGTAACACTGCTGCTGTTAAGGTAGGAAATGAGGTTAGCAGCTGGGTTGGTATTAATCCGGAGTTAAGCAGGGTTTGTGTTCTTTCCCCCTTTATATGGATTATTTTGATGGACTTTCTCTTAAGGATCACAAAAAAGGTAATGGGAGACCAGGGAATCAAATGGGGAGAAAAAGTCTCCTGTACTTAGATTATGTTGATGATTTAAGCATCCTAGATGAAAGTGTGAGCAAAATGAATAAAATTCTAGAGGTTTTGTGAGTTCAGGGTGCTAGAATAGGTTTGAAAATTGATGTTAAGAAACTAAGTCATTAAGGCTAGGAATAAGTGAAGATTAAAAGGTGACGTTGGGTAATAAAAAGATTGATCAGGTGGGCAGCTTCACTTACCTTGGTAGTATTATTAGTAAAGATGGTGGGAGCAGTGAAAATGTTAAAAGTAGAATAGCCAAGGCTCAGGGTGTTTTTCACAGCTAAAAAAAAGTTTGGATGAATAGGAACATAACACTGCAATCCAAGATCAGAATATTAGAAGCTACAGTGATCACAGTGGCCAAATATGGCCCTAAAGCATGGCCGCAACGAGAAGCCCAGATCGTATTTCTACTAAGGTTGTCAATTTCATTCTTCCTGTAACGTTCCTGCTCTTGCGAGACTTGTCAGTATGTCTCTTGAAAAGGGTGTCTTCCAAAGTGCTTTAAAGTGTGCTCGTGTTATTATACTTTTTTAAGGTGGATCACGGAATGACCCTGCTAGTTGTTGTCCTATATCTCTCTTGTCAGTGTTTAGTAAATTTTTTTAAAGCTTTGTATTTTCGACTTCGTGATTTTCTTAATTCCAAATATGTTTTTTAATGATTCCCAGTTGGGTTTTAGGGCAAAGCACTCAACTGAGCATGCGTTTGTAAATCTTTTGAATTATATACATACATCTCTGGACTCTGGTTTGATACCTGCTGCTCTTTTTCTATATGTACGAAAAGCATTTGATTCCATAACACTGAAGATTCTTCTTTGGAAACTATACCATATTGGAATCCGAGGGAGTACTTATTCTTGTATTCTATCATATCTATCTGGTCGAAATATCTCGATTGATCCTCTTTTTTCCAACCCGTCTGAAATAGAGTTTGAAGTTCAACAAGGATCTGTGATTGGGCTGATACTCTTTTTATTTTATGTTAATGACCTTATATATGCGGTTAAAAATCTAAAACTTCCCACTTGCTGTCATCTTTGTCAACCTGCAACTGTCAATAATTGTGACAAGAGTTCATCCTTCTCTGACACACTTATAGCTTTTGCGGATGCCAGCACTCATGGCACAGCCGGTAAAACTGAGTCCGATCTCCGTTCAAATATGATGGCCCTTTTTGAAAGAGTTAGTCAGTGGTTTGATGTTAATTATCTTGCCGTAAATGTTATAAAGTCGTGTTTTCTTATTTTCTCAAAAGTGTCAAGGGCTTGTTCTGGTTAAAATGAGACACTTGTATCGAGGGGCTCTCTTAATAGGTCTAGGGATCATTGCGTTCGTTTCCTAGAAAACCACACACAAAACACACAACGAAAAACACACACAAAAACACAAATCATACGCACGAACACACAAACACACTGAGTCAAACACACAAAGCACACATAAAGAAATGCAAACAGACGCTCAGTCGCAAAGGCATGGTGCAGACAGAGATTTTTTGTGTTTCTGATTCCTTGTGTTTGCGTGTTTGTGTGTCTGAATATGTGTTTTTTTTGTCTCTTTCCCACACCGTGTGTGTGACTGAGCGTCTGTTTGCATGTCTCTGTGTCTGTGTTTGAATTTTTTTTTTCTGAATCTGTGTGTTTTTTTGTGTCTGAATTTCTGTTTTTTACTCGTGTTTTTTTGTCACTCTCTCTCTCACCGTGCTTGTGTGACAGAGCGTCTGTTTGCATGTCTCTGTTTCTGTCTTTATGTTTTTGTGTGTCTGACAATGTTTTTTTTCTCTGTCTGACTTTGTGTTTTTTGTGTGTGTTTTTTTTTCTCTCTCCCACCGTTCCTGTGTGACTGAGCGTTTTTGCATATATCTGTGTCTGTCTTTGTGTTTTTGTGTGTCTAAATCCTTGTGTTGGTGTGTTTTTATGTTTGACTTTGTGTTTATGTGTGTGTTTTTTGTCTCTCCCTCACCATAACCTGTGTCTGTTTGCATGTCTCTGTGTCTGTCTCTGCGTTTTTGTGTGTCTGACTCCGTGATTTTGTGTGTCTGCATTTGTATCTCATGTGATTTTTTTTGTCTCTCTTTCACCGTGCTTGTGTGACTGAGCGTCTGTTTGCATATCTCTGTGTCTGTGTTTGTGTTTTTGTGTGTATGAATCTGTGTGTCTAACTTAGTGTTTTACATGTGTTTTTGTGTCTCTCTTCCACCTTGCCTGTTTGACTGACCGTCTGTTTGCATGTCTCTGTCTGACTCCTGTGTTTGTGTGTCTGATTCTGTGTTTTATGTTTGTTTTTGTCTCTCTCTAAGTGTGAGTGTGTTACTGAGCATGTGTTTTCAGGTCTCCGTTTCTTTGTTTGTGTTTTTGTGCGTCTGACTCTCTGTGTTCGAGTGTCTGACTGTGTTTTTTGTGTGTTTTTTTTTTTGTCTCTCTCCCACCTAGCCTGTGTGACTGAGTGTCTGTTTGCATGGCTCTGTGTCTGTTTTTGTGTTTGTGTGTCTGACTTTGGGTTTTTGTGAGTGTTTCTCCCACCGTGCTTATGTCATTGAGGTCCTGTTTGTATGACTCTGTGTCTATCTTTTGGTTTTTTTGTGTCTGACTCTGTGTGTTTGTTTGTCTGACTTTGTGTTTTTGTCTTTGTTTTTTGTCTCTCTCCACCGTGCCTGTGTGACTGAGCGTGTTTTTGCATGTCTCTTTTTCTGTCTTTGTGTTTTTATGCGTCTGACTCTGTGTGTTCGTGTGTCTGACTTTTGTTTTTGTTTGTGTTTTTTGGCTCTCTCTCAACGTGCCTGTGTGAATGAGCCTCTGTTTGCTTGTCTTTGTGTCTGTCTTTGTATTATTATTAGTTAGTCTGACTAACTTTGTGTGTTTATGTTTGTTTTTTTGTCTCTCTTTCCGTGCCTATAAGACTGAGCATGTGTTTATATGTGTCTGTTTGTATCTTTATGTTTTTCATTTGTCTGACTCTGTGTGTTTGTGTGCCTAACTGTGTTTTTTGTGCGTGTGTGTGTGTGTGTGTTTTGTCTCGCTCCCACCGTGTAATGTGAATGAGCGTCTGTTTCATGACTCTGTGTCTATTTTTGTGTTTTTATTTGGCTGACTCTTATTTGCCTGCGTCTTACTTTGTGTGTTTGTTTGTATTTTTTGTCTCTCTCACACCTCACTTGTATGGCCGAGCATGTGTTTGCATGCCTCTGTGCCTGTCTTTGTGTGTCTGACTTTGTGTGTTTTTGTGTTTTTTTTTCTCTCGTGCTTATGTGACTGACTGTCTTTTTGCATGTCTTTATGACTGTATTTGTATTTTTGTGTGCCTGACTCTGTGTATATGTGCCTCTGACTTTGTATTTTTTGTCTCTCTCCCACCGTGCCTGTTTGATAGAGTGACTGTTTGCTTTTATCTGTGTCTGTCTTTTGTGCTTTTGTCTGTATGACTCTATGTGCTTGTGTTTTTTGTCTCTCTCCTACCGTACCTCTTTGACTGAGCGTCTCTGTTTACATGTCTCTGTGACTTTCCTTGGGTTTTTGGGTGTCTGACTCTGTTTGTTTGTGTGTTTGTGTGTCTGACTTTTGTTTTTGTGTTTGTGTGTATTTTTTGTCTCTCTTCTATCATGCTTGTGTGACCGAGCGTCTGTTTTGCACGTCTCTGTGTCTATCTTCGTGTTTTTGGGTTTCTGACTTTGTGTGTTTGTATTTTTGTGCGTCTGACTTTGTGTTTTTTGTGTGTGTGTTACTTTTTCGTCTCTCTTCCATTCGTGCCTGTGTGATTGAGTGTCTGTTTGCATGTATCTGTGTCTGTCTTTGTGTGTCTGACTCTTGGTGTTTGTCTGTCTGACTTTGTGTTTTTGTTTTTGCGTATTTTTTGTCTCTCTCCTACCGTGCTTGTGTGACTGAGTGTCTGTTTTGCACGTCTCTGTGTCTGTTTTTGTGTTTTTGTGTGTTTGACTTAGTGTGTTTGTGTATCTGGCTTTTTGTTTTTTGTGTGTTTTTTTGTCTCTCTCCCACCGGGCCTGTGGGACTGAGCGTCTTGTTGCATATCTCTGTGTCTTTCTTTTTCTTTTTGTGGGTCGGACTCTTTGTGCTTGTTTTCTGACTTTATATTGGTATATGTGTTTTTTGTCGTTCTCCCACCGTGCCTATATGATTCAACGTCTGTTTTCATGTGTCTGTGTCTGTCTTTGTATTTTTGTGTGTCTGACTCTGTGTGTTTGAATTTTTGTGTTTCTGACTTTGTATTTTTTTTTTATTTTGTTTGTCTTTTGTCTCATCTGCTAGTGAAAACACGTTCTTTGTTCCCCGGCTTCTCTCCTTATAGTAAGAAATCTAATATTTATGACCCATATTCAAACGAAAGCAAAAATGGGTCTACTTTTCCTTCGTTAGCGCGTTTCAGTTGCTAGCAAGAAAACGTTAATTGTTTTTGGGTGCACTCCTTGCAGTAGGAACTTAAAAATTTATGACCTATCTTGAGCCGAATACTAAAAAAGTTGTCTCTTTTTTTTTCGTTTGCGTGCTTCATTTGCTAGCGATAAAACATATTGTGAAATTGACACTTTTTCTGATTATTACTATTGTAAGTAATGAGGCTTCTGCTGCATAAAGTGCAATACTTAAAGCTCATTCAAAATGTGAATTTGTTAACGCCAAGATTTAAATTAATACAATGTAGCATGCAGGTGCGTCTATTAGAGCAATAGAAAAGAGAAATTGTCATTAAGACCTCTCAGAAATACCTCTTAATATGGCTTAAATTTGCCTCTAATAACAACCCTCCCCCTGTAATTGGTTGCTAGGATTCCCGCCTTTCTTTAATTCATGCTTTTTTTGCTTATATTTTTTCCTATATCAGCTTTTATCACGTTTTGTTTTTCTGTTTGTTGCGATTTAACTGCTTTTTCTGTGATTTCATGATTTTATAACGTTTGTGAGGCCTGCAATCAGGAATGAATAGTCTTAGCTCAAAGAAACGAGGCATTTTCATTAAAACCTGTCAGGGATATTTCTAAATATTACTTAAATTTATCTCTAATAAAAACCTTCCCTATCCCTGGAATTGGTTGCTAGGATCCCCGCTTTTCTTTAATTCACGCTGTTTGCTTATTTTTATCCTATTTCAGCTTTTTTTTTGCGTTTTGTTTTTCCGTTTGTTGAGCTTTAATTTCTTTTGTGTAATTTCATGATTTTATAATATACTTTATTAATAAAAACTTTTTTATGTACAATAAAAAATCTATGTCTTTTTAGATTTCTTGCTCCAGGATGAATCTTCCATACGTAATCATTTACGTAATGAAATATATAGAATCAATGCTACATAACATCTGACTAATTCAATACCTAGCTTAATCTGTCTAGGTCACGTTAAAAAATTAATAGAGTGTAGCAAGCAGGTACATCTAATAGAGGAATAATCAATAGCTTTGCTGGATAGTTACACGGCTCGGAGACAATGGTTAGGAAACACGTAATACATAGATTTTTTGAAACGTTTCCATTAGAATCTATTTCCCAAATCAAAATATTAGGAAGGCTTTCTTGGTCCAGCTGTCTAGCACTCCATTTCGATGAGGGGAAATCTCTTTCGAATCCTAACTTGGACAAAAATCTTTGGAAAATTCAAAAATTCTTCGTAACAAACGCAACCGTAAACATGCAACCGTGATCTTTCTCTACCTTAAAATCACTTTCTCTTTACTTTCACTACGAATATAAAGGCTCCTTGAGAAAAAACGTCTTGAAAAAAATGAAATTTCGAAAAAAAACCTCGAAAGAAAATAAAAACGCCTTGAAAGAAAACTGAAATCCTGAAGAAAAAAATCTTAAAGTATTTCTGTAACACCCAATGTTTGCATCGTCATTGCGCAACACCACAACCGGGGATTCACCATGAGGCCTGAAGAAACAAGTCACGGGAGAATGTGTTATCCTTAACATAAATAAACTATCCTCTATTACCTAACCTACTCCTGCATCCTGAAGAAAATTAATATCAATTGCTGGTTGCTAGGGCCCGCTTGTAATCGTTGCTAGGGCCATGTCGGAACTGTGGGATATGTGTGTCATTCAATGGGATATGTGTGTCGTGGAATGGTGGGATGTGTGTGTTATATAGAATCCCCTGTTACGTAACAACCAAAGAAACCATGATTTGGCGGGGAGCCCTGAAGGTTTTTCCTCGCCCTCAAGGGTTTTTAAACGATCAAAGAAAAAACACCCTCTATTATATAACAGACACCTACATCTGAAAAAAAGCATTCCATATTACGTAACATCTAAAAGAAATCATGATTTGGCGGGGGTCCTTGAAAATTTTTTCTTGTCCCCTCATAGGTTTTTAAACAATCAAAGAAATACAACCTCTATTATGTAATAGGCCCCTGTATCTTCTAGAAAACATTCAGTATTATGTAACAAACATCTGTGTCTTGAAGAAGTTCTTAAATAAAAGTGCCGGGACCGGGATTCGAAGAGGGTACTGGCCTGTGGGTCCAAAAAGCCCTCACTACTAGGTTTTTTCATTTTTTCTCCAGGGGTATTGTATTGAAATAATGGTCCTAGAAGCTCGGGGGAGAAGGTGCATTCAAAAAAAAATTAAAGGTTCTATTTCCCATTTTAAGTTACCAAAAGGATTGGAGGGCAACTGGGTCCCCTTCCACGCCCATTTTTTTTCCCAAAATTATCTGATGAAAATTTTGACATAGCCGTTTTGATCAGTATAGTTGAAAAATCTAATAACTATATCTTAGAGTGTAAAATGACCCCCCACAGTTAGTAGGGAGATGCTTGTAAGTTATGAAATTAACCTATTATTTACATATAGTATTTGTAAATTGGGAAATATACAGACATTTTCATAGGGGGGAAGCTGTTTTTGGGTTGGATTTTTATAGGAAGAATCTTCCTTGGGGAGAAACGTTTCTGGGAATGAATTTTCCAGGGTAAATATTAAACTTGGGGGATTTGACAGAATTACTATACGAAATTATTTATAATTGTCTTACATTCTCTTTGCAAAATTTTTCATGTGGGGATGTTCCAAGAGATGAATCCGGGGGCTATTTTCCAGGTGTTTTCATTTCTAGGAAATAATTTCCACGAAAGGGGCACTTCTGGAGTGATCAGAAACCGAAAAGAGATTATTCAATATAGAGAATCGTATTCAAATGAAAAGAATGCTAAAGAGAATTTGTCAGGCTGAATCGTCCGCAAGCAATTTTACAGGGAAGGGGGATTATCAGCGAGGATTGAACTGTTTTTAGTGAATTTGAAGGGGGGTTGCACTTTACGTTGAAAGAAAATTCCAAGGAGGAGTTTTCCGTGAGAGGGAGGGGTATATTTTCATAGAGGGTGAGCCATATTTACCGGCATTATTTGAAAAGTGAACAGAAGTCATTTCATATATGAAGGGTTTCCCTCTCCTCAATACCTTGCTCTTTACGCTAAAATTTAACTGTTTGTCCCATTTTTTTCAAAGTGGCTACTGAAACACAGGGGCCGTTTAATTAGAATAGGAAGCTTGTTTAAAAGTGCTAACAGTTTTTGTGTAAAGAGCCAAGTATTGAGGAGGGGTGAACCCTTGATTACGGAATAAATCTGCCAAAAATTAATGTGCAAATTTCCTTTTTTTTTTGTTCTTTGAGCCAAATTTGAACCTGCATTAGTTGAAAAATGATCAAAAAAAAAACAAGTTTTTTAACTGAAAGTAAGGAGCGACATTTAAACTTAAAACTAATAGAAATTACAGATTTTTCCTTGTTTTAAAAAGTAGAGTTGTGACAAAGAGTCAAACTTTAGTTTAAAAAGCGAGGCTTTGAGGAGGGGACACCCCGCTTCATATTCGGAATAATTTCTGTTTGTTTTAAAATCTAATGTCACTCCTTACTTTCATTTATTTTTTTTTATTTAAATAAGTCAAAGGATCAACAATTTTGTTGTGGGAATGGGGTAGGAGTCCATAAATGAGCCAAAAACTTTTTTCCCGATCATTTTGGCAATTACAGATACAAATCTTGAGCCAAAAGAAACTTGGTGCACCAAAAATGTCTTTAGGTACGCTCCTTCACCCCCCTCCCCCCCCATAAAAATTTGGACCATATAACCTACCAAAAACTATTTCCCCCATCGGCTTGGAAATTATATGTTTAAATCCCCAGGTTAAGGGGACTCAAATGCAAAAAAAAAAATGCTGTTTCCCCAGAATGGGACCCAACAAAGACCAAAATAAATATTTATCCCGTTCGTTTTGTCTGGAAAAGATTTTGAAAAAACTCTGAAGGTGGCTCTTACAATTGGAAATTGAAATTTCTTGTGCGTTTTTATGGGCTGAAAGGGTTTGTGGGCTACATGCCTGCAGCTCATCCTCTTTTCTGCTAACCCCCGTCTCTAATTCCTATGACATTTGGTGAAAATATGGACATCGTTGTTTTGCCATTAAATGTCAGAAGGTCTTATAAGCATTTGTCTAGGGTGACCATCGCCCCCACAGTCCCAGGGTAATGACCAAAAATTGTGTGATTTACCCATTATTCACAGATAGGTTTCAGAAATAAAGGCAACATCTTACGTCTTGGTTTTCTGATTAGCAGGGACCTCTTGTTAGTCTTTCGCTAGGCTAAGATCCCAAAGTTTCTCAAATGTTACTCTAGAAACGCCAAACAATGTTCGTATTATTTACTTGTAAAAAAAGAAAAGATTATAAACGAATTAACATTAATTTAAAGAAATATTTAAAAAAGAGAATTTTTTTAAAGAAAAGTAAAGAACCAGAGTAATTTTACAGACGAGCAAAACAAGATCATGCATTGATTTAAGCTTAAAAATAAATACTATCACAGAATAAGCAAAATGAATACGAACAGAAATAATAATGAGTAGTCAAGTGAAACTTAAAATGAACAGAAGGAGTAATCACCGTTCCCAAAGTTTCTAAAGCCAGAGCATCACTTGTGCCTTAATGAAAACACTATATATTTAATATATTTTTTCTTTTGTAAGCGTAACATTAAAATACCTAATAATTGCTTTGACTTCTAGGAAGCAATATCATTATATATTAAATAATCAGTCTACCTTAATTTATTCATCCCAGTAATGTTGATTATTCTCGTGATTTTGTTTCTTTTTTTGTTGTTGTTGTTAATATAGGGAGGGGGAGAGATACAGCACTCTTATTTCGAAGCCATTACAAGCCTTGAGAATTTTGTTGCTGTGTTGTTGTTAATGTTCTGACAACTCAATGCACACTGCTCGACATGCAACTTATTTCCAGGAAGTGCACATGATGCTCTTTCCTTAACGGTGTTAGTCCCATTCCTGTTAGTGGTAATTCCTGCTCTTTTTAAGTTCGATCAGATTTTTTTGTTTTTTTTTTTCTTTTTATGCTCTTCATTAATTTATTGATAAATATTTTTGTTCGTTTGAAGCTAGAATTACTTATGATTGTATTTCTGATCGACGTTCGTTTTACATGGCTCTTTACATTTCTTTGAAATATCTGTTTTTTGAAGACGTTTTCTAAACCCAATTTTAGATAAGGGCCCCACTTTGTGGTCTGTTACCTGTATAGTTGATAGTCTTTTGGTTGTTTATAATAAAATGATTTACCGACCTTAAGCATGTCTGTTTCTTTTTGGATGTATGGTGTCTGATTAGCTTTTCTGCTAGTTTTGAATAGTCGTGTTATGTTATGATTTTAAGAAGTCATAAATAGATCATTTATATTTAGTAACTCACTAGCCCTTAGGGACAGTTCTTTGCCTAAGAATAGCTTAGGAGGAAGAATGTAAACTCAATTTTCTTAATTTCAGATCCTTAGTGCAGATTTGCTTCCTGGAAATGCAAAAGACTCCTACAGGGGAGAATTGGAAATCGCTCTCTGTTTTTTTACCTGTTCCGCGGAAGAGACTAATGGTAACAATAATACAAGGAAAAAAAAATGTCTTCTGTAAGTAGTTTAGACTTATTTTTTTTTACAAGTCAGCGTAATAGAATCAAAAATCCTAATAGATTAATAACAACAATGATGCAAGGAAAAGTGTCTCCTGTAAATAGTTTAGTTTAGACCTTTTTTATTAACAGTTCAGGACACTATGGTAACAGACCAAGTTAAATTAATGTCGACAGTAATATAAGCCAATTATCTCTTGTAAAAGTTTTACTTTTTTGCAAATCATGTTAACAGGTCTGGAAAAATGATGGTAATAATAAAATAATAAAAAACATTTCCGTAAGCGGTTTGGATTTTTCTCCTTGTTTTGTTCCTTCACAAAGCCCAGTAGCAGGATAACAAATAGTTGTCAACTAATGGTAAGAATTAGAATTCTAGATGGAAACTTTTCTCGTGCAATATATGCACTTTTTTTCATAAAGTTTTGTTTAAAATGGTAATAGATCATGGTGCACTAAGGTAATAACAATACAAGAAAAGTACTTTCTTCCTGCGGCTAACATTTGTCTCAGTGGCATCGACTCACAAAAATTTAGATGGGGGCAAAATGTATTTTCAAACTCTAAGGAGTCGGGGGGGGGGATTTTTATATATATATATATGGCAATTTTTTTATGGAAGTGATATAGAGAAGAAAGAAAAAATTCAGAAGTTAACAGTGAAGGAGGAGTTATTTTGTGACGAAGAGTTAAAGCCAGAACTAACAGGATTCAAAAATAAGTAAGACCTCTCGTGTTTATAGCATGGTAAATCAGATTTTTGAATATTAAGTTAAGTATAAGAAGTTGGATATAAGACAGTTACGATTATGAATTTAGAAAAAGGGGAAGTAATTTTGGGAAAACTTTAACCCTTATAAGAAACGTGATAAAATTAAACGAGTTTTGTAATTACGTGACATTAGCTGATCAAACAGTTCGTGGTAACGAACTGTAAGTAAGGAGCGACCCGGCTCAATGGTAACCGAAACTCTAAAAAAACGAAATCTTGATACCAATAGATACATCAAAAGAATCAGATTTTAATTCTGATTTCAAATACATAAGTTTCATCAAGCTTAATCTTACCTATCAAAAGTTACGCGCCTGAGAAAATTCGGCTGATTTTCGAAAAAAGGGGGAAAGACCCCCTAAAAGTTATAGAACGTAAATGAAAATCACACCATCATATTCAGCGTATCAGAAAACCCTACTGTAGAGGTTTCAAGCTCCTATCTACAAAAATGTGGAATTTTCCATTTTTTGCCAGAAGAAAGATCACGGATGCGTGTTTATTTTATTTTTTTTTTTTTTTTTTCTTCTTTCTTTTTCCCAGGGGTGATCGTATCGACCCAGTGGTCCTAGAATATCTTGGAAGGGTTCATTGGAACGTAAATTAAAAGTTATAGTGCCCTTTTAAGTGACCAAAAAAATGGAGGGCAACTAGGCCCCCTCCCACGCTCATTTTTTTCTCAAAGTCACGCGATCAAAATTTTGAGATAGCCATTTTGTTCAGCATGGTCGAAAATATTATAACTATGTCTTTTAGGATGACTTAATCCCTCGAATCCCCCTGGAGGAGGGCTGAAAGTTATGAACTTTACCCAATGTTAACATATAGTATTTGGTTATTGGGACCCGGCTCAATGGTAACCGAAACTCTAGAAAACAGTATTTTGATACAAATAGATACATCAAAAGAATTGGATGTTAATTATGATTTCAAATATATAAGTTTCATCAAGTTTAATCCTACCCATCAAAAGTTTACGTGCCTGAGGAAATTTGGCTCATTTCCGAAAAAAGGGGAAAGACCCCCTAAAGTTATTAACCTTAATGAAAATCACACCATCATATTCCGCGTATCAGAGAACCCTACTGTAGAGGTTTCAAGCTCCTATCTACAAAAATGTGGAATTTTGCATTTTTTGCCAGAAGAAAGATCACGGGTGCGTGTTTATTTTTATTTTTTTTTTTTCCCCAGGGGTGATCGTATCGACCCAGTGCTCCTAGAATATCATGGGAGGGCTCATTGGAAAGGAAATTAAAAGTTCTAGTGCCCTTTTTAAGTGACCAAAAAAATGGAGGGCAACTAGGCCCCCTCCCACACTCATTGTTTTCCCAAGTCACCTGATCAAAATTTGTAGATAGCCATTTTGTTCAGCATGTTCGAAAATATTATAAGTATGTCTTTTAGGATGACTTAACCCCCCGAAGTTTCCGGGAGGAGGACTGAAAGTTATGAACTTTACCCAATGTTACCATATAGTATTGGTTATTGGCAAGTATACAGTACAGACGTTTTTCAGGGAGATTTTTCCTGGTAGTGAGGGGGGGGGGGGGTCGGGCAGGGACGTACGCAGGGAGGGGGGCCTCTGGCCCCCCCCCCCCCCGAAATCTCACGATTTTTTTTCATTTTCCCATAATTTTCTGATTTTTCTCACAGAATAACGGGTTTGAAGGATTTGCCCCCCCCCCCGAAACAAATTGCCCCCCCCCCCCCAAGAAACAAATTCCTGCGTACTTGCCTGGGGTCGGGGGTTATATAGGAGGATATTTCCATGAAGGACGTTTTCATGGGGGAAAGGGACATTGCTATGAAGGGGACGCCGGACTTCCCAGCATTATTTAAAAAAAAAAGATCAGAAATTAAATATAAAAAAAAACAAGTTTTTCAACTGCAACAGCAGCAACATCAAAACTTTAAACGAACAGAAAATATTACATATATGATTGGGTTCAATTCCTAGTCAATACCTCACTCTTTAAGCCAGAGATTTTTTTAGTACTTTCATAAGAGCTATTTATTCTAATTAACGGCCTTTGTGATTAAGCGGTCATTTTTAAAGAATTGGAACAAAATTCGAACTTTCGCTTAAAGAGCAAGATATTGACTAGGGGGCGAACCCCCTAATATACGTATTAAAAATCTATGAATATAGAAGTTCGTTACGTAAGTTAATTCGTAATTACGTATACTTATTACTAATAAAAACGTTCGTAAATAAAATGAAACAAGTTTCGAGAAAGCCATTTAACCAAATAAAAGTAAATTAATATAAAATTTTTTTTAATTATTCATGTACTGTTAGCCAAGATCAAAACCTGCATTTATTCAAAAACGTTCAAAAATTAAATAAAGAAAACAAGTTTTTTTAACTGAAAGTAAGGAGCGACATTAAAACTTAAAACGAACAGAAATTATTCCGTATATGAAAGGGGCTTTCCCCTCCTCAACGCCTCGCTCTTTACGCTAAAGTTTTTATTGTTTTAAAAATTAAAGTTGTGAGACAGAGTCAAACTTTAGCGTAAAGAGCGAGGCGTTGAGGAGGGGAAAGCCCCTTTCATATATGGAATAATTTCTGTTCGTTTTAAGTTTTAATGTCGCTCCTTACTTTCAGTTAAAAAAAACTTGTTTTTTTTTATTTAATTTCTCTAAGGATCAGATTTTCTTAACATAATGACACTTATTAGACTAAACAACCTGTGGATAAATTTTTAAGAGAAGGATAGTCCTATTTAGGAAGGGGAGATGATACTTGTTGGGCTTTACCCCATTTCATCTGTTTGTTCTCCAGATAGATTACCCGTTTCCATTTCTTTATTATATTTACTTATAGTATAATTTCAAAAGACAGGCTAAACTCCCGTTGCTAAGTCAGTAGTGTCATAATGAGTTAACTTCCGGCCTAAAATCTATTTATGTCTGTCTGCACTTGTCCATTGATAGATAATGTTATTCAAAAAGTTTGTGGTTTTGAAGCCGTCACTTATCGGATTGAGCAGGGTCAATCTATGGTCCACCCCTAAACCAGGTTTCTTATGTAGTAAAATGGTGACTTTGTTCTTAGTTTGTTTCTAGACTGCAGAGTCCACATTATAGAGTTCAGGGTTAATGTTTTATCGGAGTTTACG
>CM051271.1:51323784-51362784 GCA_027921565.1 Artemia sinica
GACTTGAGAAGGCATGTGATCCCCGTCCTGCACTTGTATCGAGATCATTACTTTTCCCGGGGCCAAAATAATTTCAATAATTTAAAGGAACATGAAAACTGAAACTTGGAATGTTACGACGTTAAAAAACTGACTATCGTATCGACATTTTGACAGACGAATTCAGACGATTCGAACTGGATTTGTTAGGAAGTTTTCAGAAACTCATATCCCACGGGTAGGAAGCATGAAATAAGGTGATATAGAAATTTGTTTACTCAGGCAGGAAGGATGGGGTACATAGACAGGGAGTAGGGCTGATGATGAATAAGGAAGCTGCTAAGTCTTGTTTAGGTTGGGAAGGTATTAATAATAGAATACTAATTGCTCATTTTATGACTAGAAAGTTCAGGGTATCAGTTATAATAGTATACGTCCCTGTAGAACCGACTGACGGAAATACTAGAGACTCAGATGAATTTTACTTACAGTTACAGGAGCAAATAGACAAGGTCCCAGTAGAAATATGATGTTATTACGGGGAGATTTTAACGCCCAGGTTGGTAGAAATAGGGATAGATGGTATCCCAGCCTAGGTAAATTTGGTGTAGGAAAAGAAAACAGTAATGGATACAGACTTTTGCACTTTTGTAGGTATAACAATCTAGTTTATAACCAATACGGTGTTTGGTCATAAAATGGCTCATAAGTTAACATTGTATTCACGTGATGGTAAGACAGCAAACCTTATTGATTATATTATAGTAAACCGAAGACTGGCAGGATCAATACAAGATACTAGGGTATATAGGGAGTGCTGTTATTGATGTTAAAAGTAAGATCACCATCTAGTAGTGTCAAGGTTTAATTTAAAGCTGAAATATCGGAAGTGTAACTGCCTCCTGGAAGTTATGATGTTGGTAGACTCCAGGATGAGAATTTGAGAGAAACTTTCCAGGAACAGTTGAATACTAAACTTCAGAGTTTTAAAATTTGATAATGTTGAGGATGGTTGGAATAATTTTAGAAAAATAATTTGTGAAGTTGTGGAAGGTGTATTAGGGAAGAAAGCTAGAACTGCAGCTAAGAATATTGGTGAAAAACCTTTATGTTTAATAGAAAGGAGAAAGGACTTGTACAAGAATTATCTGAGTGATAGATCGTATGAAAACAAAAGAAATGTAATAAAAGTGGAGAAAACATTAAAATATGAACTAAGGAGGAGTGAAGTGGAGGCCATGGATAAAATTGCCGAGGATCTGGAAGATGCAGCTAGACTGCATAATAGTAAAATATTGTACTAGCACGTTAACAAATTGAGAGGGAGTAGTCATCCAGACTTGTCCCAGTTAAAGATAGGAATGGGGTCGCAATTAGCGATAAGGAAAAAACTAAAGAGAGATGGGCAAGAACATTTTGAGAACTTGCTTAACCGAGATAGAGTTGCAGGAAAAAATATAGAGGAAAATGAAAAAGTTTGTGATACCTTGGATGTGAAGGAAGATTTGTTTTTGTGAGGAGGAATTAGCAACAGTACTAAAAGGTTAAAGAATAATAAGGCTCCAGGTGCTGATAGGGTGGTAAACGAGTTTCTTAAATATGGTGGCTCTGAGGTTAGAAATAAGTGTTTTATTGAAGATTATGAATATGATTTTTGAAAAAGGGGAATTACCTAACGATTTTAGGAAAACCTTAATTAAGCCACTTTATAAGAAAGGTGATAAAAGTGAGTGTGGTAATTATTTGAGGCATTAGTCTGGTCTATGTAGGTAGCAAATTACTTAGTAATATGATACTTTTTTAGACTGAGAGATGCCGTAGACATAGTTTTAAGAGAAGAGAAGTGCGGTTTTAGAAAAGGTAGAGGATGTGTCCGACCAAATTTTCACTCTTAGGCTAATAATTGCGAAGTGCCTGAGTTTTCAAACACCTTTGGTCCTCAGTTTTATAGATTATGAGCAAGCGTTCGACTTTGTTGATAGAAAAGCTTTAGTAAAGGTTTTATCCTTGTATGGTATACCAGACAAATACATTTTGAAGTGATTAGTGCTATGTACGAGAATAACACTGCTGCGGTTAAGGTAGGAATGAGGTTAGCAGCTGGTTTTGTATTAAATCAGGAGTTAAGTAGGTTTGTGTTCTATCCCCCTTTGTATGGATTATTTTGATGGACTTTGTTTAAGAGCACAGGAAAGGCTTCATGGGAGACCACGGAATCAAATGGGGAGGAAAAAGTCTCCTGGACTTGGATTATGCTGATGATTTAAGCATCCTATATGAAAGTGTGAGCAAAATGAATGAAGTTTTAGAGGTTTTGCGAGTTCAGGGTGCTAGAATTTGGTTTGAAAATTAATGTTAGGAAGACTAAGTCACTAAGGCTAGGAATAAGTGAAGATGAAAAGATGACGGTTGGGTAATGAAAAGATTGATCAGGTGGGCAGTTTCACTTACCTTGGTAGTATTATTAGTAAAGATGGTGGGAGCATTGAAGATGTTAAAAATAGAATACCCAAGGCTCAGGGTGTTTTTTCACAGTTAAAAAAGTCTGGAAGAATAGTAAGATAAGTCTGCAAACCAAGATTAGAATATTAGAAGCTACAGTGATGACAGTGGTCAAATATGGCTTTGAAGCATGGACGTTTCCGAAAAGAGGATGAAGATTTGCTAGATGTTTTCCAGAGAAACTGTTTAAGGATTGTTCTGGGTACCCGACTGACTGACCGTATTTCAAACAACAGGCTATACGAAAAATGTGGTTCAGTACCAGTAGTAACTATCTATGGAATTCTAAGACGCCCCCGTAAAACAGGTTTTCTGGTAAGTATAATCTGGTTTGGTAGGTACAATCTGGTTAGGTGGGTATAATCTCGTTTTGTTTCAAGTTTTTCTGACACAATTTACCGGATTATAGGCATGCAAATAGCATGTAGTTTCAAAACGTGTTTAATCACGTTTCTTGAATGAAGTATCTGTACTGTCTATATTCAAGAGGTGAAATCAATAAAGAGCTTGGAATTGAGTTTTATGGATGATATGGAAAAATGGCACATGTTAAATATTCGGGTAAACATACGACTATAAATAAGGCTATTGTGTCTTTCTGAACTTTCTGTGCGAGGCAGGGGTAACTATTTAGTTTAAATAATTCTAGGAGGAATTGAGTTTTGTGGCTGGTGTGGAAAAATGGTACTTGTTAAATATTCGGGGTAAACATACGACTAAGAAACGCTTCACTATAAATAAGGCTATCGTGTTTTTCCGAACTTTATAGGGCGGGGGGGGGTAACTATTTAGTTTAAATAATTCTAGGAGGAATTGAGTTTTATGGATGGTATGGAAAAATGGTACTTGTTAAATATTCGGGTAAAAACATACCGACTAAGAAACGCTTCACTATAAATAAGGCTATCGTGTTTTTCCAAACTTTCTAGGGCGGGGGGGGTAACTATTTAGTTTAAATAATGGCACATGTTAAATATTCGGTAATACATACGACTATAAATAAGGCTCTTTGTGTCTTTTCTGAACTTTCTGTGCGAGGCAGGGGTAACTATTTTAGTTTAAATAATTCTAGGAGGAATTGAGTTTTGTGGCTGGTGTGGAAAAAATTTTCGGGTAAACATACGACTAAGAAACGCTTCACTATAAATAAGGCTATCGTGTTTTTCCGAACTTTCTAGGCGGGGTTAACTATTTAGTTTAAATAATTCTAGGAGGAATTGAGTTTTATGGATGGTATGGAAAAATGGTACTTGTTAAATATTCGGGTAAACATACACTAAGAAACGCTTCACTATAAATAGAGGCTATCGTGTTTTTCCGAACTTTCTAGGGCGGAGGGGGGGGTAACTATTTAGTTTAAATAATTCTAGGAGGAGTTGAGTTTTGTGGCTGGTGTGGAAAAATGGTACTTGTTAAATATTCGGGTATTAACATACGACTAAGAAACGCTTCACTATCAAATAAGGCTATCGTGTTTTTCCGAACTTTAATAAGGCGGGGTAACTATTTAGTTTAAATAATTACCTAGGAGGAATTGAGTTTTTATGGATCAGTATGGAAAAATGGTACTTGTTAAATATTCGGGTAAACCTACGACTAAGAACGCTTCACTATAAATAAGGCTATCGTGTTTTTCCGATTTTTCTAGGGCGGGGGTAACTATTTAGTTTTAAAATATAATGGCAACATGTTAAAATATTCGGGGTAAACATACAACGAACGATAACCAGTATGTGAAACGGAATAAGGTGATTGATCTGGGAGTGAGTATATGTTTGTGAGTGTTAAAAGAGAAAAAATTTCCTGTGTGTTGATTGAGGTGATTGTCGGTATATGAAAGGAAGCATGATGAATCATAGAAGATGAGTGTTTTGAATTCCTTTTAAGTTCCTGTAAAATAAAAAATGCATTATCCTTAGAATGTTGATTAATTGGTTTAGTAGGGCTTGGGGGAGGAGAGGAGGAGTCAGAGAGTATTATTTCCCCGAGGTAGTGTATTAGTGTATAAGTAGTTGAAACTGATCCTATTTTTTTGGGTCATCCCAAACACGCTAATATGCGTTCGGGACCTAATTTGATATTGTTGGTATTATATGCAGTTTTATTTTGTTAGCATTATATGGAGATTTGTATGTGTGCACAAGGTTTTTTGTGACCCATTTGTTAATAAAAAAAAAAATAATAAATAAGGCGATTGTGTCTTTCTGAAACTTTCTGTGCGAGGCAGGGGTAACTATTTAGTTTAAATAATTCTAGGAGGAGGAATTGAGTTTTTGGCTGGTGTGGAAAAAAAATGGTACTTGTTAAATATTCGGGTAAACATACGACTAAGAAACGCTTCACTATAAATAAGGCTATCGTGTTTTTCCGAACTTTCTAGGGCGGGGGTAACTATTTAGTTTAAATAATTCTAGGAGAATTGAGTTTATGGATGGTATGGAAAAATGGTACTTGTTAAATATTCCGGTAAACATAAACGACTAAAGAAACGCTTCACTATAAATAAGGCCTATCGTGTTTTTTCCGAACTTTCTAGGGCGGGGGGGGTAACTATTTAGTTTAAATATTTCTATGGGAGGAATTGAGTTTTGTGGCTGGTGTGGAAAAATGGGTACTTGTTAAATATTCGGGTAAACATACGACTAAGAAAACGCTTCACTATAAATAAGGCTATCGTGTTTTTCCGACTTTCTAGGGCGGGGGGTAACTATTTATAATTTAGGAGGAATTGAGTTTTATGGAATGGACTGTACTTGTTAAATATTCGTTTCATAGGAGGAATCGGTTTTTCCGACTTTACTAGTACTATTTGTTTTATGGAGGGTATGATGTATAAAAATGCAGTACTGTTAAATATTCGGGTAAACATACGACTAAGAAACGCCTTCACTATAAATAAAGGCTATCGTGTTTTTCCGAACTTTTCTAGGGGCGGGGGTAAACTATTTAGTTTAATAAATCTAGGGAGGAATTGATTTTTGTGGTGTACGGAAAAATGGTACTTATGATGCAGTGGTAAAGTATTTAGTTGAAATAATTCTATGGAGGAATTGAGTTCTGTGGCTGGTGTGGAAAAAATAAGGCGTATCGTGTCGTGTTTTTCCGAACTTTCTTTAGGGGCGGGGGGGTGGGGGTAAACATGAGTTTAAATAATTTAGGAGGAATGGAATTGGTTTTATGGATTGTTTATGGTTAATGGCAAATAATTCTTGGAAGGAATTTTCGTTTTGTGGCTGGTCGTGGGAAAAAAAAAAAAAAAAAAAAAAAAAATGGTACTTGTGAAATTTTTAATTTCGGGGGGTTAAAACATACGACTAAAAGAAACGCTTCACATATATAAATAAGGGGCTATCGTGTTTTTTCCGAACTTTATAGGGGCGGGGGGTAGGTGGGTGGAGTAAACTATTTAGTTTAAAAATAATTCTAGGAGGAATTTGGAGTTTATGGATGGTATATGGAAAAAAAAAAAAAAAATGGTACCTTGTTAAAGATTCGGAGGGGTAAACAACGACCTAAGAAGAAAGACACGCTTCACTATAAATAAGGCTATGTGTCTTTACCGAACTTCTAGGCGGGGGGGATGTTAAACGATTAGTTATGTAAATATTCTAGGAGGAATTGAGTTTTATGGTGGTAGGGAAAAAAATGGTACTTGTTAAATATTCGGGTAAAACATACGACTAAGAAACGCTTTACATAAATAAGGCTATCGTGTTTTTCCGATTTGTCTAGGCGGGGGTAAACTATTTTAGTTTTAAATATAATTATAGAGGAGGAATTTGAGTTTAGGGATGGTATGGAAAAATGGTACTGTTAAAATTTCAGGTAAAACATACGACTAAGAAACGCTTCATATAAATAAGATATCGTGTGTTTTTCCGAACTTTCTAGGGCAGGGAGGTGTATAACTAATGTAGTGTTAAAATCATTCTAGAGAATTAGTTTTATGGAGAATGGGAAAAAATGGTACATTTAAATAGTCGGGTAAACATACGACTAAGAAAACTCTTCCTTATAGATAAGGCTATCGTGTTTTCCGAACTTTATAGGGCCGGGGGGTAAGTTATTTAGTTTAAATAATCCTAGGAAGGAATTGATTTTTTGCGATGTGATACGGAAAAAATGGTACGTGGGAATATTTGGGTAAACAGTAGACTAGAAATAAGGCTATGCGGCTTTATGAAACTTTTTGTTGGAGGCGGGTGTTAGTATTAGTTTAAATAATTCTAGGAGGAATGATGTTTTGTGGCTGGTGATTGAAAAATGGTACGTGTTGAATATGTGGGTAAACATAACGAACTAAGAAACGCTTCACTATAAATAAGGTTTATTGGGTTTTTCTGAAATTTCTAGGGCGAGGGTAAGTCTTTATTTTAAATAAGTCTAGGAGAATTGATTTTGTGGCTGGTGTGGAAAAAGGTATTGTTAAATCTTCGGGGTAAAACCTACGACTAGAAACGCTTCACTATAAATAAGGCTATTGTGTTTTCTGAAATTCTAGGGCGGGGGTAACTATTTTTAGTTTTTTTAAACAATTCTAGGAGGAATTGAGTTTTTTATGGATGGTATGGAAAAAAAAAAACATGGTACGTGTTTAAAATATCGGGTTGGTGTTTTATTGGTGTTATTTGGTGGTGTGTTGTTGTATTGTTGGTTTTTTTAGTAAGGTTTGTTTGTTGTGGATTTGTATTTAGGTAAACATAACACGGACCTAAGAAAGAAAAACGCTCTTACATATAAATAAAGAAGAGGGGATCTCGAAGAAAGAAATTGACTGCTGTTATCATTGGATAGTGTGACACCCCAGAAATCTGTTTTTTGAGTATGATATAAAAGCTTCTTGTGGGTGGAGAGCAGTACCGTACGTTATAATATAAACAGACTGGGAGGAGATTCTATGAATATAGAGTGATACACCGCCTTAATAATGACTCGTCAGGAACTGAGAAATGTTCAGGCGGAAAAGTCAGTGGTGAAATTTGCCAGCTTTTTCGGGGGTGGTTGAATTGAAAAAAGCCATTGAAGTTGTTTGTTGTTTTTGTGTTTTGTGTTTGAACAGCACCCTCACTCTCCTCTACGCTGTGTTTTGTGCAACATGGTTTTTGCTTTTTTATGGTGTGAATGACTTGTGTTTTTTGTTGAGATTTTGTGTGATTTTTGAAATTTGTGGGTTTTGAATTTGAAGAAATGAAGCACCTTACACGTTAAAGGGCAATGTAATCTACCAGATTTTTATTAAATAAAGGTTTTTTAAATTTCAAAAAAAAAGTTCGTGTTTGATCCTAGGACGAGGGAATGGGACTTAGGGAGCGATTCCCAAATTTTCAATCTAGAAGAGTTTTTTTTTTTTATTTGGTTTTTTTTTTTAGAAAGAGTTTTTTTTTTTTAGAGGTTTGAAGAAGAGTTTATTTTGTTGAGAGTTTTTTTTTTGGTTTTTTTGTTTAAGTTAGAGAGTTAAGAGTTAGAGTGTCAGAGCGTTAAGAGAAAGAGAGGTTTTATAAGAGAGAGAGAAGGAAAGACGGTTTTTTTTTTTTATTTTTTTTGGTGTAAGTTTTAGAGTTTAGAAGAGAAAGAGAAGCCTCTAGAAGAGTTTAAAGTGTTCCTTAAATTTGAAGGGGGGTTTGGGTTGATTTTGGTTTTTTTTTTTTATGCACCGTCCCCCGGTCCTGGAAAGAAGGGAAGACGAGGGTTTGTTGGTTTTGGTTAGGTTTTTTGCTTTTGTCGCAACAGTGGGTGGGTGGGTGGATACGCCTAACTGGGATACCTAAAAAGAAAACTATGCTGATCGTATGATAATAAATCCAATTTTAAAATATAGACATAGATTAAGACATGGTTTAAATAAAAAAAAAATTTTTTAAAAAAAAAAAAAAAAAAAAAACTTATTTCTATTCCAAAAAAAAAAACAAAAAAATTTTATAAAAAAAAAATATAAAAAAAAAAAAAAAAAAAAAAAAACAAAAAAAACCAAAAAAAAAAAAAAAAAAAAAAAAAAAATTAATTTTAAAAAAAAAAAAAAAAAAAAAAAAAAAAAAAAAAAAAAAAAAAAAACTATTCTATATCACGGGAATCTTTCGTTTTTTCTTGATGTTTTTTTTTTTTTTAAGTGTTTTAAAAGTATGTGAACCTTCTAACCTAAAAGTAAAGAGTGGAAAGTACTAATTTTTATGTTGGGTAAATATGTGGTTTGCTGTGGTTTTTGGGTTTGCTTGTGGGTTGTTTGTATTTTTTTTTCTCAAAAAAAAAAAAAAAAAAACAAAAAAAAAAAAAAAAAAAAAAAAAAAAAATATGTTATTTTAATACCGTTATTTTTTTAGGCATAATAATAATTTAAATAAAAATATCTTTTTTTTTAAGCTTTTTTAACCCACGCGTCCCGGTTCCTTATTCTTTAGAAATAGTTTTGTATTCATTTCTTTCATTTTCTTAAATTATAATGAAGAAGAGAAAATTGTATAACGGGGGGGTAAGTAAACAATAGCTTTCTTTGAATTCACTTACCTGGACACAATACAGATATTTAATTTCAAGAGAGGGAGAGAGCTCATAAATAAAAATCGCAAACAAACAAAAGTAAAGTAAGTACTATAAAAGTCCTTATTATTGTTTTCACCGATTGAATACACAATACTTAAATTTCATTAAGAAGGTTGTGAAGGAGGAATTAATTGTAAAATAGGGAACAACACCATTCTTGAAAAGTAGTCATCTCTTGTATAGACACAATGGCAGAAAGAAAGAATGAAATTTCAGTTTTTTAAGGAAAATTATCAAAAATTTTTAAGTAAGTAGGAAAATTCTTTCTTGAAATTCGCCCCCCTCAGGAGATTATTAAATAAAAAAAAAAAAAGACCATTTCATTCAAGAAAAATTATGACCGAAATTCTAAGTAAGGAAGCAACAAAAACTCATTCTTTCTGATGAAATTTTGAAGTAAGTTGAAGGTTACCTCATGGATACCACAATGCAGAGGAAAGCGAAGAA
Source organism: Artemia sinica (assembly GCA_027921565.1). Taxonomy (NCBI): domain Eukaryota; kingdom Metazoa; phylum Arthropoda; class Branchiopoda; order Anostraca; family Artemiidae; genus Artemia; species Artemia sinica. Next base: position 51,333,250 of record CM051271.1, read on the forward strand.
AGAAATTTCCAATTTTAAAGAAATTATCAACAAAAAATTGTACAGAGTAAAGAGCAAATTCTTTCACACAAAATATGGTTTTTAAGTACGGTTTTAAGCAAATAAATACCTCTTTAAGCTTAACCCATTTTTTTTGTTAAGTAACAATTTAGCCTTTCTGAAATTTCGCTTCCTGCACCCACAATACAGATTAATTATTTAACAAGGAAATCCATAATAAAATCAACAAGTAAAGGTAACAGTAATAAAGTCTCTATTGTTGTACCTCATTGGATACACAAATACTGAAAAATTTATTCAAGAAATTATTGAAGGAAGGAAATTGTAAATAGTTTAACCACAATCATTCTGAGGTCACTATTGTATACACAATGCAGAAATTCATTTAAGAAATTACAAAATTGTAAGGTAAAGTAGGCCATATTCTTTCTTGAATTCGCCTCTATGAAAAAAATTGTAAGTAAGTAACAAATGCTTTGGAAAATCACCTCTTGGAAACACAATACAGAAACTTTCATTAAAGAAAATTATGAAAAAAAATTTGTAAATAAGTTAGGAGGAAATTCTTTCTTGATTCACTAGCTTGGATATAAACAAAAAAAGACCCAAGTTCGTCCAAGAAATTATGAAAAAATGTAAGTATAGTAACAATTGTGTCTGTGTGTAGTGCTAAAGGCACAGAGCAAAATTTCATCCCCAAATTCCACTATTTAATGTTCCCCTTCCACACCACCGCAGCGGCGCGATGGTTTCTCAAACGGTTCATGATAAAAAAATAGTTGGGGACTAGGAAAAAAAAAAACGAAAATAATGTCATGAAATAACAGCAAAGTCGAACATAGCTTTATTGCATTGTTAAGGTAATTTGACGAGGATTACGGGCATCGCACGTAAACATCGTCTAAAATTAACCTTAAAAAAATGAAATTAAAGCTATGTTCGACTTTGCATGTTCTCTCTGCTGATGGTCCCTAAAAAACCAGTCTGGTTGAAAACGTTTGTGGAGTTTGTGTATGCTCACTTTTTGCAATGTGTAGGAACAGTGGCGGGGGATCCCCGCCGTTTGGAAAAGGTAGCCAAGGAAAGGCATGCAAATAGCATGTGTTTCCAAAACGTGTTTATTTACTTACTTACAAATATTTTCATAATTCTTGAATGATGAATTTGTACTCAGCTTGTCCCTTGAGACACGATGTGTGCTTTCCCACTATTGCTCTATGGCCGGTTATCGGACACTACCTGTTTATTGCATGTATTAAATTCAGTATTTTAACAGTGGAACGATAAACACATAACTAATATCTCTAAGAAGTGAAGGATGAGATTTAAGAAAAGTGTGTTCACATGATAGTGTGATTGTAGCATTGAAGGATGAGAAGGAGAAGTTATTTAAAACTATGAAATAAGTACAAGTGGTAGTACCTATCGGAAAACGTCATGCAGTGCGTTGTCATGACCGTAAGGAATTGAATTCTCTTGGGAGTACCAAAAAAATTCAACTCTTATGATGGTGGAATATGCGAGATTGAGATATTCTCGGGAGATGATTACACTCAAAGAGAGAATGCCAACATAAAAATAATAGTTGATCAAAGAGGGGCATCTTCTTGCTAGTGGGCTTGTTGGTAACAGTGTTACCCAGTGTTAAAAACCATATCGTCAAGCTTTTCGGGTATTAGCATTTTCAAAACGAAAGCAAAAGCCTCCCCCGAAAAGAAAGGCCTACTCTTCTACTAATCTATCATAAACCATATCCGCTCTACGTGCCGGGGAAAAACTGTTACCTGTTTGTAAAAATAGTGTGATAATAGACAGGTGAAATTGCTAGAAAAATAAAAAGGGCAGTTGCCAGAAAATATCAATAAGGAATATAAAGATGAATCGATGAAAAACAAACGTACCAGCAAAACGACTACTGCCATTGAGCAATACAGTCAAATCAATCAAATAATACCAAAGAACGGAAAAGAATATTGGACCCTGTCGATGAAACATCTATAAAAAATGTGTATGAGTCAAAATGGAATAATGATTTTTATTCCTACTGATAGGAACTAAGAGAAGACACTAGCTTATACTATTCAAGAGAGTTCATGGTGAAGAATTTATAGGAAAAGACATCAAAATGTCCCAAGTTGTTCAATTAACATGACATTATTTCATTAAAAATATATTATACCTTACATTGTTATGTGTTCATTATTTTTTTAGAGTAAGCTAGCATATACGAACGTTTTAGGAATGTCTATTAAAAACATCGGAGATGTAAGAAAAGGAATTTACCTACAGATCAATATTGGTATAGATAAGGTTTAACATAAGAGAAAATCGAGCGTATAAGAATGAATAAATTCTCTATCGACATCTATTGACAGATACTTGGGATAGCATTGACAAAATCAAAGTATAAACAATTATTTATTTAACAGAAATCCTCGCTTTCCAAATTGACCGGGAAAAAAAATATAAGAATATATGTTTACAGGAAATATCCTCGCCTTTTGAACGAACACCATTTGTAAAGAAAAAATTCACACGGAGATTAAAACGACAGAGCCCCTCAAACCCCGTTAAAGCTATTTTAAAAGGTATAACCAATTATTTATTATCCTCGCTTTTGAACGAACACCAAGTAAAGAAAAAAATCACACGGAAAATAAACAACGACAGAGCCCCTCAAAAACCACGCTAAAGCTATTTTTAAAAAGGTATAACAATTATTTTATTTAACAGAAATCCTCGTTTTCAATTGAACGGAAAAAAATATAAGAAATTATTTATTTAACAGAAATTCCTCGCTTTTTGAACGAAACACCATGCAAAGAAAAAAATCACACGGAAATAAAAACGACTGAATAATTTCTTGAATGCAGTATCTGGAATGTATATCCAAGAGGGTGAAAGCAACAATAAAGAGTTTGTTACTTACATTACAAATATTTGCATAATTTCTTGAATTAAATTTCTACATCCTATATCTAAGTCATGAAAACAATTAAGAGTTTGTTACTTAATTAGAATTTTGTTCATAATTTCTTGAACGAAATGTCTTGTTTTTGTTTATTTACAGCAGGTGAATTCAAGAAAGAATTGGCTACTTACTTACAATTTTTTCAGAATTTCTTTAATGAAAATTTCTGTATGTGTGTCCAAGAGGTGATTTCAAGAAAGAATTTGTTACTTACTTACAATTTTTTTCATAGAGGCGAATTCAAGAAAGAAATATGCTACTTACTTACAATTTTTGATAATTTCTTAAATGAAAATTTCTGCATGTCGTATACAAGGAGGTGACTCTCAGAATGAGTGTGGTACATATTTACCATGCCTTCATAATTAATGAATGAAATTTCAGTATTGTGTATTCCAATAGGCTGAAAACAATAAACGACTTTATTTACTTACTTGTGATTTTATTTATGATTTCTTGAATTAAATATCTTGTATTGTGTGCAGGGAGCGAATTCAAGAAAGGCTTATTGTTACTTACATGGGGTAAGCTTAAATGTATTTATTGCCTTAACCGTATTAACATATTTTTTTGAAAAGAAATTTGAATATCTACTTACAATTTTTGTGGATTTAATTCTCTAAATGAAAGTTCTCGCATTGTTGTGTATCCATGAGTGGTAACTTCAAGAAAGAGAAAGAGTTTGTTTGCTTACTTAGAATTTCGTCCATAATTTTCTGAATTGAAATGTGTCTATTTTGTTTATGTTATACATGGAGGCGAATTCAAGAAAAAAAGAATTGCTACTTTACTTACAATGTTTTGATAATTCTCTTAACATGAAATTTCTGCATTGTGTAGTACAAGAGCACTGACTTCAAGACTGAGTAGTGTTAAATATTTACCAATTCCTTCCACCATTTTCTGAATGAATGAAACTTTCAGTATCTCGTTTATTCAAATAGGTGTGAAAACAATAAAGACTTTATACTTACTTGCGATATTATTATGATCTCTTGAATTAAATAGCTGTATTGTGTCCAGGAAGTGAATTCAGGAAAAGCTATTGGTTAATTACTTACAATTTCGTCAAAATTTAATTGAAATGAAATGAATAAAAAACTTATTCTAAAGAATTAAAGACGGGTTAAGCCTTAAAGATATTTATTGCATAAGGCGTAATAACATATGTTTTTGAGAAAAACAAAAAATACAACACCTACATATTTACATAAAAAAAATAGGACTTAGGAGTTTCCACACCTTCAACAGCCCAGAAGAAGAGAAACGATGATTCCCATGATTATTAGAATAGTTTTTTTTTTAACCATGTCTTATGGATTATCACGATTCAGGTATGTTCTTAGGTTATCCACTGATGCGAAGAAGAAGAACCTAACCTCCGTCTTCAGGCTCGGTGATAACCCCTTCAAATTAGGACACTTAAACTCTTTCTAGATTGGAAAATTGGAATCCTACGGATCACACCCTTTTGGAATTGAAAACTTTATCTGTAGGTACATTGCCCTTTACGTAGAGGTGCTTCAACCCCGAAAAAAGCTGCAAATTTCACTCTGACTTCCTATCTGAAAAATTTCTCAGTTCCTGACCAAGCATTATTAAGCGGTGTAACTCACCTATCATAGAATCCAGTCTGTTTAATAACGTAATGTAGTACTTCCACAAGTCTTTTATCATACTCAAAACAGATTATAGTTCACTATCCAATGATAACAGTTCAATTTCGTCGAGATCCATTCTTATCATTTATAGTGTGAAGCAGTTTTTCTTAGTCGTATAGGTCTACCCGAATATTAACAAGTACCATTTTCCATTACCATCCATAAAAACTCAATTTCCTCCTGTAGAATTATTTAAACTAAATAGTTACCCCCGCCCTAGAAAGTTCTCAGGAAAAAACACAATAGCCGTATTTATAGTTGGAACGCGTTTTCTTAGTCGTATGTTTACCCGAATATTAACAAGTACCATTTTTCCACACCAGCCACAAAAAATCAATTTCCTCCATAGAATTATTTTAAACTAAATACTTACACCCGCCCTAGGAAAGTTCAGGGGGAAAAACAACAATAGCCTTATTTTATAGTGAAGCGTTTCTTAGTCGTTATGTTTACCCAAAATATTCAACCACGTACCATTTTTCAAACACCATACACAACAACTCCAATTCCTCCTAGAATTATTTAAACTAAATAACTTACCCCCGCCTCCCAACAGAAAAGTTCGAGGAAAAGACGCCATAGCCTTATTTATAGTCGACTGTTTACCCGAATATTTAACACGTCCCATTTTTCCGTATCATCCACGCAAAAAAATCAATTCCCTCCTAGAATTATTTTTAAAACTAAATACTTACCCCCGCCCCTATAAAGTTCGGAAAAACACGATTTAAGCCTATCTATAGTGAAAGAGTTTCTTAGTCGTATGTTTACCCGAATTATTTAACATGTACCATTTTTTCCTTATCATCCATTAAAAACTAAATTCCTCCCTAGAATATTTAAAACTAAATTAGTTACCCCCGCCCTAGAAAGTTCCAGGAAAAAACACGATAGCCTTATTTCATAGTGATGAAGCGTTTCTTAGTCGAATGTTTACCCGAATATTTAACACAGTACAATTTTCCGTACCACCCGCAAACAATCAATTCCTCCTAGAATTATTTAAACTAAATATTAACCCCGCCCTATAAAGTTCGGAAAAAAAACACACGATAGGCCTTATCTATAGTGAAGAGTTTCTTAGTCGTTATGTTTACACAGATATTTTAACATGTACCATTTTTCCATATCATCCATAAAAATCAATTCCTCCTATAATTATTTAAACTAAATAGTTTACCCACCCGCCCTATAAAGTTCGGAAAAAAAAACAACGTATAGCCCCTTATCTCTAGTGAAGAGTTTCTTAGTCTCGTATGTTACCCCGAATAGTTAACATGTTACCATTTCCATATCATCCTATAAAACTTCAATTCCTCCTAGAAATTATTTAAAACTAAATATGTTACCCCCGCCCTAGAAAGTAGAAAGTCAGAAAAACACGATAGCCTTATTTATAGTGAAAGCGTTTCTTAGTCGTATGTTTTACCCGAATATTTAAACAAAGTACCATTTTTATCATTACCATCCATAAGACTCACTTCCTCCTAGAATTATTTAAACTAAAGAGTTACCCCCTGCCTAGAAAAATCGGAGAAAACACGATAGGCCTTATTTATAGTGAAAGCGTTTCTTAGTTGTTATGTTTGCCCGAATATTTAAACAAGTACCATTTTTCCAATACCATCCATAAAACTCAATTCCTCCTAGAATTATTTAAACTAAATAGTTACCCCCGTCTAGAAAGTCGGCTTTTCTTTTCTCAAAGCAAGCTAGCCTTATTTATAGTGGAAATGTTTCTTAGTCGTATGTTTACACGGAATATTTAACCAAAGTACCAATTTTTCAACACCAGCCACAAAAACCTCAATTCCTCCTAGAATTATTTAAACTAAAATAGTTCCCCCTGCCTCGCACAGAAAGTTCAGAAAAGACACAATAGGCCTTATTTATTAGTCGTATGTTTACCCGAATATTTTAACATGTGCCATTTTATCCATATCATCCATAAAACTTCAATTCCAAGCTCTTTATTGAATTTCACCTCTTGAATATACAGGACAGATACTTCCATTCAAGGAAGAAACGTGATTAATTAAAAACGTTTTTTTTTGAAAACTAAACATGCTATTTGCATGCCTATAATCCAGTAAATTGTTGTCAGAAAAAAACTTGAACCAAAACCAGATTATTACCCACCTAACCAGATTGTACCTAACAAAACCAGATTTTATACTACCAGAACTGTTTGGTACGGGGGGGTGCCCTAGAATCCATAGATTAGTTACTACTGACTCGATGATGAAACTTATATATTTGAAATTCAGCCTTAAAAATCGTTTTGAAAACAAATAGGGCAAAAATTTAAAAGCGAGCTGTTGAGGAGGGGGGAAACCCCAGGCATATTACGAAGTAATTTCTGTTTTTTTTATTTTGCTGCATTTACTATCAGTTGAAAAAAACTTGTTTTTTTTATATGTAATTTCTGATCGTTTTCACACGGGAAATATTCCTCTCGGACAATTCAATACTGGCAAAAAAATTTACAACGCGGCAATTACGCTTAACATCGTCCACGAGACAAAATTGGAATCGGTTAAAGAGTAAAGAGCACGCAATACAAATAAAGAAATTTTGTAAAGGAAATATGTGAACAATTTCCCCACGTGTAAAAATTTCCCCTGAAAAAGTTCGGCCCCCTGAAAAGCTTCCCTTTCCGGGCGGAAAATTCTCCCCCGTGCAAAATCCCCCAGCAGAAAAATTCGTCCTCCTCTCTCACCCGAAAAAACGTATGCATACTGCCAGTAAAAGGATACTCCTACGTAAGCAAATGGGCAAATTTTATAACTTAAGGACGTTTCCCTAAGGGGCTATGGGGGGTTTTATGTTTATCCCCCCCAAAAAACATTAGTTTATTGGGCCTTTCAACTATGCTAAAACAAAAAATTTTTTTTTTTTTTTTTTTTTTTTAGCTATCTCAAAATTTTGATCTGACCAATTTTGGGAAAAAAAGTGTGCGCGTAGGGAGGGGGTCTAGTTTGACCCACCATCTTTTTGGTCCACTTAAAAAGGTCACTAGAACCTTTTCACTTTCCTTAGGACTGGGACCTCACTTCTGGCGTTCTAGCGCACTGGGTTGATGCGGATCACCCCTGGGGGAAAACACAAAACACGCACAAAATAACAACTACACACGCATCCGTGATTTCTGGCAAAAATTACAAACTTCCGAATTTTTTACAGATAGGAGCTTGGAAACCTCTACAGTAGGGTTCTTTGATACGCTGAATTTGCTGATGTAATTTTCAGTAAAACTATTATGACTTTTTTAGGGGCTTTCTCCCCTTTTTTGGAAAATCAGACAAATGTTCTATTAGGCCTTGTTAAGATTTTGATTGTGGAAGATTAAACTTTAATGCAAACTTAGATATTTAGAATCACGCATAATAAGCCATTTCTTTTGATGTATCTATTGGTATCAAAAATCCGTTTTTCATAGTTTCGGTTTACTGATCGAGCCGGGTCGCCCTTACTTACAGTTCGTTTATGACGAATTAGGTGATATAAACTTATACTTCTTTGACAACTTGAGGGTCAATTTTTAAGGATCATGTAAAATGGATGAAAGTTTGTTATTAGCTCGGGTGAATCTATAAATCAGTTGTTGTTTTTTTTTTTTGGGGGGGGGGGGGGGGGGTAGGGGGGGGGGGTGGGGGGGGGGGTAAGATCCAGTAAATTCGGTTTTTGTGAGGGACAATAGTCCTGCGATTTCTTCTTTCATCGTATATTTTAGAAATGACGTATCAAGAAAAACAAAACAAACAGAGTCATAATGAACTGAAGACCATGAAATGTAGAATTTAAAATAGCAATCTATTGATTCATACTTTTTATGCTGAATAGAATAATAGCCCTTTGAGAACGGCCAACACTTGTTTTTTCTGAAACAAAACATCTTTTTTATGGAGAGGGTAGCTTGAGCATCCTAAGCCAACCACTCCAGGTATATTTATTCATGACTTTAATAGAAAGGTACACACATTGGTTGCCAATTCACGAATATTAGGGGGAGGGGGAGGCGAAAATATATTTTTCAAAAATTTGGGGGGATTCTAGGGGCTACTTTCCTGCCACCTCCCCCTTCCCCCACCAAACTGACGCCACTGAAAGTGCACTGTTCTTACACTTTTTTACTTTCGCTTTTTAATACATAGCTGTGGTTTTAATAGGAAGGGAAACAATTTTATCCACAGTGGTGGTCTAATGCATAAAACACACTAATCCTATTTTTATTTCTATGAATATAAGGGCTTTATAGCAGTCTCTTCTGAAACCCAGCAATATATGCTTAGAAACTTCGAAAAATTTGCGAATGCAGAGTTTTAAATGGTTTTTAATTCTAATAATATTAAACTGGAAGAAAAAACACATGCTCAGGTGATTTAATCTTTATCGGCTTATGCCTATATCGGCACTTCTGAGTATACTCCGATATAAACAGTATAGTCTAGAGGTTTTTCAGTGTTGCATTCATTGAATGGGATTCTTGGCTTTATTTTGTTTCCTCACAGTGAGCGAATGGGCGGGACTTCTTAGAAGAGTACACGCATCGCGTATGAGATGAGTGAAACAGTAAATACTCAAATCAAAGAGAAATAAAACGCTTTAGTCTCGCTTTAAAAAAGCAAGCTGCAGGTTGGATAATGTAATGTGTTTCCTTTGGATAGTATTTGGATTTTTATTTAAATTGGATCTAATTAACAAGTAATTCCTTTTTTTATAGTTCTCTTTCTCAGCATGAGTTATAAAAAAGGTATTATAATACTTAAAAAATCCTAAAATAGGCATGAAAAAATTATTCACTAGCTCTTGCCATTATCCATCGTTTTTTGACAGAGGTTCACACTGAAAACGCATGGATAGAAGCTTTAGAAGGGAATGGTGTGGATTTACGTCACAGGGGGGGGGGTATGAAGGCCTGGTCCCTTTTTGTGTTTGAATTTATGAGTTGTGCATTTCTTCTCAGATAATTTTTTCTTATGTGCTAGTAGTGTAGGTGGTGAAAGAGAATTTATAAAGTATGGATTGCGTGAACCTTTAAATTTAAGGTGAAATTCTAATTAAAAAGGTCTAGATTAGGAGCTATTGAGTAGGAAACATGTTAAGAAAACAATTCTTGGTACTTAGGTAGGTAGTTGGTACCTATATATCCAGAAACACACTCAAGAAGTGAAAATTAGGTTAATCACTATGAAATATACCAAAATATGATGAAAATGTAATGCTTTAGGGCTAACAAAAATTATGGAAAATACAAAACAGAGAATTATGTAAAGCAGGCCACCCAGAAACGCATTACATTAAATACCTAACCACCTTTATATATTAATTATTTAATGGTTACTTATGCATTATGCCGGCCCACCGCTATATATTGTACAAGGAACTACTAATAGATACCCGTCAAACGGGTATTTGCAATAGAGAAATGGAATGCAAAAGCGTGGGTTTTCATTGTGTATACAATATTTTAAACTGTTGTTTTTGGGGGGTTTAGGGGGGGAAGCGTACCTAGGTTAGGTTAGGATTACTTATTTAGTATATGGTTGCTTTACCCCCCCACCCCCCTAATGTGCAAATATATAGCACAAATTTGTTTCTAAACTATTATAGATAGATATAGATAGATAGATATTTATTGCAACAAAAATCCTTTTCGGGGCCCCATGGCAAAATAAACAAAACAAAAATAAATACAAAAAAAAAACACACAATAAATTACTCACAATTCATCAAAAAAGTTTCTCTATGGCCATACCCCACTCTTACAAATTTACCCAACCTTTTCTAAAATTATCAAAATTTCTACTTTTTAAAGTTTTTTTCAAGCCAATACCACCCTCAAAAATCTGTTGAAAACACTTCCCTCCTCAAATTTCTTAACTCCTGGCAATGTACCCATAAAAATGGATAAGATCTTCCTCCTCTCCACACATAGGACACTGGTAAGGACCATTTTAATCTATAATTCCCAATATATTTCCTCCTTTCTCCAATACCAAAAAATTACCACGAACCGAAATTACCCATCTTAAAGCCTCACTACTCATCCCCGCTTTAAAGTAAACTTCCTCCCCCCAAAACCTCCTTTGCCCAGCCCATACAGCCCCAGGACGCCGAGGATGATTTCTGATTCTGCCACCTTTGAATTTCCTGCTTTAGTCTATCCTTTACTTTTTAACCTTGTCTTTTTAACCCCTAAACATACTGACAATTGCCCTAGAGTAAGACTTTCCTACCTAAAATACCATTCTAACAAACCAAATACATTTAACAACCAATCCTACAAAACGTCTCGGCAGCCCTAACTTATAAGTCCTTCTACTAACAAATCTCGTGAAACTTCATCGAACGCACCTCGCAGGTCCAAAAAAAGCTGCGTGATAGCCTACCATCCCCTTTTCCGTATATATATTCATCCTATCTTATTTCATTAGCATTACCCAAACTTGACTTCTTTCGTGGGTCCGTATAATGCATAAGTACCTATATAATTAATATATATGGATCGTCGTTCATTTCACGAAAGAATAAGGCTCATTATTAGCGAATGCGAGAGAAAAATCGGTTTACTCAGATCAAACAAAGCAAGCTTCTTGAGTGGGTTCTGAATAAAACGTAAGTGCCCAATTCTTAGCCTACTTCATAATATGTAGAATAATTGTAGCTAAGATATTTTGCATGCAGCCCTGATATACTTTACCCCAGCCCTAATATGCAAATATTATAGCCCAAATCAATGCAATATCTAGTAGGAGGGGGGGGATAGGGGGTTTAAATCCCCTTCCCCGAAATGTTTGTTCGACTGGTCAAAACGTAGCAAAAATGAATATAATCAAATTGTTGATGTGTTTTTAAAAGGTTTGTTTGTACCCCCCCCCCCCCCCCCCCCCGAAAAAATCCTTTTTACCCAGCCCCCCCCCCACCCCCTAAAAAAATCCTGCGGTACGACCCTGGCCCAAAATGTATATTTCCAATGCATTCCGTCACCCGTCACTCTTGTTTTTCGGGTAACAGTCACTCTTGTTTCGTAACAGTTTATTCAATTTACGGGTACACGGGTTTAAAAAAAGAGAGACGCATTGGAGAATACATGGGAAATATCTAATTTTGGCTATATATTTGCACATCAGGGGGGAGGGGGTAAAGTATAGCGGAGCAGGGACGAAAAATGTGTTAGCTACAATTATTCTGCACATTACGAAGTAAGAATTGTTTTACGTGTTCATTACGAAGTGAGAACACGTTCCTTTCCTTCTCAATAGCTCCTAATCTAGAACCAGGGGCGGCGTGCGTGCGGGGGGCATTGGGGACATTTGCCCCCCCCCAATAATGTGTGGAGAAAAAATTATTATATGTCTCCGACCCTTGACTTTTCGAATATTAACCTCCACCCCCCCTTAAATAAAAATGCTGGAGATTCGCCCCTGTTCCAGACCTTTTACCAAAATTCTTGATGGTAAAGCTTAAGGAGAGGGAAGCCATTGATGGAAACCTTATGAAATTTTGAAGCGCATTGCTTCACTTTGCACTCCCTCCCACCCTCGCCTAATAGAGTAATATATAGCCAATTATGTATATTCCTACTAGCATATGTTTCACAGTAGCACGGCTCTTTTCATTCTCTGTTATTTCATGGCGATCACTAATCAGTTGGCTGAAAGAAACGTGTCGCTCTATTGTAACACATGGTGAGAATATACTGAGAGTTGGCTATCAGGGGGGATCCCGGGGAGCTGGGGGACTCCCTCCCAATTTTTTCTGGCCCCCTCATTTTGGTTTTTCCTCTTTTGTTGACCTTTTTTAAAATAAACTTGTCAGTTTGTGTCACTTCTGGGCTTCCTTCATATGTACTTACTTTTTTCTTCGCCTTTAAACTTCTAAACTAAGGGCTTATTGGGTTGTGCTTTGTTGGTTGTCCTCTGCAGGAGGTAAGTATGAGGTAAACCTTTTTAATACCTTACTTAAGATGACACCCAGTTTTGTTTTTGACTATTTCTATTTATGTTTTTTAGCGGGGATGAGGGGGGAAGTCTGTCTGCCCCTGCACATTCTGGATAAAGCTACAATTCAAAGCATGTACTATATAAGTTTTAAGCTGCCTTGTATGACTTGTTTAACTTTGGTTTGTCGCGATGTATTGACGTTGCTGCTTTACTCTCTGCTGATATTACAAAGACGTTTATGTTTTTGATTTTCAATGGATTTCCTTCAAAGGGTTTTCCAAAAACCTTCCCTGAAATTCAGCGTCTGAAAACTTATATAAACAGAAGAAAAAAGTCTAATATCATTACTATTGTTTTATTGTTGTGTGTGTCTTAAGGAAGAGACTATGGTTCTAGTAAACCACAAATTACCTTCCCGTGGCTGGCCTTATTAATCGCCTTAGATACAGTCAAAGTGTGGTTTTCTTTGTTTAAATTGGATTTAAGTCGGAACAAACAGTAACAATCAATACTCAATAGTAGCTTAGAAGATACTTTTTGCGCCTATAATTTCTTTACTGATTGCTTGATCCCCTGTATCGTTCAATGAATGCTTTCCCTTCCCAATGACGAAGAAGCCATTTTGCGAAAAAACTTGGTCTATATATTTTCCACAATATTATTGATAAGCAGATGGTCGCTAAGAGCACTAAGTTGTGTCCCTGGTAAGGCTTATCCTGGAATTTTTTTTTTCGGGGAGATTTTTTTTTTCGTGGTGGTTTTACAAAAAAAAAAACATTTAAAAACTCATCAAAAATTCGTCTATATTGCATGCTAATACGTTTTTAGGTACTTATTGTAGAATCTGGTAAGCGCGCGACAATTGTATTGCAAAGATCTTTATGAAAACAGGTTTACGCTGCCTTGTGAGGTATAAACAAAGCAGTTTCTTCATTCCGGGAAACTGTGTTTAAACTTTAGGTTTTTGGGGTTTAGGGGGGACTAAAAGATACCTAGGTTAGGCTAGATTACGTATTTAATATATACTATGCTTTAACCCCCCCCCCTCCTAATGTGCAAAATATATAGCCCAAATTTGAATCTTGAACTATTATATTTTCATCTTATTTTATTTTATAGCATTAACGAAACTTCACTTATCGCCCACTTATCAGATTCTACACAAGTACCAGTTTTTTTACTTGTCAGACGACATATTTGTCCTCCCTCCTAATGTACAAATATATCGTCCAGGTTATGTTTACTCAGTATATTTTCAATAGCGCGACCCTTTGCCCCTTGTTAATAAAACAAGTGTTAATAAAAACAAGCTCAGAAAGAAAAGAGTCGCGCTTTTGAGAAATCAATCACGGGATGGGCTATATATATAGTGTCTATGGGACGGGGGTGTAAATTGAAGTACAGCAACCTTTATTTAAAGTATTTTTTAGGATTTTTATGGGTTTTTTTAGATATGGTCGTGCACTACACCGATATCCACCACATCGATACAATTCATTGAAATTAAAAGCTAAACTTCAGTCAACATTCTCTTAAATAGCGTTGCAAGAAAAGCGTAAATCGATAATGTTCGTCTAATCGAGCTAAATTATGCTTGTTTAATGATATATTGGCTATATTTCCTATCAGTTCTAATATCAATACTGAAAAATAGTTTTATCTCTTTTACTTCCCTCGGTTTACTTGCTAAAAATTAATGGCATCAAAGCATCCTCTCGCACTTTTCCCCAGATCTTGGAATTTCAGTCCCGAGCTTGGCATCTTGGGGATGAATGTAGATATATATATCAAACATTAACTTCAAGAGTGTATTAAATGTAAATATTTATTACATATATACTTAATAGATTCCAAGGTTTATTATTGTTACATTTAATATCTTATGATTTGTTTAAGCCTTGGGATTTTATGGAATTCGTTGTTTACTTGTGCATTTGTGAATAAATGACTATGAAATATCAACTTACCACGAATTTTTTGAATCGAATAGGTAGGTTCTCTTTTAGTTCTGCTACCAAAAAAACTGACAGAACTAGTGTCCATTTAAGGGTTCCAATGGAATTTTCTACGGTAGCGATTATTGTACTTGAAACTAACCTCGAATTGCAGATTGAGGGTATATTTGTCTTTCCGCTAGCGATTTAATCGAATATTTGAAAAATTTTACCTTGTTTTAGCGTTCATAATAGTGACATAGGACGAACACTTGCATGAGAATCCTACGACTTATGATGTATTTATTGAAATGACTTGTAAGTTTTTAAGTTATTGACTATCCTTAAGACAAGTAAAATGGTAAATATATATGGTTTTATGACTTTTTTGAAAATTCAAATTGATTTGCAAAATTTGTGTTTGCTGACTTTTATCCTTCTAAGTGTTGCATCAGTTTCGTCAGTTTGCGTTGAACTTGAACTAAAAGTAAGGAGCAACATTTAAATTTAAAACTAACAGAAATTAATCCCGTATATGAGTAGGGGACTGTCTCATCCTCAGCCCATCACTCGTTATACGCGAAGGTCTTAAATTTCTTTAAAAGAGGTCTTAAATTTCATTCAAAAACTCAACGGTCCCTGTGTTGAGCAGAATTGTGATAAGAATTAAACTTTTGCGTGAAGAAGAGCGAAGTTTTAAAGAAGTGATAAACCTCCCCCCCCTCATATACAGAATAATTTCTGTTTATATTAAGTTTTAATCGGTGCTCCTTACTTTCAGTTGAAAAAACTTGCCTTTTTCTTTATTTAATTTTGACCGTCTTTTCAGACTAATGCCACCTAAAATACCTTCCCCCATGTAAAAATTTTTCAGAATAATTCTCCACGGAAACATTTTCTTCATGGAAAATTCTCCCCGTAGGGGGGGGTAAACCCCCCCCCCCCTCATAAAAAATCCGTATCTTTCCCAATAATAAATGCTATATATGTGAACAATGGCAAATTGCGTAACTTTCCCTAGTGGCACGGTAGTTTATATCACCATCAAAGGCACAATTATTAGATCTTTCAACTATGCTGAATCAAAGGGATGGACTCAAAATTTTGATCAGATGCTACTTGAGAAAAAAAGGGGTTGCTTGCCCTCTAATATTTGGTCACTTAAAAAGGGCACTACAAATTTTAGTTTCTGTTTGAATGAGCCACTCTCCTGATCTTCTAGGACCATTGGTTCGATACGATCACTCCCGAAAAATAACAAAAAAATAAACATGCATTCATGATCTTTCTTCAGGCAAAAAGTAGTATAAATTCCACATTTGTTGATAGGAGCTTGAAACCTCTCTAAGTAGGATTCCCTGATTTTCAAACAGTAGGCTGTACGAAAAATGTGGTTTAATCCCGCCTTCCTTAGCGACTAAATAAAAAAACAAGGTTTTTTTTTAACTGAAAGTAAGGAAGCGACATTAAAATTTAAAACGAACAGAAATTGTTCCGTTTATGAAAAGGGTCTGTCCCCCTCCTCAAACGCCAAACCCTCGCTCTTTACGCTAAAGTTTTTTATTGTTTAAAAAAAAATAGAGTTGTGAGAAGGATTCAAACTTTAGCGTAAAGAGCGAAAAAAAAAACAACAAAAAAACGACAAAAAACACAACAAATAAACACGCATCTCGTGATCTTTTCTTCTGGCGAACAAATTCAGAAAATTCCACATTTAACTGCAGATAGGTGAGTCTTGCAACTTCTACATTAGGGTTCTCCATATAACACACTGACTCTGATGAGTGATGATTTTCATTAAGGTTTCTAATGACTTTTAGGGGATGTTAGCCCCTATTTTCGAAATTAATAAGACAGAAATTTTTCCCAGGCGATTGAAACTTATAATATTTGGAAATCAGCATAAAAAACATCTGCTTCTTTGGATGTATATATTTGGTTATCAAAAATTCCGTTTTTAGTTTCGTGTTAACTATTGAGCCGGGTTCGAATCCTGTACTTAAGAGTTCGTTACCACGAACTGTTTTGAGAATGAGCGAAAATGTTGAGAATAGCTAGGGCATGTTTTTGCCAGAGGAAGGAATGACAGATTGTCGAAGATTGTTTTTTTCGGCCAAAACCGTCTAGGGGCTGAAGCAGAAAGCAGGTCGTCCGCTGTTGGGGTGTGAGGATGTTAAAAAGAAAGATTTAAAGGAAAAAGGGAACTTTCCTGGGAGGGTGTGCAACAAAGGGGGAAGTTTTGAATAGATTCAGGATGAGGAGAAGCGCGCGTCAGCTGTGTATATTGCTTCAGGGGGCTGGTGCTGATTGTGAGTTGATCTAAGTATTAGTAGTAGTCTGACAGGCATTTTTATGTATAACGGGCAGAGGACTATGGCTAGCAATAATAAGTACAGTTCACTTTTGGTCTCAATTGCTTTTTTGATTCCATCATCCACGTGTTTACTCTTAACTAGAATGGTTTCCCAAAGTCTTAATACAACTTCCAGTGTCAGGAGGCGATTCGAGTTTAGTTATATTTAGTATAAGCACTATTTGGTTAGCGATCTTACAAAAAGTGTAAGAACTGTTTTTTGGTGTATAATGAAATAAAAATCCGCTCGCTGTTTTACGACATTTGTAATCCAACGTATTCATCTGAGGAAGCAGCCACTATACCCAACTTGGGGGTCAGGCTCTTTGAGGTCTTTGTAGGCTATGCAACAGCGCACAGTATGTACTAGCCTATGTAGTGGGTTTAAACCAAATTTGCGTTCACTTGCAACTTAACAATATGTTAAAAATTATTGGAGTTTGGTTGCCAACTAGTCCATTATCTCTAAAGTTGTAGAGCAGCAAAAGCTCATTTAAATTCCAGGACAAGAAGGAGAACCCTTTTAGATACTGCTGTTTGACAGTCAATTGTATACTTTTGGCTATTCATAGTTAATATTTAGTCCACACATTTGAAATAATAATACCATTTTTTAATTTAAAACAGCGCTCACACACTATAGTGAAACTACAGCGTGGTGAAAACTGGTATCCACTTACGAAGAGTTCGCTCTGGTACCGTTTAAAGTTGCCGCAATACAGTGGTAAATCTGCTCTACAAAACTATAAATTGGAAGAGGAAGGAAATTTCTTTGCATCCAATCTCCAAAAAATTAATTAGAATAGTTTATCCATTTTTGCTTACTGGTCCACAACCCACACCCCCCCTCCGTTGCATCTAGGAAGTCTTGTTCTTCAAAATATTCCCTTCATAGATATGTGGCCAGGAATACTTTTCTTTTATCTTTTTAACGAATTGAATCACTAATGCAATGGTCACTTATAAGATACCTTGCACTTTTATGACGTTGGAACTATTTTGGTATTCTATACACGTTATAGCTGCAACCATCTTGCCCACAGGAAATTTCTTATTGGATTCTGTCCCGAGCTGACGAACGAAGTTAACACAGTAACTTCTATGACAGAAACGCTCTTTCCATCATCGTAGAAATCCCTAGAAGACCGTCTATTAAACGGTTTCCGTTTCCATAAGCGGTTAGAAAGTTTTAATCATAGTAGGAGTGGTATGACATAATATTAGTATTCAGCTCTGACTTCCTACGGGAAAATTTACCTTAATGTTTTTTTCTAAAGACGTAGATAAAATCGAAAACTTATGCCGTTTCTTTCATACCGCTCTCAAGAAAGAAATCAGTCAAAGTTGTAAACTTTGGTATCTTTTTCTCAAGTGATTTTGGTTATTTTGTTTTTGAACTGATGAACAATCCCCTGGTCCGTAACTGTCGGCAAGCTGTTGTTCGTTGTAGTTCTAGTAGCTATTGCAAGTAGACGTAGTTAAAAGGGGCCCCAGTTTTTAGTTGATGTGGTTATTAGTCAAAATCCAATATTTTTTATACATATTAACATTATTATGTAAAATATCAAACAACGCCATTTTTAATATCGTGGCTTACATTAAATTAAGGCTAAAATGGGCAGTGGGCTTTGTACTATAAATGTGTTTTAAGAGGAAATACGAGGATTAGCTCTAGCTTTCGTATGATTTTTAATATAGGTCCATCCGTGGTTTTTTTATTGTATTTTTGAGTTCAAACACCCAGTGTGAGTGAATTTTAAATACAGTACTTTTTGTTAAATTCGTGACAGATAAATATGTATTATATATAATATATACTATATATATATATATATATATCTTATATATAATATAATATATGAATATTACTATAATATATAGCTATTATATAATGTATATATAATATATATATATACATAATACCATTTAACAATATGTACGGTATTTGAAACCCACTGTTTTCATTCAAGAACCTCTTCTTTTTAACTTTGTTTTCTGCAACCTTAGAAATAGCCTCAATCAAAATCTTATCTTTTTTGCTATACTGTTTTTTAATAGATAGCATGGCTAAGCTCGATAAGTCGCGCTTGGCTTATAGTAGATCGGAATTAGCTTTTAAATAAAGCTTGAAGTTTAGAAAACCTCTCCTCTCTATAGGACACGTCAATAGGAGACACATTAATGGTCAGGTAAACAACCGTTATGCTAAAGTTTAAGGTTAAAGGAATAGAGTCGGGAAAAGCTCATATTCAACTATAAACACTAGGAGTAGTCGTCTTAAAGAAATCACTTCAGAGCCAGTTCTCTAGGAACGTTTGCCGCTTGTAAAAACCTCCTCAGGTGTGGGATTCTAACTTAAACATGTCTCCTGAAGATATTTCTTCGTAATTCTCAAACTAAACAGCCCACTAATTTAGCACTTCAGTTTTCTGAACTCTTCAGCAAGTTCCTGGTCTTCAAGATAGCTAAACCGAAGCGATATTCCCTTCCATTGCCTTGGCAACGCGATGTGATTTCTTTTTGAACGTGTCAATGCACGATAACATCAATATATTTTAGTTCTTCTTCCATTTCCCTTCTTCATTTTTAGAATAAATTTTTCAATCTAACTCTCTTATATTTCAGGACCTATTGAAAAATTAAACAGTAAATAGCAAAAGAAAAACAAAATTTTAACTCATTGTCCAGCTGTCTTAAATAAACTCTCTTGCATCTGATGCTCAGAATTACATTGAGCGTAAACGTGTTCAAATGAAATTCTTTACCACGAGTCACAAGAGAGTCTTTGATGAAATGGTATAGTCTTAAAACATTATGCTTTACTAGCATAGGAAGAAAGGTCAGTAATTCAATGGTCTGTGTTCTGGTATTTTGATGTGTAGAAATAACTGAGGCAAAAAACTTTTGGGAAGTATGTGAAAAAAATTATGTCAAGTTAAAGTGAAGGTGATAGAGTACGAGGGTGTGGATGTCACTTGTGATAAATCACTAGCGGTGGCAAAAAGGGGAGAAACTGTGCTCTCTAAATTCAAAGAATATGATGTGAAAATCATAACATCAGATTCAACGCCCCGCCCCCCCCCCCCCCGTATAAGAGAACCCTATTATGGAGGTTTTCGAGCTCCCTATCTGCAAAAATGCAGAACTCTGTATTTTAATGCAAGACGAAAGATCACAGATGATGTTTTTTTTCAGGGGGCTGATCGTATCGAACCCCAGGGATCCTAAATATCGGGAAAGGGCTCATTCGAGTGAATTTAAAAGTTCTAGTGCCCTTTTTAAGTGACACTGAAAGATTAGAGGGAAAACAAATACACACACCCCTCCCCCGTCTTTTCCTCCAAATTGTCCCCGATCAAAATTTTGAGTGGTAGTCATTTTGTTCAGAGCATAGTTGAAAGGCCAAGTAACCTATGCACTATGGCCTAGTCATAGTCATTTATTAGTTATCTTATAGTCATTTATAGTTATCTTTAAAAAGATTATTTTTTTTTGCAGTTGTGAAATATAAAGGTGTCAAAATATATTGGGTTTGGTATTAAAAATTAAATTTAAAATATTGAATCAAAAAAAATTATTTGATTCTTTTAATCTTTAGTTTTTAATGTTTTTACTTTGAACAAACTACTACTTTGATAATGCATTTTACTTTCTGTAAACAATTGAGTATAAAAGGTATTAAATATTTTGGTGTTGATAACCAAGTTCAAACTGTCGATATTGTTAAAAAAATATCCGTCCAACGCTTTGGCATGCTCACAGAAACTGAATGTTGGGAGTTTAAAATCTTAGTTATTGTAAGTAGGCTATTGATATAATTTTTTTTTAATTAATTACTTTTTTCCTTTTATATACTTTTTACTTTAATTGACATACTTTTTCATTGCCTTAGAAAAATGTTTATCTCTTAGCTTCATTAAATAAAAAAAAGAAGTTTTTCAACTGAAAGTAAGGAGCAACATTAAAACTTAAAACAAACAGAAACTGTTATATATAATAGGGGGTTTTTCCTCCCTCCTCAACTACCTCGCTCTTCACGCTACAGTTTTTTCGGCATTTTTAAAACGTTACTTTTTGTTCTAATTAAACAACCCTTGTAATTTCAGTAGTGTTTTTAAAGAATTGGGACAAAAATTTAAACTTTTGTGTAAAGAGAGCGAGGTGTTGGGAGGAGTGGGAAACCCCTCTCATATACGTAATAATTGTGTTGGTTTTAAGTTTTAATCGTTATTCCTTACTTTCAGTTGAAAAACACTTTTTTTATTTAATTTCTAATCGTTTTTTAATAAAGCCAGGATACCTGGCTCCTCCACCTCCACGGAAAAAAAAAAAAAAAAAAATCCCCCTTCCCACAGAAAATATACTTACTACTACTACTACTAACAACTCACCGCAGCACCAAGTCCGCCAATGAGGCCAACACAGCTGCGAACGCATCCTCCTCCACCCCAATCTATCAAAGCCTCCCTTGTTTTTTACACCCGCCCACGAAGTTCCCATTTCCTTTAAATCTTTCATTTATGGACGTCCTCCCCACCCCAGACGGGGACGACCTGCTTTCCGTTTAGGCCCTAGATGGTTGGGCCGAAAAGAAGAATACATTCGGCAATCTGTTATCCTTCATCCGTACAACGTGCCCTAACCACCTCAACCTTTCTTTCATTATAGCCCTAGAGAGCGGTATTGAAACACATTTTTCGTGTAGCCTATTGTTTGAAATACGGTCAGTCAGCCGGGTACCCAGAACAATCCTTAAGCAATTTCTCTGGAAAACATCTAGCAAATCTTCATCACCGCTTTTCGGAGCGTCCATGCTTCAGAGCCATATTTGACCACTGTCATCACTGTAGCTTCTTAATATTCTAATCAGCTTGGTTTGCAGACTTATCTTCCTAACTCTTCCAGAACTTTTTTAACTGTGAAAAAAAAACACCCTGAGCCTTGGCTATTCTACTTTTAACATCTTCACTGCTCCCACCATCTTTACTAATGAATACTACCAAGGTAAGTGAAGACTGCCCACCTGATCAATTCTTTTTCATTACCCACGGTCACCTTTATTCTTTAAATTATTCCTACCTTAGTGACTTAGTCTTCCTAACATTAATTTTCAAACCAAAATTTCTAGCACACCCTGAACTCGCAAAACCTCTAAAAAACTTCATTCATTTTGCTCACACTTTCATCTAGGATGCTTAAATCATCAGCATAATACCCAAGTCCAAGGAGACCTTTTTCCTCTCCCCATTTGATTCCGTGGTCTCCATTGCCTTTCCTTGTTGCTCCTTTTAAAACAAAGTCCATCAAAATAATTCCATATAAAGGGGGATAGAACACAGTACCCTGCTTAACTCCTGATTTAATACAAAACAGCTGCTAACCTCATTTCCTACCTTAACCGCAGCAGTGTTATTCTCGTACATAGCACTAATCACTTTAATGTATTTGTCTGGTTATACCATACAAGGATATAAAACCTTTACTAAAGCTCTATCTATCAAACCCAGAATTGAAACGCTTGCTCGTAATCTATAAAACTGAGGACCAAAGGTGTTTGAAAACTCAGGCACTTCTCAACAATTATTAGCCTAAGAGTGGAAAATTGGTCGACACCTCCTCTACCTTTTCTAAAACCGCACTGCTCTTCTCTTAAAACTTTGTCTACCGCATCTCTCAGTCTAAAAAGTATCATATTACAAAAGTAATTTACTACCTACAGAGACCAGACTAATGCCTCGATAATTACCACACTCACTTTTATCACCATTTCTTATAAAGTGGCTTAATTAAGGTTTTCCTAAAATCGTTAGGTACTTCCCCTTTTTCAAAAATCATATTCATAATCTTCAATAACTTATTTCTAACCTCAGAGCCACCATATTAAGAAACTCATTTACCACCCTATCAGCGCCTGGAGCCTTTATTATTCTTGCAATCCTTTTAGTACTGTTGCTAATTCCTCCTCACAAAACAAATCTTCCTTCACATCACAAAAGTATCACAAACTTTTTCATTTTCCTCTATTATTTTTTCCTGCAAACTCTATCTCGGTTAAGCAAGTTCTCAAAATGTTCGGCCCATCTCATCTTTAGTTTTTTTTCCTTATCGCTAATTGCCGACCCCATTCCTATCTTTAACTGGGACAAGTCCGGATTGACTACTCCCTCTCAATTTGTTTAACGTGCCAGTACAATATTTTACTATTATGCAGTCTAGCTGCATCTTCCAGATCCTCGGCAATCATCTTGGCAATTCAATCCTGGCGCAAAGTTTACCCCGGACAATTACCCTTAACATCTTCACGCCTAAAATTGAATCGGTAAAGAAAAAGCTAGACATAAAGAAATTCCGTATAGGATTCTGGCAAATTCACGAAGCGTAAAATTTCCCCGGAAAATTCCGCCCCCCCCCCCTTGAAACTTCCCTGTCCATGGAAAATTCTCCCAGCGGTCAAATCCCCCAGCAGAAAATTCTTCCTCCCCTCCCCACCCGAAAACATTTATGCATATTCCCAATAGCAAATAGAACAGTATGTTAATTTTATAAACTTAAAAACCTTTCCCCAAAGTGCTGCAAGGGGGTCACTTATCTCTAAAGACATAGTTTTTGGACCTTTCAAAATATACTGAAGAAAAAAGCTATCTCAAAAATTTTGATCGGACGATTTTTGGGAAAAAGCTGCCGTGGGAGAGGGGCCTAGTTGCCCTCTAATTATTCTTGGTGACTTATAAAAAGGCACTAAAACCTTTCATTTCATTAGAATGAGCCTTCTCTTGACAGTCTAGGCCCACTGGGTCGGTACGATCATCATCCCTAGGGGGAAAAAAACAAACAAATAAACAGGCATCCGTGATCTTTCTTTCTAGCGAAAATTACAAATTCACATTTGCAGATACGAGCTTGAAACCCCTACAATAGTGGTTCTTTGATACGCTGAATCTGATGATGTGATTTCGCATTAAGATTCTAGAAAATCCTTTTTTAGAAAATCAGGCAAATTTACTCAGCTCGTAGCTTTTGATGAATACAAACTAAATTGATGAAACGTATATAATTTGGAATCAGCATAATAAGCCGATTCTTTTGATATATTCAATTGCTATCAATTTTTTTTTTAGATTTCAGTTTTTTTAGATTTTCGGTTACTATTGAGCCGGGTCGCTCCGTACTTACAGGATCATTCCCCACGAACTGTTTGATTACCCATCAGAATCCAAACAGAGATCGTTGAAATACGAAAATATTTTGTTTTTTCGCATTCTATTTTTTTTTCGCTATTATCTAGTTTTTTTTTTAAGTCAGGTGAATATTAACAGAAGGAGTTAAGTTCGGGGGGAGAATTGTCCTGTTATGAAACAGGTAGATTTTACATGACTGTTATAAAATCAAAACGTGATATCTATGCAGGCAGGATGATTGTTTTGAGTATCTTTACTCCTTCTGTAAAACTATTCTAAGATGTAGGAAATTGCATAAAGACAAGTTACTTCTGATATAATCTAAGGAAGCATCTTTCTGTAATTTTGGTTTGAGTTTGATTTTTTTAAGATTAAATGCGTAAACAATGAAATATGTGTTATGATTAAACAAATTGATCTCTTTTCCAGGAATCCTTGCGGTTTTAAAATTTAGTGTATTTTTGTTTCATTTTGCATGCAATTCAATTGCTCTTTTGCTCTTTTATTTGAGAAGTTTTTCCTAAAAGTATTTAAAATAAACTTATTATTCCTACGTAAAAAAAAAAATTCCTGAAATATATTTCCTGTCACCAACCACCACTGATATTTTGGCGTTTGGCCCCCCCTGGAAAAATTTTCTGCCGGCGTCCTTGGGGGCGTATTTTCCATGGGAGGATTTTCGAGAGGGAGTTTTCCGCAGGGTAGATGTTTCCAATAAAAGATCTAAAAGCTGAACTGGCCAGCCATGACAGAAAAACACAATCAAAATATAAATACGACAAACGGGGTCTATGGCCGGTAATGAAAAACGAAGAAAAAACAAAAACAAATATTTCGCCCGTATCTAACAAGGTGTCTTCAGTGTAGAGAAAAAAATAAACTAAAACTAAAAAATATACATAAAAACTATAAACTTGTTGTAGATACGGGCGAAATATTCAGTTTTTGTGTTTTTTCTTCGTTTTCATTTTACCGGCCATAGACCCCGTTTGTCGTATTTATATTTTTTGTGGATTTTTCCGCGGTAGAATTTCCCTTGAATTTTTTTTTTAGATCGTGGCAACGCTTGACCGGTATAGCTAGTTTTATAATGAATGACGCAAGTGATCCATCATCCTACCTCCATAACTAAAGTCCAATTTGTCGAATTGATTATCCAAAGGATGTGTGCACACTCAAAACTGTGTTACACCGTTAAGTGTCATGCCCCAAAGTTAACTTCACCCATTCAGAATAGGTGATTTAGGACCAGATTTTTCCTGTAGCCCTACATTATTTTCTAATGACTGCCAATTTTTCTTTTGTCCTTTTTACGCATTTAAATTGGGGTATTACGATAAACTTTAATCACCTTTATTTTGTTCTTTGTCGGAAACTGGATTTGAGAATGTGTTCGAACGGGGAGAATTCTGAGATGGTTTGGATTGAAGGAATGAGCTTTGGAGCGATTCTTTTGTTTCTGGAGATAGGAGATACCATATAAGAAACTATAAGGAAATTTATATGAACACTAGCATTGATGAAGACAATATCTCAGAAATAATAAATTTTAGGCGAGGGGAGGGACCCAAGACCCATCTCAATCTACGTACGGGCATGTCCAAAACCATTTTCTGAAAATTTAATAAAAAATTCATTTTTTTAATCATGCGAACAATATACAAACCCTATCCTTAGTTGGATCCCCCACCCGTAAAAAGGTTGGATTCTCCTTGATTTGTAATCACTGTGTAGTGCTTTCTGATGAAATGGTTTTCCTGCTGCAGAAACTATGTTTCAGTATGTTCATCTAAAGAGTACTGAAATTTTGTTGCTTTCATGTATGGAATAAGAATTTCCTAAGTCTACCACCGTACCAGTACGCTGCAAAGCTATAACTTGTTAGATACTGTATATTTATCGCTAGTAAGAACATAATCAAGTGAAACAAAAATGGCCTATCAGGCTCCAGAGGGGCACTTGCACAAGAAGGGTTGGATGTTCTGACACCCATACTCCCTCCCTGAAAACCCCTCAATATTTTTAAGATTTTCCCTGGTGCGTTTCTTATTCTTCTTATAAATTCGCCCTGTTTCGATTTTTTTAGCCCCAGGCATGACCCCTCTGGCGGAATTGGCTAATTTTAAATATCCAGATTTTTCATGTAACTTTTGGGGCGTGTCTCAGTCCTTCCTTTCTTCGGGTAGTTTATCCTGCTAGTAGTTCTTTCAAAGATTCAAGTAAGTCAAGTCAGTAGTCAAGAGGTTATTTTTAAGATGGAGAGCTGAGATAACAACTGTTTTTTCAATGTTGAGGTCAAGTAGTTGTTCAAGAAGTGTGGACTTTTTTGATTTTTTTTCAAGAGTTTGTTGAATTGAGAAGAGTTTTAGAAGTGGTTGTTCAAGGGCCGTTTCACAGATCTCATTGAAACAAAAAACAAGTTTTTTTTTTTTACAAAATTAATCTGTCAGTTTGTGAGTTCAAGTGAGTTATAATATCTATCTCCTCCCCCTTTAGAGAGCCATGGGTCGGCAACATTCTGTTGTAAAAAGAGTCCAAAAGCTCTACGTTGGGATATTACCCGGGCCGCACTTAGTTAAAGGTGTCCATTACACTGTAGTCCTAGTATTTTTACGTATAAACTATAATAAGCATAGAGTATATCGGCAATATTTAGATACAAAGATTTTTTGGTTTAAAACATATAAACACTTAATGTATATTTTTTTACTACATTTAATTGTAGTTAAATACAAATCAATGATTTTTTTGTTGTATGCATTTGATCTTAGGTAAGTTTTTTTTTTCATTATGCTTGTATTTTGTAGTATAGACGTGAAATTATATGCGGTCTAAATGTATGTCCGCTATAACTGAGTAATAAGGAGTTGGTTTTCGATAATTCGAATTTGAAAAAAGTTTTGCTCAACAAAATATATGTACTACCCAAACATAGTAATTATTGCTTAGACAACACCTTGTTAATTAATCCTTGTAGGTGTTTTCAGAAGTGCAAACTCTCCATAGAATCACACCAAGTTGTTATTTTTTTTCCTTAAAAGACTATTTTAAGAAGTGTGGCTTATCACTTTGACAAATTTTATCACCTCTGATTTGCGAATACACTGTGGTCCATCCACTACGTTATCCACCTGCGAAGATCAGGTTTTCGACAAATAATCCATCTATTCGTGAGATCTTTTGTGAAATAAGTAAGCACCAGTATTTCAAACTCAGTTTGAAACTATGCAATTAATGGCACCTTTTTCATTCTAGTATGTTGCCAAATTTTTGCCGATCCTAAGCCGAGTAAGCCGTCCGAGACCGAATGGGATTGGTTGCTCTGGATTTAGGATTCTTTGTCAGAAGAGGGTCTGAGAGTTTCAAAATCCTAGTGTACCCAATTGTTTGGTTTGGGACAGAGGTTTCAGTGCGTGTGACCTCTGGTAAAGCTCAGCCAGAGTTGATCCAGCTCTAAATGGGTAAACCGAGAGGAAATCTGGGGAATTGTAAAACAGGAAGGTCGTGCTCGAACAGCAAAGGAGGTGCCCCCAACCTCCCATTGCACTTCCTGGCTCGAAGGGCCCTGGGAGCACCAGCACCGCCTGTAGGACACTGGTAAAGTCCGAATGATGCCGATATTCTTTACCTATTTTTTACCTTTATATTTTGCCCCAAACACAAAATTTATACCAGATTCTTTACGTACTTTCCTTGCAATTTGGAACACTGATCGATGTGAATAATATCCTTTGATGTGATGAAGTCTGGTTTCAAAACAAAATAGATCTTGACTGGTCCAACTGGATGGTGAGACTTCCACCTGCTGAAGTTTGCTGGAAACACCAGTTTAGCATGTGAGCTGAAAACTTTCTTGGAAATATAAAACTAAGGTGGTAAATACTGAATGCTTGCAGAAGAAACAGTCCCGACCATTGGTCACAACGGAACAGCTCTCTCCTGATGGATGTTGCCTTGGACAATATCATCTGACCCCCTCTCCTAAACACTTTCAGGAGGAACATAAACTGTGGTAACGAGATTTTTATCACAGTTTGTATATGTCCACTTTGCATTCCGAGAAAGCTTTCTCTAGAGCTGAAGTTCGCTGGGTTTGAGAGAACTGTTCACATGTTTGACATCCTGTTAAAGCTCGTTGGCCATGACCCAAGACTTGTTGGGTTCAGGCTTGTGCAGTAAGTAGACAGTTGTGGATTTCTAATCTCGCAAAACCTCCCAGCCAGGTCGATCCCTGTCTTTTTGTCATTGCTTCAGTTTTTGAGTGATTGTCTTGTTGTTTGCTATAGCACAGTAGTTGAATGCAAGTCAAAGTCCATATGCAACTGGCAATTGTAGTTACAACAGTTACTGGTGTCTCAAAGTCGCAATCAGTCATATTCACTATTATTTGCGGTTGCAACATAGTCACACACATTCAAACAGTTCTAAAAGCAGTCACAGTTTAAAAAAGTCATCAATAATCAGCAGTAGTATTCTGTATTGCAGCAAAGTAGTAAGTTGTAGCAGCCCTGCAAAGGGTTCAAATTTTATTGCTTTGAAGCGGTGTTTTCAGATAAATTGTATCATATGCCTTTATGACAACCTTCATGCATAGAGTACATATTGATTTATGTGTCAATATACTTGGCAATCATCCCTTGATAGTTTTTTCGCCTTTATATATCTTATAGCCAGCCCATATATTATAATTAGCAGATACACCATTTCAACATCCATATTTAGTTATAAATCCCCCTCAAGATGGTCCCTAAGTTTCAACTTAATACCTTTATCCGTTCTTAAGATGCCGTAATATGCCCTTATGACAAACCTGGACGACATTAGAGTCTTTTGATATAGTTCAACATCCCAATTAATATGCTCTGAAATTTCAACTTACCTCCCTTTTCTGGGATATTGCCACACATACCTTTTTGATACCTGGATATGTTATTGTACCTTTGATTAGTTTTACTCCCCCTCAGTTTCCATGAAAGTAGAACCTTAAATACCTATTCTGTTCCTGAAATATTGTATTTCATGCTTCTTTGACACAGGGATGTAATAACCCTTTGAAAAACAAATACCCTCGATTTTGTAGATCGGGATTTCATCTGAACATGCTTGGAAAAAAGCCCCAGTGTTTACATATTTCCCGTCACACTATATACCAGATGCACACCCATCTGCAAATCAAGCGTTGTTTTTTCTTCCTAATGTTTCGCAAAGATAACCACTAGATGGCCAGTAATTGGGTTTCATTTGGTGCACCAAGCACTAAATTTACTGACTAAAAAAGAATAAAATAAAGAAACCCCAAAAAGAACAAAGTTCTTTCTTTTTTATTTTTTCTGGTTATATTCCCAACTTGGGACAGTTTTGCGCAAAAACAAAAATTGTAAAATACCAAAACAATAGATGGAACCCCTTTCACTTCGTGTGTATTGTTATGGTGAGGAATCATGGTCCGTCAGGTGCGTGTTTCGGCGAGGGTTCTGCGAGCCGCATCATAC
>CM051271.1:51362884-51597884 GCA_027921565.1 Artemia sinica
TGTTTTGTTTTATGGTTTACCTTGTCACAGTACATTCTCATGATATTTCAAAGTTCATTTTTGGATTTCTTTCATTGCAATGCAAGAGTTGGAATATTTCAGTAGTGTTTTGTTATGGTTTACCTTGTCACAGTTACAGTTCTTCTTAATTTTTCAAAGTTCATTTTGGATTTCTTTCGTAAAATGCAAGGTTGGAATATTTCAGTAGTTGTTGTTGTCATGGTCTACTTGTCCCCAGTTACCATTCTCTTTTTTTTAATTTTTCAAAGTTCATTTTGAATTTCTTTCGTTGAATGCAAGAGTTGGAATATTTCAGTAGTGTTTTGTTGTGCTTTACATTTTCACAGTTACATTCTCTTGATTTACAAAGTTCATTTTTGAATTTCTTTCGTTGAAATGCAAGAGTTGGAATATTTCAGTATTGTCTTGTCGTGCTTTACCTTGTCACAGTTACATTCTCTTAATTTTTTTCAAAGTTCATTTTTGAATTCCTTTCGTTGAAATGCAAGAGTTGGAATATTTCAGTAGTGTTTTGTTGTGCTTTACATTGTCACAGTTACATTCTCTTGATTTTTCAAAGTTCATTTTGAATTTCTTTCGTTGAAATGCAAGAGTTGGAATATTTGAGTAGTGTTTTGTTGTGCTTTACATTGTCACAGTTACATTCTCTTGATTTTTCAAAGTTCATTTTGAATTTCTTTCGTTTTTGAAATGCAAGAGTTTTGGAATATTTCAGTAGTGTCTTGTCGTGGTTCACCTTGTCACAGTTACATTCTCTTAATTTTTCAAAGTTCATTTTGATTTCTTTCGTTTGAATGAAATGTAAGAGTTGGAATATTTCGGTAGTGTTTTTGTTGTAGTTTACATTGTCACAGTTACATTCTCTTAATTTTTCAAAGTTCATTTTGAATTTCTTTTCGTTGAAATGCAAGAGTTGGAATATTTCAGTAGTGTTTTGTTGTGCGTTACATTGTCACAGTTACATTCTCTTGATTTTTCTCTAAGTTCATTTTGAATTTCTTTCGTTGAAATGCAAGAGTTGGAATATTTTAGTAGTGTCTTGTCGTGGTTTGCCTTGTCACAGTTACATTCTCTTAATTTTTCAAAGTTTCATTTTGAATTTCTTTCGTTGAAATGCAAGAGTTGGAATATTTCAGTAGTGTTTTGTTGTAGGTTACCTTGTCACAGTGACATTCTCTTAATTTTTCAAAGTTCATTTGAATTTCTTTCATTCAAATGCAAGAGTTGGAATATTTCAGTAGTGTTTGTTGTCGTGGTTTTACCTTGTCACAGTTACATTCTCTTGATTTTTTCAAAGTCCATTTTGGACTTCTTTCATTGAAATGCAAGAGTTGGAATATTTCAGTAGTGTTTTTTGTTGTGGTCTACCTTGTCACAGTTACATTCTCTTGATTTTTTTCAAAGTTTCATTTTGAATTTCTTTCATGAAATGCCAAGAGTTGGAATATTTCAGTAGTGTTTTGTTATGGTTTACCTTGTCACAGTTACATTCTCATGATTTTTCAAATTTCTTTTCGTTGAAATGCAAGAGTTGGAATATTTCAGCAGTGTTTTGTTGTGGTTTACAGTGTCACAGTTACATTCTCTTGATTTTTCAAAGCTCATTTTTGAATTTCTTTCGTTGAAATGCAAGAGTTGGAATATTTCAGTAGTGTCTTGTCGTGGTTTTTACCTTGTCACAGTTACATTCTCTTAATTTTTCAAAGTTCATTTTGAATTTCTTTCGTTGAAATGCAAGAGTTGGAATATTTCAGTAGTGTTTTGTTGTGCTTTACATTGTCACAGTTACATTCTCTTGATTTTTCAAAGTTCATTTTGAATTTCTTTCGTTGAAATGCAAGAGTTGGAATATTTCAGTAGTGTCTTGTCGTGGTTTACCTTGTCACAGTTACTTCTCTTAATTTTTTTTTTCAAAGTTTATTTTGAATTTCTTCGCTGAAATGCAAGAGTTGGATATTTCAGTAGTGTTTTGTTGTAGTTTACATTGTCACAGTTACATTCTATTAATTTTTCAAGTTCATTTTGAATTTCTTTCGTTTAAATGCAAGAGTTGGAATATTTTCAGTAGTGTTTTGTTGTGCGTTACATTGTCACAGTTACATTCTCTTGATATTTTCAAAGTTCATTTTGAATTTCTTTCGTTAAAATGCAAGAGTTGGAATATTTCAGTAGTGTCTTGTCGTGGTTTACCTTGTCACAGTTAAATTCTCTTAATTTTTCAAAGTTCGTTTTATATATTTCTTTTCGTTGAAATGCAAGAGTTGGAATATTTCAGTAGTGTTTTGTTGTAGGTTACCTTGTCACAGTTACATTCTCTTAATTTTTCAAAGTTCATTTTGAATTTCTTTCATTCAAATGCAAGAGTTTGAAATATTTCAGTATTGTTTTGTCGTGGTTTACCTTGTCACAGTTACATTCTCTTGATTTTTTTCAAAGTTCATTTTGAATTTCTTTCATTGAAATGCAAGAGTTGGAATATTTCAGTAGCGTTTTGTTATGGTTTACCTTGTCACAGTTACATTCTCATGATTTTTTTCGAATTTCTTTCTTTCGTTGAAATGCAAGAGTTGGAATATTTCAGTAGTGTTATGTTGTTGGTTTACAGTGTCACAGTTACATTCTCTTGATTTTTCAAAGCTCATTTTGAATTTCTTTCGTTGAAATGCAAGAGTTGGAATATATCAGTAGTGTCTTGTCGTGGTTTACCTTGTCACAGTTACATTCTCTTAATTTTTTTCAAAGTTCATTTTGAATTTTCTTTCGTTGAAATGCAAGAGTTGGAATATTTCAGTAGTATTTTTGTCGTGGTTTACCTTCTCACAGTTACATTCTCTTGATTTTTCAAGTCCATTTTGGATTTCTTTCATTGAAATGCAAGAGTTGGATATTTTTCAGTAGTGTTTTGTTGTGTTTCTACCTTGTCACAGTTACATTCTCTTGATTTTTCAGTTCATTTTTGAATTTCTTTCATTGAAATGCAAGAGTTGAATATTTCAGTAGTGTTTTGTTATGGTTTACCTTGTCACAGTTACATTCTCATGATTTTTCAAAGTTTATTTATGAATTTCTTTCGTTGAAATGCAAAGAGAGTTAGAATATTTCAGTAGTGTTTTGTTGTGCTTTACATTGTCACAGTTACATTCTCTGATTTTTTCAAAGTTCATTTTGAATTCTTTCGTTGAAATGCAAGAGTTGGAATATTTCAGTAGTGTCTTGTCGTGGTTTACCTTGTCACAGTTACATTCTCTTAATTTTTCAAAGTTCATTTTGAATTTCTTTTCGTTGAAATGCAAGAGTTGGAATATTTTAGTAGTTGTTTTGTTGTAGTTTACCTTGTCACAGTTACATTCTCTTAATTTTTCAAAGTTCATTATGAATTTCTTTCATTCAAATGCAAGAGTTGGAATATTTCAGTAGTGTTTTGTCGTGGTTTACCTTGTTACAGTTACAATCTCTTGATTTTTCAAAGTCCAATTTGGATTTCTTTCATTGAAATGCAAGAGTTGGAATATTTCAGTAGTGTTTTGTTATGGTTTACCTTGTCACACAGTTACATTCTCATGATTTTTCAAAGTTTCATTTATGAATTTCTTTCGTTGAAATGCAAGAGTTGGAATATTTCAGTAGTTTTTTGTTGTGGTTACAGTTGTCACAGTTGCGTTCTCTTGATTTTTCAAAGCTCTTTTAGAATTTCTTTCACTGAAATGCAAGAGTTGGAGTATTTCAGTAGTATTTTTGTCGTGGTTTACCTTGTCACAGTTACATTCTCATGATATTATCAAAAG
The DNA here is from genome assembly GCA_027921565.1 of Artemia sinica. Lineage (NCBI taxonomy): Eukaryota > Metazoa > Arthropoda > Branchiopoda > Anostraca > Artemiidae > Artemia > Artemia sinica. The sequence goes on from CM051271.1 coordinate 51,366,691, forward strand.
TTCATTTTGATTTCTTTTCATTGCAGTGCAAGAGTTTGGAATATTTCAGTAGTGTTTTGTTATGGTTTACCTTGTCACAGTTACATTCTCTTAATTTTTCAAAGTTCATTTTGATTTCTTTCGTAAAATGCAAGAGTTGGAATATTTCAGTAGTGTTTTGTCATGGTCTACCTTGTCCCCAGTTACATTCTCTTAATTTTTCAAAGTTCATTTTGAATTTCTTTCGTTGAAATGCAAGAGTTGGAATATTTCAGTAGTGTTTTGTTGTGCTTTACATTGTCACAGTTACATTCTCTTGATTTTACAAAGTTCATTTTGAATTTCTTTCGTTGAAATGCAAGAGTTGGAATATTTCAGTAGTGTCTTGTCGTGGCTTTACCTTGTCACAGTTACATTCTCTTACATTTTTCAAAGTTCATTTTTGAATTTCTTTCGTTGAAATGCAAGAGTTGGAATATTTCAGTAGTGTTTTGTTGTGCGTTACATTGTCACAGTTACATTCTCTTGATTTTTCAAAGTTCATTTTGAATTTCTTTCGTTGAAATGCAAGAGTTGGAATATTTCAGTAGTGTCTTGTCGTGTTTACCTTGTCACAGTTACATTCTCTTAATTTTCAAAGTTCGTTTTATATTTCTTTCGTTAAATGCAAGAGTTGGAATATTTCAGTAGTGTTTTGTTGTAGGTTTTACCTTGTCACAGTTACATTCTCTTAATTTTTCAAAGTTCATTTTGAATTTCTTTCATTCAAATGCAAGAGTTGAAATATTTCAGTATATGTTTTGTCGTGGTTTACCTTGTCACAGTTACATTCTCTTGATTTTTCAAAGTTCATTTTTGGAATTTCTTTCATTGAAATGCAAGAGTTTGAATATTTCAGTAGTGTTTTGTTATGGTTTACCTTGTCACAGTTACATTCTCATGATTTTCTTCGAATTTCTTTCGTTGAAATGCAAGAGTTGGAATATTTCAGTAGTGTTATGTTGTGTGGTTTACAGTGTCACAGTTACATTCTCTTAATTTTTCAAAGCTCATTTTGAATTTCTTTCGTTGAAATGCAAGAGTTGGAATATTTCAGTAGTGTTTTGTCATGGTTTACCTTGTCACAGTTACATTCTCTTATTTTTCAAAGTTCATTTTGAATTTCTTTCGTTGAAATGCAAGAGTTGGAATATTTCAGTAGTGTCTTGTCGTGGTTTTACCTCTCACAGTTACATTCTCTTAATTTTTCAAAGTTCATTTTGAATTTCTTTCGTTGAAATGCAAGAGTTGGAATATTTCAGTAGTGTTTTGTCATGGTTTACCTTGTCACAGTTACATTCTCTTAATTTTTCAAAGTTCATTTTGAATTTCTTTCGTTGAAATGCAAGAGTTGGAATATTTCGTAGTGTTTTTGTTGTAGTTTACCTTGTCACAGTTACATTCTCTTAATTTTTCAAAGTTCATTTTGAATTTCTTTCATTCAAATGCAAGAGTTGGAATATTTCAGTAGTGTTTTGTCATGGTTTACCTTGTCACAGTTACATTTTCTTGATTTTTCAAAGTCCATTTTGGATTTCTTTCATTGAAATGCAAGAGTTGGAATATTTCAGTAGTGTTTTGTTGTGGTCTACCTTGTCACAGTTACATTCTCTTGATTTTTCAAAGTTCATTTTGAATTTCTTTCATTGAAATGCAAGAGTTGGATTATTTCAGTAGTGTTTTGTTATGGTTTACCTTGTCACAGTTACATTCTCATGATTTTTCAAAGTTCATTTATGAATTTCTTTCGTTGAAATGCAAGAGTTGGAATATTTCAGTAGTGTTTTGTTGTGGTTACAGTGTCACAGTTACATTCTCTTGATTTTTCAAAGCTCATTTTGAATTTCTTTCATTTAAATGCAAGAGTTGGAGTATTTCAGTAGTGTTTTGTCGTGGTTTACCTTGTCACAGTTACATTCTCATGATATTTCAAAGTTCATTTTGGATTTCTTTTGTTGAAATGCAAGAGTTGGAATATTTCAGTAGTGTTTTGTTGTGGTTTACCTTGTCACAGTTACATTCTCTTAATTTTTCAAAGTTCATTTTGATTTCTTTCGTAAAATGCAAGAGTTGGAATTTTCAGTAGTGTTTTGTCATGGTTTACCTTGTCACAGTATCATTCTCTTAATTTTTCAAAGTTCATTTTGAATTTCTTTCGTAAATGCAAGAGTTGGAATATTTCAGTAGTGTTTTTGTTGTGCTTTACATTGTCACAGTTACATTCTCTTGATTTTTCAAAGTTCATTTTGAATTTCTTTCGTTGAAATGCAAGAGTTGGAATATTTCAGTAGTGTCTTGTCGTGGTTTACCTTGTCACAGTTACATTCTCTTAATTTTTCAAAGTTTATTTTGAATTTCTTTCGCTTGAAATGCAAGAGTTGGAATATTTCAGTAGTGTTTTGTTGTAGTTTTACATTGTCACAGTTACATTCTCTTAATTTTTCAAAGTTCATTTTGAATTTCTTTCATTCAAATGCAAGAGTTGGAATATTTCAGTATTGTTTTGTCGTGGTTTACCTTGTCACAGTTACATTCTCTTGATTTTTCAAAGTTCATTTTGAATTTCTTTCGTTGAAATGCAAGAGTTGGAATATTTCAGTAGTGTTTTTGTTGTGCTTTACATTGTCACAGTTACATTCTCTTGATTTTTCAAAGTTCATTTTGAATTTCTTTCGTTGAAATGCAAGAGTTGGAATATTTCAGTAGTGTCTTGTCGTGGTTTACCTTGTCACAGTTACATTCTCTTAATTTTTCAAAGTTTATTTTGAATTTCTTTCGCTGAAATGCAAGAGTTGGAATATTTCAGTAGTGTTTTGTTGTAGTTTACATTGTCACAGTTACATTCTCTTAATTTTTCAAAGTTCATTTTGAATTTCTTTCGTTGAAATGCAAGAGTTGGAATATTTCAGTATTGTTTTGTCGTGGTTTACCTTGTCACAGTTACATTCTCTTGATTTTTCAAAGTTCATTTTGAATTTCTTTCGTTGAAATGCAAGAGTTGGAATATTTCAGTAGTGTTTTGTTGTGCTTTACATTGTCACAGTTACATTCTCTTGATTTTTCAAAGTTCATTTTGAATTTCTTTCGTTGAAATGCAAGAGTTGGAATATTTCAGTAGTGTCTTGTCGTGGTTTACCTTGTCACAGTTACATTCTCTTATTTTTCAAAGTTCATTTTGAATTTCTTTCGTTGAAATGCAAGAGTTGGAATATTTCAGTAGTGTCTTGTCGTGGTTTACCTTTGTCACAGTTACATTCTCTTAATTTTTCAAAGTTCATTTTATATTTCTTTCGTTGAAATGCAAGAGTTGGAATATTTCAGTAGTGTTTTGTTGTAGGTTTACCTTGTCACAGTTACATTCTCTTAATTTTTCAAAGTCATTTTGAATTTCTTTCATTGAAATGCAAGAGTTGGAATATTTCAGTATTGTTTTGTCGTGGTTTACCTTGTCACAGTTACATTCTCTTGATTTTTCAAAGTTCATTTTGAATTTCTTTCATTGAAATGCAAGAGTTGGAATATTTCAGTAGTGTTTTGTTATGGTTTACCTTGTCACAGTTCTCTTGATTCTCATGATTTTTCAATTTCTTTCGTTGAAATGCAAGAGTTGGAATATTTCAGTAGTGTTATGTTGTGGTTTACAGTGTCACAGTTACATTCTCTTGATTTTTCAAAGCTCATTTTGAATTTCTTTCGTTGAAATGCAAGAGTTGGAATATTTCAGTAGTGTCTTGTCGTGGTTTACCTTGTCACAGTTACATTCTCTTAATTTTTCAAAGTTCATTTTGAATTTCTTTCGTTGAAATGCAAGAGTTGGAATATTTCAGTAGTGTTTTGTTGTGGTCTACCTTGTTACAGTTACATTCTCTTGATTTTTCAGTTCACTTTGAATTTCTTTCATTGAATGCAAGAGTTGGAATATTTCAGTAGTGTTTTGTTATGGTTTACCTTGTCACAGTTACATTCTCATGATTTTTCAAAGTTTATTTATGAATTTCTTTCGTTGAAATGCAAGAGTTAGAATATTTCAGTAGTGTTTTGTTGTGCTTTACATTGTCACAGTTACATTCTCTTGATTTTTCAAAGTTCATTTTGAATTTCTTTCGTTGAAATGCAAGAGTTGGAATATTTCAGTAGTGTCTTGTCGTGGTTTACCTTGTCACAGTTACATTCTCTTAATTTTTCAAAGTTCATTTTGAATTTCTTTCGTTGAAATGCAAGAGTTGGATATTTTAGTAGTGTTTTTTGTAGTTTACCTTGTCACAGTTACATTCTCTTAATTTTTCAAAGTTCATTTTGAATTTCTTTCATTCAAATGCAAGAGTTGGAATATTTCAGTAGTGTTTTTGTCGTGGTTTACCTTGTCACAGTTACAATCTCTTGATTTTTCAAAGTCCATTTTGGATTTCTTCATTGAAATGCAAGAGTTGGAATATTTCAGTAGTGTTTTGTTGTGGTCTACCTTGTCACAGTTACATTCTCTTGATTTTTCAAAGTTCATTTTGAATTTCTTTCATTGAAATGCAAGAGTTGGAATATTTCAGTAGTGTTTTGTTATGGTTTACCTTGTCACAGTTACATTCTCATGATTTTCAAAGTTCATTTATGAATTTCTTTCGTTGAAATGCAAGAGTTGGAATATTTCAGTAGTGTTTTGTTGTGGTTTACAGTGTCACAGTTGCGTGTTCTCTTGATTTTTCAAAGCTCTTTTAGATTTCTGTCATTGAAATGCAAGAGTTGGAATATTTCAGTAGTGTTTTGTTGTGGTCTACCTTGTCACAGTTACATTCTCTTGATTTTTCAAAGTTCATTTTGAATTTCTTTCATTGAAATGCAAGAGTTGGAATATTTCAGTAGTGTTTTGTTATGGTTTACCTTGTCACAGTTACATTCTCATGATTTTTCAAAGTTTATTTATGAATTTCTTTCGTTGAAATGCAAGAGTTAGAATATTTCAGTAGTGTTTTGTTGTGCTTTACATTGTCACAGTTACATTCTCTTGATATTTCAAAGTTCATTTTGAATTTCTTTCGTTGAAATGCAAGAGTTGGAATATTTCAGTAGTGTCTTGTCGTGGTTTACCTTGTCACAGTTACATTCTCTTGATTTTTCAAAGTTCATTTTGAATTTCTTTCGTTGAAATGCAAGAGTTGGAATATTTCAGTAGTGTTTTGTTGTAGTTTACCTTGTCACAGTTACATTCTCTTAACTTTTCAAAGTTCATTTTGAATTTCTTTCATTCAAATGCAAGAGTTGGAATATTTCAGTAGTGTTTTGTCGTGGTTTACTTTGTCACAGTTACATTCTCTTGATTTTTCAAAGTCCATTTTGAATTTCTTTCATTGAAATGCAAGAGTTGGAATATTTCAGTAGTGTTTTGTTGTGCTTTACATTGTCACAGTTACATTCTCTTGATTTTTCAAAGTTCATTTTGAATTTCTTTCGTTGAAATGCAAGAGTTGGAATATTTCAGTAGTGTCTTGTCGTGGTTCACCTTGTCACAGTTACATTCTCTTAATTTTTCAAAGTTCATTTTGAATTTCTTTCGTTGAAATGCAAGAGTTGGAATATTTCGGTAGTGTTTTGTTGTAGTTTACATTGTCACAGTTACATTCTCTTAATTTTTCAAAGTTCATTTTGAATTTCTTTCGTTGAAATGCAAGAGTTGGAATATTTCAGTAGTGTTTTGTTGTGCGTTACATTGTCACAGTTACATTCTCTTGATTTTTCAAAGTTCATTTTGAATTTCTTTCGTTGAAATGCAAGAGTTGGAATATTTCAGTAGTGTCTTGTCGTGGTTTGCCTTGTCACAGTTACATTCTCTTAATTTTTCAAAGTTCATTTTGAATTTCTTTCGTTGAAATGCAAGAGTTGGAATATTTCAGTAGTGTTTTGTTGTAGGTTACCTTGTCACAGTTACATTCTCTTAATTTTTCAAAGTTCATTTTGAATTTCTTTCATTCAAATGCAAGAGTTGGAATATTTCAGTAGTGTTTTGTCGTGGTTTACCTTGTCACAGTTACATTCTCTTGATTTTTCAAAGTCCATTTTGGACTTCTTTCATTGAAATGCAAGAGTTGGAATATTTTAGTAGTGTTTTGTTGTGGTCTACCTTGTCACAGTTACATTCTCTTGATTTTTCAAAGTTCATTTTGAATTTCTTTCATTGAAATGCAAGAGTTGGAATATTTCAGTAGTGTTTTGTTATGGTTTACCTTGTCACAGTTACATTCTCATGATTTTTCAAATTTCTTTCGTTGAAATGCAAGAGTTGGAATATTTCAGCAGTGTTTTGTTGTGGTTTACAGTGTCACAGTTACATTCTCTTGATTTTTCAAAGCTCATTTTGAATTTCTTTCGTTGAAATGCAAGAGTTGGAATATTTCAGTAGTGTCTTGTCGTGGTTTACCTTGTCACAGTTACATTCTCTTAATTTTTCAAAGTTCATTTTGAATTTCTTTCGTTGAAATGCAAGAGTTGGAATATTTCAGTAGTGTTTTGTCGTGGTTTACCTTGTCACAGTTACATTCTCTTGATTTTTCAAAGTCCATTTTGGATTTCTGTCATTGAAATGCAAGAGTTGGAATATTTCAGTAGTGTTTTGTTGTGGTCTACCTTGTCACAGTTACATTCTCTTGATTTTTCAAAGTTCATTTTGAATTTCTTTCATTGAAATGCAAGAGTTGGAATATTTCAGTAGTGTTTTGTTATGGTTTACCTTGTCACAGTTACATTCTCATGATTTTTCAAAGTTTATTTATGAATTTCTTTCGTTGAAATGCAAGAGTTAGAATATTTCAGTAGTGTTTTGTTGTGCTTTACATTGTCACAGTTACATTCTCTTGATATTTCAAAGTTCATTTTGAATTTCTTTCGTTGAAATGCAAGAGTTGGAATATTTCAGTAGTGTCTTGTCGTGGTTTACCTTGTCACAGTTACATTCTCTTAATTTTTCAAAGTTCATTTTGAATTTCTTTCGTTGAAATGCAAGAGTTGGAATATTTCAGTAGTGTTTTGTTGTAGTTTACCTTGTCACAGTTACATTCTCTTAACTTTTCAAAGTTCATTTTGAATTTCTTTCATTCAAATGCAAGAGTTGGAATATTTCAGTAGTGTTTTGTCGTGGTTTACCTTGTCACAGTTACATTCTCTTGATTTTTCAAAGTCCATTTTGAATTTCTTTCATTGAAATGCAAGAGTTGGAATATTTCAGTAGTGTTTTGTTATGGTTTACCTTGTCACAGTTACATTCTCATGATTATTCAAAGTTCATTTATGAATTTCTTTCGTTGAAATGCAAGAGTTGGAATATTTCAGTAGTGTTTTGTTGTGGTTTACAGTGTCACAGTTAAGTTCTCTTGATTTTTCAAAGCTCATTTTCAATTTCTTTCATTGAAATGCAAGAGTTGGAGTATTTCAGTAGTGTTTTGTCGTGGTTCACCTTGTCACAGTTAAATTCTCATGATATTTCAAAGTTCATTTTGGATTTCTTTCATTGAAATGCAAGAGTTGGAATATTTCAGTAGTGTTTTGTTATGGTTTACCTTGTCACAGTTACATTCTCTTAATTTTTCAAAGTTCATTTTGGATTTCTTTCGTAAAATGCAAGAGTTGGAATATTTCAGTAGTGTTTTGTCATGGTCTACCTTGTCACAGTTAAATTCTCTTAATTTTTCAAAGTTCATTTTGAATTTCTTTCGTTGAAATGCAAGAGTTGGAATATTTCAGTAGTGTTTTGTTGTGCTTTACATTGTCACAGTTACATTCTCTTGATTTTTCAAAGTTCATTTTGAATTTCTTTCGTTGAAATGCAAGAGTTGGAATATTTCAGTAGTGTCTTGTCGTGGTTTACCTTGTCACAGTTACATTCTCTTAATTTTTCAAAGTTCATTTTGAATTTCTTTCGTTGAAATGTAAGAGTTGGAATATTTCAGTAGTGTTTTGTTGTAGTTTACATTGTCACAGTTACATTCTCTTAATTTTTCAAAGTTCATTTTGAATTTCTTTCGTTGAAATGCAAGACTTGGAATATTTCAGTAGTGTTTTGTTGTGCTTTTCATTGTCACAGTTACATTCTCTTGATTTTTCAAAGTTCATTTTGAATTTCTTTCGTTGAAATGCAAGAGTTGGAATATTTCAGTAGTGTCTTGTCGTGGTTTACCTTGTCACAGTTACATTCTCTTAAGTTTTCAAAGCTCATTTTGAATTTCTTTCGTTGAAATGCAAGAGTTGGAATATTTCAGTAGTGTTTTGTTGTGCGTTACATTGTCACAGTTACATTCTCTTGATTTTTCAAAGTTCATTTTGAATTTCTTTCGTTGAAATGCAAGATTTGGAATATTTCAGTAGTGTCTTGTCGTGGTTTGCCTTGTCACAGTTACATTCTCTAAATTTTTCAAAGTTCATTTTGAATTTCTTTCGTTGAAATGCAAGAGTTGGAATATTTCAGTAGTGTTTTGTTGTAGGTTACCTTGTCACAGTGACATTCTCTTAATTTTTCAAAGTTCATTTTGAATTTCTTCCATTCAAATGCAAGAGTTGGAATATTTCAGTAGTGTCTTGTCGTGGTTTACCTTGTCACAGTTACATTCTCTTAATTTTTCAAAGTTCATTTTGAATTTCTTTCGTTGAAATGCAAGAGTTGGAATATTTCAGTAGTGTTTTGTCGTGGTTTACCTTGTCACAGTTACATTCTCTTGATTTTTCAAAGTCCATTTTGGATTTCTGTCATTGAAATGCAAGAGTTGGAATATTTCAGTAGTGTTTTGTTGTGGTCTACCTTGTCACAGTTACATTCTCTTGATTTTTCAAAGTTCATTTTGAATTTCTTTCATTGAAATGCAAGAGTTGGAATATTTCAGTAGTGTTTTGTTATGGTTTACCTTGTCACAGTTACATTCTCATGATTTTTCAAAGTTTATTTATGAATTTCTTTCGTTGAAATGCAAGAGTTAGAATATTTCAGTAGTGTTTTGTTGTGCTTTACATTGTCACAGTTACATTCTCTTGATTTTTCAAAGTTCATTTTGAATTTCTTTCGTTGAAATGCAAGAGTTGGAATATTTCAGTAGTGTCTTGTCGTGGTTTACCTTGTCACAGTTACATTCTCTTAATTTTTCAAAGTTCATTTTGAATTTCTTTCGTTGAAATGCAAGAGTTGGAATATTTCAGTAGTGTTTTGTTGTAGTTTACCTTGTCACAGTTACATTCTCTTAACTTTTCAAAGTTCATTTTGAATTTCTTTCATTCAAATGCAAGAGTTGGAATATTTCAGTAGTGTTTTGTCGTGGTTTACTTTGTCACAGTTACATTCTCTTGATTTTTCAAAGTCCATTTTGAATTTCTTTCATTGAAATGCAAGAGTTGGAATATTTCAGTAGTGTTTTGTTGTGCTTTACATTGTCACAGTTACACTCTCTTGATATTTCAAAGTTCATTTTGAATTTCTTTCGTTGAAATGCAAGAGTTGGAATATTTCAGTAGTGTCTTGTCGTGGTTCACCTTGTCACAGTTACATTCTCTTAATTTTTCAAAGTTCATTTTGAATTTCTTTCGTTGAAATGCAAGAGTTGGAATATTTCGGTCGTGTTCTGTTGTAGTTTACATTGTCACAGTTACATTCTCTTAATTTTTCAAAGTTCATTTTGAATTTCTTTCGTTGAAATGCAAGAGTTGGAATATTTCAGTAGTGTTTTGTTGTGCGTTACATTGTCACAGTTACATTCTCTTGATTTTTCAAAGTTCATTTTGAATTTCTTTCGTTGAAATGCAAGAGTTGGAATATTTCAGTAGTGTCTTGTCGTGGTTTGCCTTGTCACAGTTACATTCTCTTAATTTTTCAAAGTTCATTTTGAATTTCTTTCGTTGAAATGCAAGAGTTGGAATATTTCAGTAGTGTTTTGTTGTAGGTTACCTTGTCACAGTGACATTCTCTTAATTTTTCAAAGTTCATTTTGAATTTCTTTCATTCAAATGCAAGAGTTGGAATATTTCAGTAGTGTTTTGTCGTGGTTTACCTTGTCACAGTTACATTCTCTTGATTTTTCAAAGTCCATTTAGGACTTCTTTCATTGAAATGCAAGAGTTGGAATATTTCAGTAGTGTTTTGTTGTGGTTTACCTTGTCACAGTTACATTCTCTTGATTTTTCAAAGTTCATTTTGAATTTCTTTCATTGAAATGCAAGAGTTGGAATATTTCAGTAGTGTTTTGTTATGGTTTACCTTGTCACAGTTACATTCTCATTCTATTTCAAATTTCTTTCGTTGAAATGAAAGAGTTGGAATATTTCAGCAGTGTTTTGTTGTGGTTTACAGTGTCACAGTTACATTCTCTTGATTTTTCAAAGCTCATTTTGAATTTCTTTCGTTGAAATGCAAGAGTTGGAATATTTCAGTAGTGTCTTGTCGTGGTTTACCTTGTCACAGTTACATTCTCTTAATTTTTCAAAGTTCATTTTGAATTTCTTTCGTTGAAATGCAAGAGTTGGAATATTTCAGTAGTGTTTTGTCGTGGTTTACCTTGTCACAGTTACATTCTCTTGATTTTTCAAAGTCCATTTTGGATTTCTGTCATTGAAATGCAAGAGTTGGAATATTTCAGTAGTGTTTTGTTGTGGTCTACCTTGTCACAGTTACATTCTCTTGATTTTTCAAAGTTCATTTTGAATTTCTTTCATTGAAATGCAAGAGTTGGAATATTTCAGTAGTGTTTTGTTATGGTTTACCTTGTCACAGTTACATTCTCATGATTTTTCAAAGTTTATTTATGAATTTCTTTCGTTGAAATGCAAGAGTTAGAATATTTCAGTAGTGTTTTGTTGTGCTTTACATTGTCACAGTTACATTCTCTTGATATTTCAAAGTTCATTTTGAATTTCTTTCGTTGAAATGCAAGAGTTGGAATATTTCAGTAGTGTCTTGTCGTGGTTTACCTTGTCACAGTTACATTCTCTTAATTTTTCAAAGTTCATTTTGAATTTCTTTCGTTGAAATGCAAGAGTTGGAATATTTCAGTAGTGTTTTGTTGTAGTTTACCTTGTCACAGTTACATTCTCTTAACTTTTCAAAGTTCATTTTGAATTTCTTTCATTCAAATGCAAGAGTTGGAATATTTCAGTAGTGTTTTGTCGTGGTTTACCTTGTCACAGTTACATTCTCTTGATTTTTCAAAGTCCATTTTGAATTTCTTTCATTGAAATGCAAGAGTTGGAATATTTCAGTAGTGTTTTGTTATGGTTTACCTTGTCACAGTTACATTCTCATGATTTTTCAAAGTTCATTTATGAATTTCTTTCGTTGAAATGCAAGAGTTGGAATATTTCAGTAGTGTTTTGTTGTGGTTTACAGTGTCACAGTTAAGTTCTCTTGATTTTTCAAAGCTCATTTTCAATTTCTTTCATTGAAATGCAAGAGTTGGAGTATTTCAGTAGTGTTTTGTCGTGGTTCACCTTGTCACAGTTAAATTCTCATGATATTTCAAAGTTCATTTTGGATTTCTTTCATTGAAATGCAAGAGTTGGAATATTTCAGTAGTGTTTTGTTATGGTTTACCTTGTCACAGTTACATTCTCTTATTTTTCAAAGTTCATTTTGGATTTCTTTCGTAAAATGCAAGAGTTGGAATATTTCAGTAGTGTTTTGTCATGGTCTACCTTGTCACAGTTAAATTCTCTTAATTTTTCAAAGTTCATTTTGAATTTCTTTCGTTGAAATGCAAGAGTTGGAATATTTCAGTAGTGTTTTGTTGTGCTTTACATTGTCACAGTTACATTCTCTTGATTTTTCAAAGTTCATTTTGAATTTCTTTCGTTGAAATGCAAGAGTTGGAATATTTCAGTAGTGTCTTGTCGTGGTTTACCTTGTCACAGTTACATTCTCTTAATTTTTCAAAGTTCATTTTGAATTTCTTTCGTTGAAATGTAAGAGTTGGAATATTTCAGTAGTGTTTTGTTGTAGTTTACATTGTCACAGTTACATTCTCTTAATTTTTCAAAGTTCATTTTGAATTTCTTTCGTTGAAATGCAAGACTTGGAATATTTCAGTAGTGTTTTGTTGTGCTTTTCATTGTCACAGTTACATTCTCTTGATTTTTCAAAGTTCATTTTGAATTTCTTTCGTTGAAATGCAAGAGTTGGAATATTTCAGTAGTGTCTTGTCGTGGTTTACCTTGTCACAGTTACATTCTCTTAAGTTTTCAAAGCTCATTTTGAATTTCTTTCGTTGAAATGCAAGAGTTGGAATATTTCAGTAGTGTTTTGTTGTGTTCTACCTTGTCACAGTTACATTCTCTTGATTTTTCAAAGTTCATTTTGAATTTCTTTCATTCAAATGCAAGAGTTGGAATATTTCAGTAGTGTTTTGTCGTGGTTTACCTTGTCACAGTTACATTCTCTTGATTTTTCAAAGTCCATTTTGGATTTCTTTCATTGAAATGCAAGAGTTGGAATATTTCAGTAGTGTTTTGTTGTGTTCTACCTTGTCACAGTTACATTCTCTTGATTTTTCAAAGCTCATTTTGAATTTCTTTCGTTGAAATGCAAGAGTTGGAATATTTCAGTAGTGTCTTGTCGTGGTTTACCTTGTCACAGTTACATTCTCTTAATTTTTCAAAGTTCATTTTGAATTTCTTTCGTTGAAATGCAAGAGTTGGAATATTTCAGTAGTGTCTTGTCGTGGTTTACCTTGTCACAGTTACATTCTCTTAAGTTTTCAAAGCTCATTTTGAATTTCTTTCGTTGAAATGCAAGAGTTGGAATATTTCAGTAGTGTTTTGTTGTGTTCTACCTTGTCACAGTTACATTCTCTTGATTTTTCAAAGTTCATTTTGAATTTCTTTCATTCAAATGCAAGAGTTGGAATATTTCAGTAGTGTTTTGTCGTGGTTTACCTTGTCACAGTTACATTCTCTTGATTTTTCAAAGTCCATTTTGGATTTCTTTCGTTGAAATGCAAGAGTTGGAATATTTCAGTAGTGTTTTGTTGTGCTTTACATTGTCACAGTTACATTCTCTTGATTTTTCAAAGTTCATTTTGAATTTCTTTCGTTGAAATGCAAGAGTTGGAATATTTCAGTAGTGTCTTGTCGTGGTTTACCTTGTCACAGTTACATTCTCTTAATTTTTCAAAGCTCATTTTGAATTTCTTTCGTTGAAATGCAAGAGTTGGAATATTTCAGTAGTGTTTTGTCGTGGTTTACCTTGTCACAGTTACATTCTCTTGATTTTTCAAAGTCCATTTTGGATTTCTTTCATTGAAATGCAAGAGTTGGAATATTTCAGTAGTGTTTTGTTGTGTTTACCTTGTCACAGTTACATTCTCTTGATTTTTCAAAGTTCATTTTGAATTTCTTTCATTGAAATGCAAGAGTTGGAATATTTCAGTAGTGTTTTGTTATGGTTTACCTTGTCACAGTTACATTCTCTTGATTTTTCAAAGTTCATTTTGAATTTCTTTCGTTGAAATGCAAGAGTTGGAATATTTCAGTAGTGTTTTGTTGTGGTTTACAGTGTCACAGTTACATTCTCTTGATTTTTCAAAGCTCATTTTGAATTTCTTTCATTGAAATGCAAGAGTTGGAATATTTCAGTAGTGTTTTGTCGTGGTTTACCTTGTCAAAGTTACATTCTCATGATATTTTCAAAGTTCATTTTGGATTTCTTTCATTGAAATGCAAGAGTTGGAATATTTCAGTAGTGTTTTGTTGTGGTTTCCCTTGTCACATTTACATTCTCTTAATTTTTCAAAGTTCATTTTGGATTTCTTTCGTGAAATGCAAGAGTTGGAATATTTCAGTAGTGTTCTGTCATGGTTTACCTTGTCACAGTTACATTCTCTTAATTTTTTGAAGTTCATTTTGAATTTCTTTCATTCAAATGCAAGAGTTAGAATATTTCAGTAGTGTTTTGTCGTGGTTTACCTTGTCACTGTTACATTCTCATGATATTTCAAAGTCCATTTTGGATTTCTTTCATTGAAATGCAAGAGTTGGAATATTTCAGTAGTGTTTTGTTGTGGTCTACCTTGTCACAGTTACATTCTCTTGATTTTTCAAAGTTCATTTTGAATTTCTTTCATTGAAATGCAAGAGTTGGAATATTTCAGTAGTGTTTTGTCGTGGTTTACCTTGTCACAGTTAAATTCTCTTAATTTTTCAAAGTTCATTTTGAATTTCTTTCGTTGAAATGCAAGAGTTGGAATATTTCAGTAGTGTCTTGTCGTGGTTTACCTTGTCACAGTTACATTCTCTTAAGTTTTCAAAGCTCATTTTGAATTTCTTTCGTTGAAATGCAAGAGTTGGAATATTTCAGTAGTGTTTTGTTGTGTTCTACCTTGTCACAGTTACATTCTCTTGATTTTTCAAAGTTCATTTGAATTTCTTTCATTCAAATGCAAGAGTTGGAATATTTCAGTAGTGTCTTGTCGTGGTTTACCTTGTCACAGTTACATTCTCTTAAGTTTTCAAAGCTCATTTTGAATTTCTTTCGTTGAAATGCAAGAGTTGGAATATTTCAGTAGTGTTTTGTTGTGTTCTACCTTGTCACAGTTACATTCTCTTGATTTTTCAAAGTTCATTTTGGATTTCTTTCATTTAAATGCAAGAGTTGGAATATTTCAGTAGTGTTCATGATTTTTCAAAGTTCATTTATGAATTTCTTTCGTTGAAATGCAAGAGTTGGAATATTTCAGTAGTGTTTTGTTGTGGTTTACAGTGTCACAGTTACATTCTCTTGATTTTTCAAAGCTCATTTTGAATTTCTTTCGTTGAAATGCAAGAGTTGGAATATTTCAGTAGTGTTTTGTCGTGGTTACCTTGTCACAGTTACATTCTCATGATATTTCAAAGTTCATTTTGGATTTCTTTCATTGAAATGCAAGAGTTGGAATATTTCAGTAGTGTTTTGTTGTGGTTTCCCTTGTCACAGTTACATTCTCTTAATTTTTCAAAGTTCATTTTGGATTTCTTTCGTGAAATGCAAGAGTTGGAATATTTCAGTAGTGTTTGTCATGGTTTACCTTGTCACAGTTACATTCTCTTAATTTTTTGAAGTTCATTTTGAATTTCTTTCATTCAAATGCAAGAGTTAGAATATTTCAGTAGTGTTTTGTCGTGGTTTACCTTGTCACAGTTACATTCTCATGATATTTCAAAGTCCATTTTGGATTTCTTTCATTGAAATGCAAGAGTTGGAATATTTCAGTAGTGTTTTGTTGTGGTCTACCTTGTCACAGTTACATTCTCTTGATTTTTCAAAGTTCATTTTGAATTTCTTTCATTGAAATGCAAGAGTTGGAATAATTCAGTAGTGTTTTGTCGTGGTTTACCTTGTCAAAGTTACATTCTCATGATATTTCAAAGTTCATTTTGGATTTCTTTCATTGAAATGCAAGAGTTGGAATATTTCAGTAGTGTTTTGTTGTGGTTTCCCTTGTCACATTTACATTCTCTTAATTTTTCAAAGTTCATTTTGGATTTCTTTCGTGAAATGCAAGAGTTGGAATATTTCAGTAGTGTTCTGTCATGGTTTACCTTGTCACAGTTACATTCTCTTAATTTTTTGAAGTTCATTTTGAATTTCTTTCATTCAAATGCAAGAGTTAGAATGTTTCAGTAGTGTTTTGTCGTGGTTTACCTTGTCACTGTTACATTCTCATGATATTTCAAAGTTCATTTTGGATTTCTTTCATTGAAATGCAAGAGTTGGAATATTTCAGTAGTGTTTTGTTGTGGTCTACCTTGTCACAGTTACATTCTCTTGATTTTTCAAAGTTCATTTTGAATTTCTTTCATTGAAATGCAAGAGTTGGAATATTTCAGTAGTGTTTTGTTATGGTTTACCTTGTCACAGTTACATTCTCATGATTTTTCAAAGTTCCTTTGTGAATTTCTTTCGTTGAAATGCAAGAGTTGGAATATTTCAGTAGGGTTTTGTTGTGGTTTACAGTGTCACAGTTAAATTCTCTTGATTTTTCAAAGTTCATTTTGAACTTCTTTCATTGAAATGCAAGAGTTGGATTATTTCAATAGTGTTTTGTCATGGTTTACCATGTCACAGTTACGATCTCTTTGATTTTTCAAATTCATTATGGATTTCTTTCGTTGAAATGTGTTTTTGTTATGCTTTACCTTGACACAGTTACATTTTCTTGATTTTTCAAAGTTCATTGGGATTTCTTTCGTGGAAATGCAAGAGTTGGAATATTTCAGTAGTGTTTTGTTGTGCTTTACATTGTCACAGTTACATTCTCTTGATTTTTCAAAGTTCATTTTGAATTTCTTTCGTTGAAATGCAAGAGTTGGAATATTTCAGTAGTGTCTTGTCGTGGTTTACCTTGTCACAGTTACATTCTCTTAATTTTTCAAAGTTCATTTTGAATTTCTTTCGTTGAAATGCAAGAGTTGGAATATTTCAGTAGTGTTTTGTTGTAGTTTACATTGTCACAGTTACATTCTCTTAATTTTTCAAAGTTCATTTTGAATTTCTTTCGTTGAAATGCAAGAGTTGGAATGTTTCAGTAGTGTTTTGTTGTGCTTTTCAAGGTCACAGTTACATTCTCTTGATTTTTCAAAGTTCATTTTGAATTTCTTTCGTTGAAACGCAAGAGTTGGAATATTTCAGTAGTGTCTTGTCGTGGTTTACCTTGTCACAGTTACATTCTCTTAATTTTTCAAAGTTCATTTTGAATTTCTTTCGTTGAAATGCAAGAGTTGGAATATTTCAGTAGTGTTTTGTTGCAGGTTACCTTGTCACAGTTACATTCTCTTAATTTTTCAAAGTTCATTTTGAATTTCTTTCATTCAAATGCAAGAGTTGGAATATTTCAGTAGTGTTTTGTCGTGGTTTATCTTGTCACAGTTACATTCTCTTGATTTTTCAAAGTCCATTTTGGATTTCTTTCATTGAAATGCAAGAGTTTGGAATATTTCAGTAGTTTTTTTGTCGTGGTTTACCTTGTCACAGTTACATTCTCTTGATTTTTCAAAGTTCATTTTGGATTTCTTCCATTGAAATGCAAGAGTTGGAATATTTCAGTAGTGTTTTGTTATGGTTTACCTTGTCACGGTTACATTCTCTTGATTTTTCAAAGTTCATTTTGAATTTCTTTCATTGAAATGCAAGAGTTGGAATATTTCAGTAGTGTTTTGTCGTGGTCTACCTTATCACAGTTACATTCTCTTGATTTTTCAAAGTTCATTTTGGATTTCTTTCATTGAAATGCAAGAGTTGGAATATTTCAGTAGTGTTTTGTTGTGGTTTACCTTGTCACAGTTACATTCTCTTAATTTTTCAAAGTTCATTTTGAATTTCTTTCATTGAAATGCAAGAGTTAGAATATTTCAGTAGTGTTTTGTTTACCTTGTCACAGTTAGATTCTCTTAATTTTTCAAAGTTCATTTTGAATATCTTTCATTGAAATGCAAGAGTTGGAATATTTCAGTAGTGTTCTGTCATGGTTTACCTTGTCACAGTTACATTCTCTTAATTTTTCAAAGTTCATTTTGAATTTCTTTCATTTAAATGCAAGAGTTGGAATATTTCAGTAGTGTTTTGTCATGGTTTACCTTGTCACAGTTACATTCTATTAATTTTTCAAAGTTCATTTTGAATTTCTTTCGTTGAAATGCAAGAGTTGGAATATTTCAGTAGTGTTTTGTTGTGCTTTACATTGTCACAGTTACATTCTCTTGATTTTTCAAAGTTCATTTTGAATTTTTTCGCTGAAATGCAAGAGTTGGAATATTTCAGTAGTGTCTTGTCGTGGTTTACCTTGTCACAGTTACATTCTCGTAATTTTTCAAAGTTCATTTTGAATTTCTTTCGTTGAAATGCAAGAGTTGGAATATTTCAGTAGTGTTTTGTTGTAGTTTACATTGTCACAGTTACATTCTCTTAATTTTTCAAAGTTCATTTTGAATTTCTTTCGTTGAAATGCAAGAGTTGGAATATTTCAGTAGTGTTTTGTTGTGCTTTACATTGTCACAGTTACATTCTCTTGATTTTTCAAAGTTCATTTTGAATTTCTTTCATTCAAATGCAAGAGTTGGAATATTTCAGTAGTGTTTTGTCGTGGTTTACCTTGTCACAGTTACATTCTCTTGATTTTTCAAAGTCCATTTTGGATTTCTTTCATTGAAATGCAAGAGTTGGAATATTTCAGTAGTGTTTTGTTGTAGTTTACATTGTCACAGTTACATTCTCTTAATTTTTCAAAGTTCATTTTGAATTTCATTTTGAATTTGAAAAATCAAAGAGATCGTAACTGTGACATGGTAAACCATGACAAGACACTATTGAAATATTCCAACTCTTGCATTTCAATGAAAGAAATTCAAAATGAACTTTGAAAAATTAAGAGAATGTAACTATGACAAGGAAAACCACAACAAAACACTATTAAAATATTCCAACTCTTGCATTTCAATGAAAGAAATCCAAAATAAACTTTGAAATATCATGAGAATGTAACTGTGACAAGGTAAACCACGACAAAACACTACTGAAATATTCCAACTCTTGCATTTCAATGAAAGAAGTTCAAAATGAACTTTGAAAAATCAAGAGAATGTAACTGTGACACTGTAAACCACAACAAAACACTACTGAAATATTCCAACTCTTGCATTTCAACGAAAAAAAATTCACAAATGAACTTTGAAAAATCATGAGAATGTAACTGTGACAAGGTAAACCATAACAAAACACTACTGAAATATTCCAACTCTTGCATTTCAATGAAAGAAATCCAAAATGAACTTTGAAATATCATGAGAATGTAACTGTGACAAGGTAAACCACGACAAAACACTACTGAAATATTCCAACTCTTGCATTTGAATGAAAGAAATTCAAAATGAACTTCGAAAAATTAAGAGAATGTAACTGTGGCAAGGTAAACCATGACAGAACACTACTGAAATATTCCAACTCTTCCATTTCACGAAAGAAATCCAAAATGAACTTTGAAAAATTAAGAGAATGTAACTGTGACAAGGTAAACCACAACAAAACACCACTGAAATATTCCAACTCTTGCATTTCAATGAAAGGAATCCAAAATGAACTTAGAAATATCATGAGAATGTAACTGTGACAAGGTAAACCACGAAAAAACACTACTGAAATATTCCAACTCTAGCATTTCAATGAAAGAATTTCAAAATGAGCTTTGAAAAATCAAGAGAATGTAACTGTGACACTGTAAACCACAACAAAACACTACTGAAATATTCCAACTCTTGCATTTCAACGAAAGAAATTCATAAATGAACTTTGAAAAATCATGAGAATGTAACTGTGACAAGATAAACCATAACAAAGAACTACTGAAATATTCCAACTCTTGCATTTCAATGAAAGAAATTCAAAATGAACTTTGAAAAATCAAGAGAATGTAACTGTGACAAGGTAGACCACAACAAAACACTACTGAAATATTCCAACTCTTGCATTTCACTGAAAGAAATCCAAAATGGACTTTGAAAAATCAAGAGAATGTAACTGTGACAAGGTAAACCACGACAAAACACTACTGAAATATTCCAACTCTTGCATTTGAATGAAAGAAATTCAAAATGAACTTTGAAAAATTAATAGAATGTAACTGTGACAAGGTAAACCATGACAAAACACTACTGAAATATTCCAACTCTTGCATTTCAATGAAAGAAATTCAAAATGAACTTTGAAAAATTAAGAGAATGTAACTGTGACAAGGTAAAACATGACAGAACACTACTGAAATATTCCAACTCTTGCATTTCACGAAAGAAATCCAAAATGAACTTTGAAAAATTAAGAGAATGTAACTGTGACAAGGTAAACCACAACAAAACACTACTGAAATATTCCAACTCTTGCATTTCAATGAAAGAAATCCAAAATGAACTTTGAAATATCATGAGAATGTAACTGTGACAAGGTAAACCACGACAAAACACTACTGAAATATTCCAACTCTTGCATTTCAATGAAAGAAATTCAAAATGAGCTTTGAAAAATCAAGAGAATGTAACTGTGACACTGTAAACCACAACAAAACACTACTGAAATATTCCAACTCTTGCATTTCAACGAAAGAAATTCATAAATGAACTTTGAAAAATCATAAGAATGTAACTGTGACAAGGTAAACCATAACAAAACACTACTGAAATATTCCAACTCTTGCATTTCAATGAAAGAAATTCAAAATGAACTTTGAAAAATCAAGAGAATGTAACTGTGACAAGGTAGAACACAACAAAACACTACTGAAATATTCCAACTCTTGCATTTCAATGAAGGAAATCCAAAACGGACTTTGAAAAATCAAGAGAATGTAACTGTGACAAGGTAAACCACGACAAAACACTACTGAAATATTCCAACTCTTGCATTTGAATGAAAGAAATTCAAAATGAACTTTGAAAAATTAAGAGAATGTAACTGTGACAAGGTAAACTACAACAAAACACTACTGAAATATTCCAACTCTTGCATTTCAACGAAAGAGATTCAAAATGAACTTTGAAAAATTAAGAGAATGTAACTGTGACAAGGTAAACCACGACAAGACACTACTGAAATATTCCAACTCTTGCATTTCAACGAAAGAAATCCAAAATGAACTTTGGAAAATCAAGAGAATGTAACTGTGACAATGTAAAGCACAACAAAACACTACTGAAATATTCCAACTCTTGCATTTCAACGAAAGAAAGCCAAATGAACATTGAAAAATTAAGAGAATGTAACTGTGATAAGGTAAACCATGACAAAACACTACTGAAATATTCCAACTCTTGCATTTCAACGAAAGAAATTCAAAATGAACTTTGAAAAATCAAGAGAATGTAACTGTGACAAGGTAAACCACAACAAAACACTACTGAAATAATCCAACTCTTGCATTTCAGTGAAAGAAATTCAAAATAAACTTTGAAAAATCAAGAAAATGTAAAAGTGACAAGGTAAACCACGACAAAACACTACTGAAATATTCCAACTCTTGCATTTCAATGAAAGAAATTCAAAATGAGCTTTGAAAAATCAAGAGAATGTAACTGTGACACTGTAAACCACAACAAAACACTACTGAAATATTCCAACTCTTGCATTTCAACGAAAGAAATTCATAAATGAACTTCGAAAAATCATGAGAATGTAACTGTGACAAGGTAAACCATAACAAAACACTACCGAAATATTCCAACTCTTGCATTTCAATGAAAGAAATTCAAAATGAACTTTGAAAAATCAAGAGAATGTAACTGTGACAAGGTAGGCCACAACAAAACACTACTGAAATATTCCAACTCTTGCATTTCAATGAAAGAAATCCAAAATGGACTTTGAAAAATCAAGAGAATGTAACTGTGACAAGGTAAACCACGACAAAACACTACTGAAATATTCAAACTCTTGCATTTGAATGAAAGAAATTCAAAATGAACTTTGAAAAATTAAGAGAATGTAACTGTGACAAGGTAAATTACAACAAAACACTACTGAAATATTCCAACTCTTGCATTTCAACGAAAGAAATTCAAAATGAACTTTGAAAAATTAAGAGAATGTAACTGTGACAAGGTAAACCACGACAAGACACTACTGAAATATTCCAACTCTTGCATTTCAACGAAAGAAATTCAAAATGAACTTAGAAAAATCAAGAGAATGTAACTGTGACAATGTAAAGCACAACAAAACACTACTGAAATATTCTAACTCTTGCATTTCAACGAAAGAAATTCAAAATGAACTTTGAAAAATCAAGAGAATGTAACTGTGACAAGGTAAACCATGACAAAACACTACTGAAATATTCCAACTCTTGCATTTCAACGAAAGAAATTCAAAATGAACTTTGAAAAATCAACAGAATGTAACTGTGACAAGGTAAACCACAACAAAACACTACTGAAATAATCCAACTCTTGCATTTCCATGAAAGAAATTCAAAATGAACTTTGAAAAATCGAGAGAATGTAACTGTGACAAGGTAAACCACAACAAACCACTACTGAAATATTCCAACCCTTGCATTTCAATGAAAGAAATTCAAAATGAACTTTCAAAAATTAAGAGAATGTAACTGTGACAAAGTAAACCACGACGTAACACTACTGAAATATTCCAACTCTTGCATTTCAGTGAAAGAAATTCAAAATAAACTTTGAAAAATCAAGAAAATGTAACTGTGACAAGGCAAACCACAACGAAACACTACTAAAATATTCTAACTCTTGCATTTCAACGAAAGAAATCGAAAATGAACTTTTAAAAATCAAGAGAATGTAACTGTGAAATGGAAAACCACGACAAACCACTACTGAAATAATCCAACTCTTGCATTTCAATGAAAGAAATTCAAAATGAACTTTGAAAAATCGAGAGAATGTAACTGTGACAAGGTAAACCACAACAAACCACTACTGAAATATTCCAACCCTTGCATTTCAATGAAAGAAATTCAAAATGAACTTTCAAAAATTAAGAGAATGTAACTGTGACAAAGTAAACCACGACGTAACACTACTGAAATATTCCAACTCTTGCATTTCAACGAAAGAAATCGAAAATGAACTTGGAAAAATCAAGAGAATGTAACTGTGAAATGGTAAACCACGACAAACCACTACTGAAATAATCCAACTGTCCTAGTCGATTACGTCATACTATGCCCATATATGGACCCCGTCATGACCTCCTGATAGGGTTCTACCGATTATATAATCAATTTCTCAGAAATCCAACTGTCCTAGTCGATTACGTTATTCTATGCCCATATACGGAGTCCCGTCATGACCTTCTGATAGGATTCTACCGATTATGTAATCAATTTCTCAGAAATCCATTTGTCCTAGTCGATTACGTCATTCTATGTCCATATATGGACACCCATCACGACCTCCTGATAAGGTTCTATCGATTATGTAATCAATTTCTCAGAAATCCATTTGTCCTAATCGATTACGTCATTCTATGCTCATAAATGGATTCCCGTCACGAGCTCCTGATAGGGTTCTATCGATTATGTAATCAATTTCTCGGGAATTCTCTCCCTTCGATTACGCAATCAATTTCTCGGAAATCCTCTCCCCTCGAGGGATTCTATGCCCATATATGGAGTCCTGTCATGTGCTCATGAGGTTAGGTTAGGTTACGCAATCAATTTCTCGGAAATCCATTTTCCCTCTCGAGTCCTAGATCAATATATCTCTTCCCCACCTTCCCCTTAGAAACAACAAATTAATTCCCCTTTCTTGAATCAATAATTCCCCTTAGAAACAACAAATTAATTCCCCTTTCGTGAATCAATAATTCCCCTTAGAAACAACAAATTAATTCCCCTTTCGTAGATCAATAATTCCCCTTAGAAACAACAAATTAATTCCCCTTTCGTGACAAATCAATCAACCTTGACATCATCCGTCAGACATTAATAAACTTCGCCCGGAAACGATTCTCCTGGACGAACACCAAAGACATTAATAAACTTCACCCGGAGACAATTCTCCTGGAGCCAACAAATCAATTTCTCAGAAATCCATTTTCCCCTCGATTACACAATCAATTTCTCGGAAATTCATTTCCCCTAGGGAGGCTATGCCCATATATGGTGTTCGTTCGGACTGACAGCACATGTGTTCTCCCTAGGGATTCTATGCCCATATATGGAGCCCCGTCATGAGTCAATAACATTGTCTATGCGGTTAGGTACCATTAGACTCAATTGTAGATGACAGCAGTGGTGCCCCGTGGGAGTCAATAAGGGGGTTCTACTAACAACTGGTAAATCGGATAGCTTATAGCCCTTTCCCGGGGACTGAAGGGGTCATGTGATCTCCTAATGAATATTTATTCCACCTTTCGACCATGATGAATCACATAGCTATCTCAAAATTTTGATTGGATGTCTATGAGGAAAAGGGGCGTGAGGGGGCTAGTTGCCCTCCAATTATTTTAATCATTTAGTAAAGGCTCTACAACCTTTGATTTGCGTTTGAATGGGTCCTCTCCTGATCTTTTAGAAGCATTGGATTTGACAGAATTTTCCCAGTAAACTGATATTTCCTTAGTAAAAGGGTAACTTTTATCCTCTCAGTAGCCGTACTGCACGCTTTATCTAATTTCCATTGATAGAAACATACCTTCAGTGACAAGAGATGGTGATTTAAATCCATATAGGTCTAAATTTTTATTTGTCGTTTGTTGTACCCAATATGATAGCTTGAAAATGTGAGCCTTGAAATGCCTTTTTTCTGACCCTAAGTACATCCTCCCCTAAAAGAACCGCTGGCTTCCACCCTAATAGACTGTAGGCTACTAATAGCTCATACGCAGCAAACCAAATTCTATCTAATAAACACTTTATGTAATATCAGTACTTTTATCACGGACTGCAGGTATGTGTTAGGGACTGGCCGTAAAGTTGCATGCCAGCATGGTTTCTAAAACTGAGAATTCTAAAAATACCCCTTAAATTGTTATCAGGATTATTCTTGTTCAAAAATAAGCCCTGTTCACATCAGATACTCTTGTGCTTGACGAAACGACTGAAATCTACACTTTGCTGTGGCATGTGTTTTATATTGAAAAACCAGTAGATCCTTAAATTGTCTTCCGAATGAGCCCTATTTTGCTAATTTACAACTACTAGCTCTGGAATACATTTGGCCTCTTGGAGGTACGTGTTATGAAAAAAGAACTTGTCGGTCAACAATACCACGATTTTCAATGGAAGCTCTTTGACCATTTTTATAGGGCGATACCCCTTCAACCCTCTTCCTTCTTTCCAGGGACTACACGAACGTGATCTTTACGTGACATTGAAAATTTTTCAGCATTTAGAGAAAAGCTTTCAGCCCCCATTACCCATGCTGTTGGACTAATCCACAAGCATACATTCTCAGAGAAAACATTCTCAGATTAATTCTTCCGGTTATTTTGATGTTACATATTGCTATCAAACTTCTCCGCTTTAGACTTTTTTGTTAACATCTGGTACGGGGCTCTCTGACTTGTGGTATTTCTGATTCCAATTTAAAATTGTGTTAATTTGTAACACTAGGTTATAAAGTTCAAGGGAGTCTAATTCACTTTTTTATTATTATACAAATATCCTTATACCAATAATATTTAATGAGCAATTCTAAAATTCATAAATTCACTTCCTAGGAAACTTTATTAAAACCAAACTCTATTGACGTAAAAAATGTCATCCAACTTCGTGCTTTAGTTTTTTTGTTTCTTATTGTAAAGGTTGCTCTTTACTTAACATTTAATACTACAAACAGCTTCATAATCAGGTTTTTAATACTAGATTTTATCTAAATATTTGGTCTAACCTCTCTTTGGAGGAAACTTCTTAGCAACTAAATAACCCTTTATATCATAGCCAGCGCGCTAGCGCCGCCAAAGTAAAGAACGATGTGGGCACAATGTGTTGTTTTTTGGTTCTCCATACCCGGGCACTTCTTATCGAAGGAGTCGTCGTAGAAACTTCGAAAAGGGTTCATTCGATTGGAAATTGGAGTGGCTAGTGTCCTTTTTAATAATCGAAAGTGATTGGAGGGCAACTAGCCCCCCCTCCACGCCCATCATTCCCCCAAAAACATCCAATCAAAATTTTGAGATTATTTCAAATTTTTTATAGTTTTAATCTCCACCCCCGAGCCCATAAAAAAGTTTGTTCTTTCAAGTCGTTCTTTGGATGTCACTTCTCTGTTCTTTGTTGGATGAATTTTGTTCAAGATGATTGCATTTTATGAAAAGTTGTGCATTTGCAGAAATTTCATTCAGAGGACGTTCCAATATCTCAGGGATGGAATGCGGATTAAAAAAGATAAATGAGCTAAGGGTTAAATAAAAAACGGAAAAAGTGCCAAATTCTTAGGGAAGGGCATAAGTCCAAAAACGTCTTGTATACCTGCACGGTTACGGCGCTGTGTGTGTGCCTGTATAAAAAAATAATCATGTAGAATTTTTTTTATAATTACTGACAAAAGACTCTGGAAAGAAGGCCCAGTATAGAAATAGCTAAATTCCAAGATCTTTGCCGTTACCAGGCCAGGATTTACCATTAGACGTACTAAGCCCGGGCCTAGGGGCGCACAATGCCAAGGGGCGAAATGAATTGTCACTGAGTGTTTTTTTCTTAACAAAAACTGGAGTTATTTGATTTATCGTCAAAGTGTAAGGTACGCGGCGCTGCCTGTTCACAGAAAAGGGATTTTAAAACAGCACAGGAATTCCCTGGCCACTTAAGAACTGTCAAACGTCTCCAAAGAATGGCAGCTGAGAGTTGGGTATCATCTTTCTGATTTATTAATTTTGGTTCATCAGTTGCGTTCTGTTCAGTGCTTCCGCTATCCCCAAATTCTCACGGATTTCCCGAGAATCATGCAAAAACGGAGAGGCAAAATCGCTTTGGCCTAGAAGCGTCATCCGGTTCTGGCCACTTAAAATCCGACCCTGGCCGTTACGATTTTTTTATATTTTGTTTCAGAATACTTGTTTCCCTTTTATTGAAATTGAATCTTACAAATTATTTTCCTCCTTGCAAGAAATGGGACCTGGAAAGCCCGACTTTTATTTTGATTAATTAAAAAAACTTTTTCCACAAAATAAGTTTTTAAAAGAAAAGTAAAGAACTCCATTAAACAAAAAATGAGCAAAAATAAAATCAAATAATCTACCAAGCGTGAAACTACCGCAAATCAGCATCGATAAATAAATGAAACCCAGAACGAACAGAAATGACAATAAATAACCAAGTCAAACTCAAAACGAGCAGGAATTAAAATAAGTTGGGCTCAAAACCTCTATGCCTTGCCATAATTTGCTCTTTACTGAAAAAATATAAATGTTTGTACTTTTATAACTTTAATAAATCAAATAATATTAAAATTTTGATTACTAAATATCAGTAAATGTATATTAAACTGACAATGCATATTCATTTGTATTTTTTTCAGTAAAGTGCAAATTATGTTCTGGCCTTGGGAAGGCATAGAGGTTTTGAGCCCAACTTATGTTAATTTCTGCTCGTTTTGAGTTTGACTCGGTTATTTATTGTCAATTCTGTTCGTTTTGGGTTTCATTTATTTATCGATGCTGATTTGTGGTAGTTTTACGCTTGGTAGATTATTTGATTTTATTTTTGCTCATTTTTTGTTTAATGGAGTTCTTTACTTTTCTTTGAAAAACTTATTTTGTCGAAAAAGTTTTTTTAATTAATTTCTGTTCGTTTTATATTGACAAAGTCTTTTCAGAGAAAAAGAAAATAATACTTTAAATATTTTCGTTTTTTTTAAGAATTTATAGTTTGGCCTGCTATTTGTATGCTGGAGAAAAATTTTCCGCAATTTTTAACAACATACACCCTCTTAAAAATCTGGACACAAGTAGTAGTGTTTAATTTAGTCTCATACCTCCTCTAGTTGACCTGAAATGGAAAACTTGATACCATTCGCAGAAAAATCACTTTACTTTCTTTGATAGCTTGGATACACTTACGCTATTTTGATTTGGTTAAATTTTTAAGAGTAGAAGCAGCCCCAAAAATTGGAACATAATACCCTCAGTCGTTCTTGGGATACTGCTAAGATGCCTTATTGGGAATTAGTATTAACACAGTGCATTTTGATTTAATCTTATGGCAACATTTAGTTTTTAAACATAAAGTCAAATGGGACGGTGGGCGTGGGAGGTGGATTTGTTTCCCTCCAATCACTTTCAACTACTAAAAAGGGCATCAGCCCTTTCTATTTTCAATCGAATAATCCCTTTTCGAAGTTCCTACGACAACTCTTTCGATACAAAGCGCCCTGGTCTAAACAACAACAACAAGAAGAAATAGTAAATTATACACACATCGATCTTTACTATAAAAATTTCAAGCCTTCAAATCACATTCGACTATTAAAAAGGGCAATAGGCCTTTCGATTTCCAATCGAATGAGCCCTTTTTGAGTTTCTATGACAACACTTCCTATGAACACCTTATATGCCCCCAGGGCATAAATTACAACCCTTACCCTAAGGGCTGTGAGGGTAGTTGTCATCCTCTAAGACCTAATTTCCAGAACTTTGAACTACGTTAAACAAAATGGCTATCTCAAAATTTTGATTGGATATGTCTGGGAAAATGGTGGGCGTGAGAGGGGCGTTAGTCTTTCTCCAATCACTTTCAACTATAAACAAGGCACTAGCCCTTTAAATTTCCAATCAAATGAGCCCTTTTGAAGTTTCTACGACAACGCTTTCAATAAAAGCCTTATATCCCCCAGGGCATAACTTATAACCTTTGCCCTGGGGGGTTTGTCATCCTTAAATACATAATTTCCAGAACTTTCAACTACGTTGAACAAAATGGCTATCTCTAAACTTTGATTGAATGTGTTTGGGGAAATGATGGGCGTGAGAGGGGGGTTAATTACTCTCCACTCACTTTCGACAATGAAAAAGGACAATTTCAATTTCCAATCAAATCAGCCCCTTTTGAAATTTCTAGAACAACTTTCTATATAAACCTTATACGCTCCCAGGGCATAACTTACAATCCTTGCACTAAGGGCTCTGATGGGGTTATCATCCTAAAAGACCTAATTTCCAGAATTTTCGACTACGTTGAACAAAATGGATATCTCAAAATTTTGATTGGATGTGTTTGGGGAAATAGTGGGCGTGAGAGGGGGGCTAGTTGCCCTTCAATCACTTTCGACTATTAAAAGAGCAATAGCCCTTTTAATTTTCAATTGAATGAGCCCTTTATAATGTTTTTACAACATCGCTTTCTATAAAAAAACTTACATGCTCCAGGGCATAACTTAAAAACCCTTGCCCTGAGGGTTGTGGGGGGATGGCTTGTCATCCTTAAAGACCTAATTTCCAAAACTTTCAACTGCGTTGAATTAAATGGCTCTAAAAATTTTGATTGGATGTGTTTGGGGATAAGGTGGGCGTGAGAGGGGGGTTAGTTGCCCTCAAATCACTTTCGACTATTAAAAAAATACTAGCCCTTTGAATTTCCAATCGAATGAGCCCCTTTTCAAGTTTCTACGACAAATATTTCAATCAAAACCTTATATGCCCCCAGGGCATAGCTTATAACCCTTGCCCTGAAGACTGTGGGGGGAGTGTCCTGCTCAAAGGTACAATTCCCTGAACTTTAAACTGCGTGGAACAAAATGGCTATCTAAAAATTTTGATTGGATATGGTTGGGGAAATGGTGGGCGTGGAAGGGGTGTTAGTTGCCTTCCAGTCACTTTCGACTCTTAAAAAGGGCACTAGCCATTTCAATTTCCAATCTAATGAGCCCTTTTTGAAGTTTCTACGATGACACGTTCTATAAAAACCTTATATGCCCCCAGGGCATAACTTACAACCCTTGCCCTGAGGGCTGTGGGGGAGTGTCCTCCTCAAAAACATAATTTTGATCTGGAAATCCACAACACTGAACAAAATGGCTATCTAAAAATTTGTATTGGATGTGTTTGGGGAAAAGGTGGGCGAGAGAGGGGGGCTAGTTGCCCTCAAATCACTTTCGACTATTAAAAAGTGCACTAGACCTTTGAATTTCCAATCGAATGAGCCCTGTTTAAGTTTCTACGACAAATATTTCATTGAAAACTTATATTTCCCCAGGGCACAACTTATAACCCTTGCCCTGAAGACTGTGGGGGGAGTGTCCTGCTCAAAGGTACAATATCCTTAACTTTAACTACGTGGAACAAAATAGCTATCTCAAAATTTTGATTAGATGGGTTTGGGAAATGGTGGTAGTGAAAGGGGTGTTATTTGCCTTCTAATTACTTTCGATTATTAAAAAGAGCACTAGCCATTTCAATTTCTAATCGAACGAGCCCTTTTTGAAGTTCCTACGACAACTCGTTCTATAAAAACTTTTTATGCCCCTAGGGCATAACTTACAACCCTTGTCCTAAGGGCTGTGAGGGGGTTGTCATCCTCAAAGTCCTAATTTACAGAACTTAAAACTACGTTGAATAGAATGGCTATCTCAAAATTTTGATTGGATGTGTCTGAGGAAAAGGTAGGTGTGAGAGGGGGGTTAGTTGCCCTCCAATTACTTTTGACCATTAAAAAGGGCACTAGCCCTTTGAATTTCCAATTGAATGGGCCTTTTTTGAAGATTCTACGACAACGCCTTCTATATAAACCTTATATGCCCCCAGGGAATAACTTACAACCCTTGCCCTGAAGGCTGTGGGGGAGTGTCCTCCTCAAAAAAAAATTTCTATTGGAAAATCAACTACGCTGAGCAAAATGGCTATCTCAAAATTTTTTATTGGATGTATTTCGGGGAATGATGGACGTGGGGGGGGGGGCTAGTTGCCCTCCAATCACTTTCAACTATTAAAAAGGGTACTAGCCCTTTGCATTTCCAATCGAATGAGCCTGTTTCGAAGTTTGTACGACAACGCCTTCTATAAAAACCTTATATGCCCCCAGGCCATAACTTAAAACCCTTGCCCTGAGGGTTTTGGGGGAGTGTCCTCCTCAAAAACATGTTTTCTATCTGAAAATCAACTACGCTGAACAAAATGGCTATCTCAAAATTTTGATTGGGTGTGTTTGGGAGAATGATGGGCATGGGGGAGGCTAGTTGCCCTCCAATCACTTTCGACTATTAAAAAGGGCACTAGCCACTCCAATTTCCAATCGAATGAACCCTTTTCGAAGTTTCTACGACGACTTCTTCGATACGAAGTGCCCGAGTATGGAGAACCAAATAACAACACGTTGTGCCCACATCGTTCTTTACTTAGGCAGCGCTAGCGCGCTGCCTATGATATAAAGGATTATTTAGCTGCTAAGAAGTTTCATCCAAAGAGAGGTTAGACCAAATATTTAGATAAAATCTAGTATTAAAAACCTGATTATCAAGCTGTTTGTAGTATTAAATGTTAAGTAAAGAGCAACCTTTACAATTAGAAACAAAAAATCTAAACAAAAATTTATGAATTTTAGAATTGCTCATTAAATATTATTGGTATAAGGATATTTGTATAATAATAAAAAGTGAATTAGACTCCCTTGAACTTTATAACCTAGTGTTACAAATTAACAAAATTTTAGATTGGAATCTGAAATACCACAAGTCAGAGAGCCCCGATGTTAACAAAAAAGTCTAAAGCGGAGAAGTTTGATAGCAATATGTAACATCAAAATAATTGGAAGAATTAATCTGAGAATGTTTTCTCTGAGAATGTATGCTTGTGGATTAGTCCAACAGCATGGGTAATGGGGGCTGAATGCTTTTCTCTAAAGGCTGAAAAATTTTCAATGTCACGTAAAGATCACGTTCGTGTAGTCCCTGGAAAGAAGGAAGAGGGTTGAAGGGGTATCGCCCTATAAAAATGGTCAAAGAGCTTCCATTGAAAATCGTGGCATTGTTGACCAACAAATTCTTTTTTCATAATACGTACCTCCAAGAGGCCAAATGTATTCCAGAGCTAGTAGTTGTAAATTAGCAAAATAGGGCTCATTCGGAAGACAATTTACGGATCTACTGGTTTTTTAATATAAAACACATGCCACAGCAAAGTGTAGATTTCAGTCGTTTCGTCAAGCACAAGAGTATCTGATGTGAACAGGGCCTATTTTTGATCAAGAATAATCCTGATAACAATTTATGGGGTATTTTTAGAATTATCAGTTTTAGAAACCATGCTGGCATGCAACTTTACGGCCAGTCCCTAACACATACCTGCAGTCCGTGATAAAAGTACTGATATTACATAAAGTGTTTATTAGATAGAATTGGTTTTGCTGCGTATGAGCTATTAGTAGCGTACAGTCTATTAGGGTGGAAGCCAGCGGTTCTTTTAGGGGAGGATGTACTTAGGGTCAGAAAAAAGGCATTTCAAGGCTCACATTTTCAAGCTATCATATTGGGTACAACAAACGACAAATAAAAATTTAGACCTATATGGATTTAAATCACCATCTCCTGTCACTGAAGGTATGTTTCTATGAATGGAAATTAGATAAAGCGTGCAGTACGGCTACCGAGAGCATAAAAGTTACCCTTTTACTAAGGAAATATCAGTTTACTGGGAAAATTCTATTTTATTTTGAAGAGCAAATACGCTAGATGAGTCTTTTTTCTCGAAACAGCGTTATACAAAAGTTAATCTATGATGTAAAGAATTGGGGGTTAGAAGACTGGTATTCCCCTT
Source organism: Artemia sinica (assembly GCA_027921565.1). Lineage (NCBI taxonomy): Eukaryota > Metazoa > Arthropoda > Branchiopoda > Anostraca > Artemiidae > Artemia > Artemia sinica. Next base: position 51,398,894 of record CM051271.1, read on the forward strand.
TTATTCAGGATAAACTTAGATATGGTATTGATAAAGAACAAAAATTCAATATAGAAATTGAATGAAACTAAAGAGCAACATTAAAGAACGAGCGGACAAAAAAATTAACCTGGTTACAAGGTATGCTACCCTCCCCTTCAACGCTTGCGATAAAGATTGCATTCTTTCCATATTGATTCAAGAAGGAATATTCTAACTAAAGGGTAATGGGAACGGGACGAAAATTATCACAATGCCTCAATATTGGTGTGCATCCAGTTTAAACAATCAAATTTTCAGTCCAATATTTTGAAACGCAATCAGCGTAAAATTCTTGCGATAACTAACTGGTCGTATTTGTTACACTCACAAGTATTTTCAGCAAACCACTGCAACTACTACCGTTCAATGCAGCCAATGCAGCTCAATGCAGACAATGCAGCAACTACTACCGCTCAATGTAACACCAAGACACCTGAGGCCAACACAACTGTGATCGCTTGTGTATCCCCCGATCAGTTCAAAATCTTATTCTTTGCCCCCTCCCTTGAAGCTGCAGTTTCCTTTAGATTATTTCTTATAAGCTCTTCCCATTCCGTTCGGAAGCTCTCTGCTTTTTGTTTTGCCCGAAATGAAGACCTAAAATGCCCAATTTTTGGTCAATCTATCATCATTCATAAGTAGAACATGGTCTAGCCATCTTAATCTCTGTTTCAATATAATCATAAAAAGAAGGATAAAACCACATTTTTCTAATCTAGATCAGTTGATCTAGCTGATCAGTCATCAGATTAGTTGATCAGTTGATCTAGCTGATCAGTCATCAGATTAGTTGATCAGTTGATTAAATTGACCTAGGGTCAGTTAAACAAGCACCTAAAAATATCTTTGGACTATTCCGCTGAATTTACTTCAAAAATATAGATAATTTGGCAAACAAAGATTAAAATGTTGGAAGCTATAGTGATGACAGTGGTCCAGTATGGTTCTGGAACCTTGGTACTTTGAAAGACGGAGGGGGATTTGTAAGATTTTTTCCAGAGCAACTGTCTGCAGATTCTTTTGGGTACCCGTCTGACTTACCGTATTTCAAACAGTAAAATGTATGAAAAAAGTAGTTCTATCATGCTTTATGGAGGCAGAATAAGAGAAAGGCTGAGATGGCTAGGGCACGTTGTGCGAAAGAAGGATGACAGATTGCCAAAAATCGTCCTTTTCGTCCAATCATCCAGAACTACGCGAAAAGCAGGTCGTCCCCAAGTAGGTTAGGAGGAGGTCGCGAGGAAGGATTTAAGGGAAATTTAAACTTCTTTGGAGGGTGTGAAGAGGGTGGCTTTGAACAGATTGGGATGAAAGAGAAGTGTGCGTAGCTGTGTTGGCCTTAGGCGGCTTGGTGCTGCAGTGATTTGTTAGTAGAAGTAGTATTACGCACGAGATACTTTGTTCGCGTAGTTGTGCGGAGTTCTTTATTTCCTTATGAGCGGGACTATTGTGTGGTTCCGGCCGGAATCAGGCTATATAGAATGATCTGAACTTGCATAAATTGACCAAGTTCAGTAAGTCCATGAAAAACATTTAAAGATTTAAGAAGTCGCTCGATTAAGCTCCCTGGTACTACTGGACACATTTTTGCACACAAATTAATATAATATAAGGAATAAATCCCGTTCAATAAACACATGATATAAATTGTACAAAATAAACCATTAGTTTAAACCCAAGAATGTTTAACAAAATGAAATGTTCTCCAAGAATATTAAATTATAGAACTTCAATTTGTTAAAAAAAAAAAAAAAGCTGTGACGAAAAGGATCCTATTTGAGCAACAATTTAGTCTTTTTAAAACAAACAGCAGTCAATCCAAAACTACACAAATAATTAAAACTGAGTTTATAAAGGGTTAGAAACCTCTCCCAATTGATCCAGCTAGGGGCATTACGCAAGGGAGAAGAGCGATCAATCAGTTTTTGCAATTGATTACCCCCCCCCCCCCCCCCTGGGAAAAATTAATTTGGTTCGCGCCACTTTTGCATCTTGCAATTAACATCAAAACCGAAGCTGCCATGCAAAACTTGAGAGAGTGAATTGAATGGTTATGACAGAAATGAAGCTCTATATTTTGATAATCCCTAAAGAACCTTGTTTGCAGAGGGCCATATGGCCCAACTTCCTCTGATCTTCAGATAAAACTATTCACGAAATGCAGACAAGTAGATTTTTTTATGGCTGACAAAGCTTTCTCTTAAGTTTTGCTATGCCTCATCCAAGAAGAATTTGAGAATAAAATCTTAGAATATATATATCAAACTTGGGGCAATACAAGAAAAAGCAAATTTAAAAAAAAAAACATCTGTTTCGCACATTATGGCCTTCAATCTCATGAAAGCTTATAGAAAAACATGTATCATATTTTAGTTTTATTAGTAGCTAGCATCCAAGGGCTTGAATACCAAAGCCAAACCATCAGCAATGTTAAGAAAAGAAACATTAACGCTATGGTCTTGAGCAACAACACTGTTTAAGGCCCTAATCGCTTCTGTTTCTTTATCTTTAACTTCGGGGTTGACAACGTTGCCACTCCAGAGTGTATTATCAATAGCTAAAATTCCACCAGGTTTTAATAGTCTCTTAATTCTTTCGTAGTAATTGCTGTAGTTCTCCTTATCTGAAAAGTACAAATTCTGTAAGGACAAGATACCAAAGTAAGATAAATTTTTCGTAAATTCAAACTAGCTACTTTAACTAGTTGACTAACGCTAACGAATTACTGCGGGGAGTGTGAGTTCAACCTGCATGGTGCAAGGAAAAACCTGCGTGACCTTCCTACACTTGTTCAAATCTTCGTGACCTTCCTACACTTGTTCAAATCTTCCCACCAAGGGTCAAGTGCTAACCTTCCAAGTTATTCCTTTTCTTTTCAGCCAAGGAAATAGCACTCGTATTACGTGGAGAAAAAAAGTTTGATATATTATTTTCGGAAATTTCCATCAAGATCAAAAAAAAGCATGGCATTCTAACATTCTTTGTTTCAGGGTTTTCTGTGTGAAAGTCTATTCTGAATAGCATTTACGCAGCTAAGCATCTAGGGTTATTTAAAAATAAACTAAAGACAAGGTTTCACATTTTTTTTTTATTATCACTGAATGGGCTATTGGGAGATATGTTATGAGCTTTATTTAGGTTCAGCTTTTTGGTTCTGTTTTTTTGTTATGTTTACAGTTATTGAATTTTTGGGTGGCTAGTTCTAATTTAACAATGTTTACTTTAATTTTTAATAAAATAAACTAAGCTGAAAAACTACTGCCATCAAATTTCTAAGTACATTTTTAATTTGTGACTAAGATAGATAAAAGCAAAATTTTTCAATTTACATTGATGTTTTGACATCTAGATAAGATGGTTTTGACCAAAAAATTGTTATAGTTACAGGTTATATATGTTCAAAGAAAACTAAATAGCCTAAAGACTATAGGAAGCTTATAAGAGTGCAAAATGGCGTGAAAAGAAACACCACCAGCGCCATCTAGCGTTTGGTGATTTGTTTTTACCCAAGAGTGGTTCATACTTGTCATTTCTGGCACTTTAAAATGTATGGGAGGGTAAAGAAAGCAGTGTTCCGTCCCCAGTAGAGATACTACTTAAAATTAACTAGTCTGCATCCAACCTGCCACGATTTCCCACCTAGGCATACTTTGCACAAACTAAATTTAGATTTCTAATAATTTTTGAAGGTAAAAAATTATGATTAGTTATCACTTAAAAAGAAATTCAACTGGATTCTTAACGTTTTGATGATTAACTATGTCAAATATCAAATTTTCATGGAAATTTTCTGCCATTTTAATGAAATCGACAGACGCTACACCATAAGTGGCAGTACTAGATTTTTTTTTTCCTTATCTTCCAAGCTAAAATGCTGAAGATCAAACTGTCATAGGTTTCCCATTCCTTTTGAGACAGACCAGATACCTGATATAAGATAGCGCAGCCATATAGCAAAAATCCATTGAAAGTATCCTTTTTCAAATAAAATACGCTTAGGATAAAATTCTTTTTAAAAATTTTCTTTAGAAACAGAGTTGATTAGAGGTTACAATGCGTAGCTACCTAAAATAAACAAATTTAATGCGCGAATGCCAGAGTTTATCTTCAATTTAATCTGGCATCACTTAAAAAAAACTACCAAATAACGGAAATTTAAATATAAATAAGTTGCCATTGGTAGGAATCCTGCTCATGGGCTTCTGCTAACTAGGCGTGCAGCTTTGAACACCTAGGTACGACGACCTGCGAACAAATCCTTCATAGCATGTACTATTACACTATTACTAACAATTCATTGCAGCACCAAGCTACCTGGGGCCACCATAGCTGCATACGCTCCTCCTCTATCCCAATCTATTCACAGATTCCCTCTTTACAACCTCCCAAGAACCGCCTCTATTTCCTTGAAATTCTTTCTTGCGATTTCTTCCCATCCCATTCGGGTACGATCTGCTTTTTGTTTGGCCCTAGATGGCCAAAAAGATGGCCTATAAGGCCGAAAAGGATGATCCCGTACTTTTAATATAACGTTGTTACTCAATATACAAATTTTAATGAAATTAAACATGGGGAGTTTTCGCTGACATTTTCCTATTGCAACTATATGCAAAGAGAGAACTAAATTACAAGAGAACTATATGGAAAGCCTGCTGGAAGAAGGTATGCTTGATGCACGGAACGGATGACCTCAGGAAGGGCAGCACTGAGTTTGAACATGTAATACGTCAATGTTTCCTATATTATTCTTTATAGGCTTCTAATCTTTGAAATACGTATTTGGTGTAAAGGGGAGGAGAGGCATACCTAGTCCAGAGTTCATAAAAAAAAACTATGCTTGTAAAAATTTATTTGCCTTGGAAGCGATACCAAAGATTGGATTTGGAATCCTGTGTCTGAAGGGCAGGGTTTCGATTCCTGGTATGGCCGGTTATTGGGTTTGGGATGGGGTCAGTGACGTGACTTTGTAAGCTCGGCCAGAGTCGGCCCAGCTCTAAATAGGTACCTGGAGAAACCTGGGGAGGGTAAGCAGAAAGGGTGTGTGAAATCACAAGATGGCTGGCCCCCAACCACCATTGCACTTCCTGGCTGAAGGGCCTTGAAACGGATATCAGCACAGCCGGTTTGGACTTTAAGAGTCTAGTGCCGCATCATTTCCCTTTACCTTAATACAAAGAGAAAGATTACATAGCTGATAAATGATAGGGATGTAAAGTGATAGTGACAGAATTGAAAGTGCTGGAAGCATATGAAGGGAGAAAAGTGGTGATAGTATTAAATTTGTCTATGGACATTGGTAAGTAAAAGATAAAGAAAGTGTAAGCGACTTTAAATATGATGATTAGGAAAATATTAAGTTCGTCAAGTAGTGGAGGAGTCGTAGCTACTCTTTAAAGTTCGCTCTATTAGAACATACGATCAAAAAAAAAATGTAAAGCAACTACAAAAAAAGAAAATGCAGATTACCTATTTCACAAAGAAAAGAAGAAAACCAGGCAGTAATTATTTCCCATGTATATCATCAATTTTTTAATTTTCCACGTTTTTATCCCTCCATCTCTGAGATTTCCCCAAAAAACATACTGTGGGCAATCTCGCAGAGACTCAATAAAGACAATACTATCCTCAAATGGGTGGGACAATTTCACAATAATAGTTTAAAAGAAATTGAGACTTCGAGACCTGAGAGTAAAATAATCCTTTTTCGTGAGAAACCCAAATTTTAGAAATCTTCCAACTTATAGCATAACTTTGTCCGCTCTTTCGAATGGTTTATTTTCTCTGACCTTACAACCCCGTTAAGCCCATCTTCTCCGTTTAGCCTTCGGGAAACTAAACCTCCCGTTTATCATAGGCAGCGCGCTAGCGCTGCCTAAGTAAAGAACGATGTGGGTACAATGTGTTGTTTTTTGTTTTTTTGTTTTTTTTTCTCCATACCCGGCAGTGTGGCCAGATCGTGAACAAAAAAGTAAGCCGCAGCCTTTGAAAAACAAGCCAAAATAAGCCAGACAATTTTTTGCCCAAAATCTAACTTTACTTTTAATGGTGTCCAAGTTTTGATGGCCGTTTTATAGAAATACTCACCACTATTCAGGTCCTTTGATCCTACTGGCATTATCCACCTTTCAATTCGTTCCCTGGTTTGTGGAAGCTCAGTTCCAGTGTAGAGATTATTTTGAGGCTGCATTTAGTAGAATTGCGATAAACCGCTACCCCATGTGGAACTCTAGAGACTTTACAGAAATTCCCGCGCGCTATGTTCAGAAAATGCTCGACCGTGCTTACTTTCCTGTCGAACAGTTCGGGGAAAAATATTGACAAGGAAGCCCACCGGCTCGATTTCTCCTGTGTTAGTTCGAGCACTGTCCGTGTGTGCGCTGCAATTTCTGTATCCCATAATTTCACTGAGTCGGACCTCCGATTACTATAATGATACTATGTGACCCAATGCAGCACAACTTACAACGCCTGCCCCAGGCCCTGGGGGGTAGTGAGGACACCTGAATTTTTGCTATCTGACTTTTGAGCAATTTTTAACTTAATGGCTATCTCAAATTTTTTATTGGATGTATTTGGAGAAAAGGAGCATGGGGGGGGGGGCTAGTTGCCCTCCAATCTCTTTTTACTCTAAAAAAATGAACTAGAACTTTCAATTTCCAATCAAATGAGCCATCTCTGAAGTTTTTACAAGCATCCCTTCAATAAGAGCCATATATTCCCCAGGGCGTAACTTACAACACCTGCCCCTGAGCCCTGGGGGGCTGTGTTGATCCTGGAGTTTTTGTTATATGATCTTTGAACTATTTTAAAAAAAAGCTATCTCAAAGTTCTTATCGTATGGGTTTGAGGAAAAAAGGGAATGCAGGGGAGGGGGGGCTAGGTGCCCTCCAATCCCGTTTGACTCTTAAAACTGAACTAGAACTTTCAATTTCCAATTAAATGAGCCCTCTTTGAAGTGAATATGAGCATCCCTTCCATAAGACTCATATATGCCCCCAGGGCACAACTTACAATGCCTGCCCTGGGGGGTTGTGTTTGGCACCAGAATTTTTGTTATATGATCTTTGAACATTTTTATTGGATACATTTAAAAATTTTATTGGATGCATCAGGAAAAAAAGAGGTTTGGGGGGGAGCTGGCTACCCTCCAATATCTTGTGATGCTTAAAAAGTGAACTAGAACTTTCAATTTCCAATCAAATGAGCCCTCTCTGAAGTTTATATGAGTATTCCTTCCATTAGGCCTAATGCCCAAAACCTCCCCCCCCCCCATGGAAAAAATTCATACATCTTTCTCAATAGCAAATACTTTATATAAACAATGGACAAATGTCATAACTTAAATACCTTTCTCCAGGGGTTTTGTGGGGTCAAGTTACACTTGTAGTTATGTTATTCCGACTGATTAAATCTTTTAAAAATTAATATTTTCCTGGTTAATTTTTATTATAAGCCCACCCAGCATGAGCAGTCTGGAGGAGAGTATGGAGGAATTGAATTCGAATTTAATTGGAGATCAATCACCCCAGGGTTAAACTAGAATTCCTCCCCTCAAAATAGGAACAAATTGAATCCCAAACTGCAATCCATGATTTCAAACAGCTCTTAAAAAGGGAATTTAATGGATATGCCCAAGTATATGTTGATCGATCTTTAAGTGAAGAGGGATGTGGAAGTGGATGCTTTTTAAAAGAGCTCAGCCTATGCATTGTGAAAAAACACAAGGCAGGGACCAGCACACTAACAGCTGAAGTAGCTGCAATCATTTGTGCTTAGAGACCCTAATTAAACTGAAACAGAGCAATTAACATATAGTAATATTCTCTGACTCTAAATCTGCTCTCTATATCCTATGAAACACTAACTTTGAAACACTGGGCATAGGCCTACATCAAACCAAAGAAAACCTAAGCAGCCTTGGAAGATTAGGCTTTGTTACTAAATTTCAATATATACCTAGTCATCTAGGTAAAGAAGGAAATTAAAAAGCAGACAAGATAGCAAAGCAAGAAGCAAAAGCCAAATGGAACCAGTGAAATCTCTAACTATAAGGGATACAACTAGATTATGACTAAAAACATTGCTTGAATTAAAGCCACCAAATTTATCCCCCTTTCCAACCAGTATACAATCAGTCTGGTTCAACTGCCTGTGTTCAAATACAGCTAACTTCAGCCACCACTCTCCTTCATACAAAATAAAGCAGCCAAATGGAGAAGTTGCCAATAGCCCATTTTGCAGGTACTGTAAAAACACAGAAGAAACCCCTGAGCATATACTATTGAATTGTAAAATACTGGAAAGAAAACTGTCAATGGATCTAAATCTACAACACCATATATAGTAGGTCAAAATACGCTGACTATATTGAATTAGATAAACCCTACTATGATGTTACCTCACATTATTAGCTAATAGCTGATTTACATCTTTCCATATTCATCCACATTTTGAATATTAATAAGCAGTGTTTACAACAAGGCAGTTTACTATAACAGTAACATAATTTTTACAACAAGAGAAACTATGTAGTAAGGGATTATCTCATTCAGTAAAAAATTGAATTCTCCCAAGAAGAAGTGCATGAACTTATCATGAGAAAAGAAGAACAAATTAAAGATTTGGATCTATTGTCAACCCAGCCCAGAAAGAAGAGGGGTCAATGATCTGATTTTCAGGACACTTGCCTTGATTGTCTACAGTTGATTGATTAAATTTAATATAACAATGAACCTTGTTTATTTCAAAATCTGAAAGGTTTTTTTCTAAATAACAAAACTATAGGATAACTTCCATAGTTGCTGTCTGTTAAAGGTAATGTCTCATGTTTAATTATCAATGTTGTGGTCAAGATTTGTAGACTATTGGCCAAGATTGATAATTCTGAAAATTAGTAGTGGTCAAGATTAAAGTCTCAGCTGCCAGGTAAAGGACATACTGCATTCTAATCAGAGATACAGCTCAGATTAGGCAGTGGCTAATCACTAGGAGTCTCTTACCCTATAGGCCTAGGCTACAGCAACAGTAACAAAGATATCAGTCAGACATCAAAGCAAGGGTAACTCATCTACTTATCCTGCTCCTGTACTTATATATCTCTTTCTGATATTTTCATTAGTATTATATGGTACTTTATTACATATTAGCTATTAGCCTATATTATATATAACTAATTTCTCTAGTATTTAACTATAGGCTAATACATTGGGAAAATTGAATAAAAGTGAGTCTGAAACAAGATTGATTGCTTCAGGTTTGCTTATGTCACAAGCTGATGCTCATCACTGCTAAAAATGAGGTTGCAAACCAGTCATGTACACCAGCTATTTTTCTGTGGCATGTACCCAATTTGCTGGTAGCCAATGCATTGAGGTACACACCTCAATGCATTGGGTACCCCCCTATACCAGTTAGGGATTAATTGTTTTATGTACAACCATCAACATATAATGTACTCCTTCACCACTGTAGTAGTATACCACAGGATCTGTACCTCAGAATTTGATACCTACATCTAACCAAGTGTACTACTCCATATATAGCATAGCAGGACCTACTCCATATATAGCGTAGTAGGACCTATGCCATGTTTAATGTAGTACTGATTGTGGGGTGTAGCACTCAAATTCTTAGGTACAGATCCTGTGGTGTACTACTGCAGGGGTGAAGTAGTACATTATGTTGATGGTAGTACATAAAAGAATTAATATCCCCAACTGCCCCATAACAATTTTCACTTTTGCATGTATTCTGAGAAAACCAATGACCAATTTGCTTCTTCCTTTGAGCATATTTAAAATGAAGTGATGCAAAGAAAACCTCAAATATAAATAAATGTATTTTCTCAGAATAGGCCTAGACAAAAAGTGAAAACGGGTATGGGGGTACCCAATATATCGGGGGCAGTACCCAATGCATTGGGGTGTGTACCCAGTCGGCTAGGCTGTGTACCCAATCTGTTTGTACAGAGATACAAACCACAGAAAATAGCTAGTGTACACGACGATAGCATGACGACTCCTGGACGACTCACATGAACTAAACAGTTAAACAGGATCTGTAGATGTTAGACATGTCTGTTATGAGTTTGATTCCTGGCTTTATTCTGTACTAATAAGTAACAGCTAATATACTGTACCTTCAGCTGTAGTTCAACCCCATGACTTAATGGCTAATGCTTTTTATGCTGTTGTTACGAAGCCACGTGTCTCTAAGGATTTGAAAACTTCACCGCAGTGCCGCGGTTAGATTCGTATTTTGACCATAGAGTTAAAACGTGATTTTGACCTTACGTGAGCATTCGTTCGTTCGTTCGTTCGAAAATCGGATGAATTGCCAAAAAATATAAATTCTTCCCGAAAAAGTAAATCACGCCAAGAAATAAGCCAGCTCAAAATAAAAATAGCCAAGTTTTAAGCCACAAGCCAGTTCCAAAAATTTTCACGCCAGTCGCCAACAAAATAAGCCAGTTTGGCGTAAAATAAGCCAATCTGGCCACACTGATACCCGGGCACTTCGTATCGAAGAAGTTGTCGTAGAAAGTTCGAAAAGGGCTCATTCGATTGCAAATTGGAGTGGCTAGTGCCCTTTTTAATAGTCGAAAGTGATTGGAGGGCAACTAGCCCCCCCACACCCATCATTCCCCCAACACATCCAATCAAAATTTTGAGATAGCCATTTTGTTCAGCGTAGTTGATTTCCAGATAGGAAGTATCTTTTTGAGGAGGACACTCCCCCAAAACCCTTGAGGCAAGGGTTTTAAGTTATGCCCTGGGGGCATATAAGGTTTTTATAGAAGGTGTTGTCGTAGAAACCTCAAAAAAGGCTCATTCAATTGGAAATTCAAAGGGCTAGTCCCCTTTTTAATATTCGAAAGTGATTGGAGGGCAACTAGCCCCCCCCCAGGCCCATCATTCTCCCAAACATATCCAATCAAAATTTTGAGATAGCCATTTTGTTCAGCGTAGTTGATTTCCAGATAGAAAATATCTTTTTGAGGAGGACTACTATTACTACTACTAACAACTCACCGCAGCACCAAGCCACCTGAGGCCAACACAGCTAAGCAGGCTCCTCCTCCACCCCAATCTATTCAAAGCCTCCTTTTTTAAACCCACCCACGAAGTTCCTATTTCCTTTAAATCTTTCTTTATGACGTCCTCCCACCCAGACGGGGACGACGTGCTTTCCGTTTAATCCTAGATGGTTGGCCGAAAAGAACAATCTTCGGCAATCTGTCATCCTTCATCCACACAACTTGCCCTAGCCACCTCAACCTTTCTTTCATTATAGCCCTAGAGAGCGGTATTGAACCAAATTTTTCGTATAGCCTATTGTTTGAAATACGGTCAGTCAGCCGGGTACCCAGAACAATCCTTAAGCAATTTCTCTGGAAAACATCTAGCAAATCGTCGTCCGCTTTTCGGAGCGTCCATGCTTCAGAGCCATATTTGACCACTGTCATCACTGTAGCTTCTAATATTCTAATCTTGGTTTGCAGACCTATCTTCCTATTCTTCCAGACTTTTTTTAACTGTGAAAAAACACCCTGAGCCTTGGCTATTCTATATTTAACATCTTCACTGCTCCCACCATCTTTACTAATAATGCTACCAAGGTAAGTGAAGCTGCCCACCTGATCAATCTTTTCATTACCCAACGTCACCTTTTCATCTTCACTTATTCCTAGCCTTAGTGACTTAGTCTTCCTAACATTAATTTTCAAACCAATTCTAGCACCCTGAACTCGCAAAACCTCTAAAACTTCATTCATTTTGCTCTCACTTTCATCTTGGATGCTTAAATCATCAGCATAATCCAAGTCCAGGAGACTTTTTCCTCCCCATTTGATTCCATGGTCTCTCATTGCCTTTCCTGTGCTCCTTAAAACAAAATCCATCAAAATAATCCATACAAAGGGGGATAGAACACAACCCTGCTTAACTCCTGATTTAATACAAAACGAGCTGCTAACCTCATTTCCTACCTTAACCGCAGCAGTGTTATTCTCATACATAGCACTAATCACTTTAATGTATTTGTCTGGTATACCATACAAGGATAAAACCTTTACTAAAGCTCTTCTATCAACAGAATCGAACGCTTGCTCATAATCTATAAAACTGAGGACCAAAGATGTTTGAAAACTCAGGCACTTCTCAATTATTAGCCTAAGAGTGAAAATTTGGTCGACACATCCTCTACCTTTTCTAAAACCGCACTGCTCTTCTCTTAAAACTTTGTCTACGGCATCTCTCAGTCTAAAAAGTATCATATTACTAAGTAATTTACTACCTACAGAGACCAGACTAATGCCTCGATAATTACCACACTCATTTTTATCACCTTTCTTATAAAGTGGCTTAATTAAGGTTTTCCTAAAATCGTTAGGCACTTCCCCTTTTTCAAAAATCATATTCATAATCTTCAGTAACTTATTTCTAACCTCAGAGCCACCATATTTAAGAAACTCATTTACCACCCTATCAGCACCTGGAGCCTTATTATTTTTTAATCCTTTTAGTATTATTGCTAATTCCTCCTCACTAAACAAATCTTCCTTCACATCCAAGGTATCACAAACTTTTTCATTTTCCTCTATATTTTTTCCTGCAACTCTATCTCGGTTAAGCAAATTCTCAAAATGTTCGGCCCATCTCTCTTTAGTTTTTTCCTTATCACTAATTGCGACCCCATTCCTATCTTTAACTGGGCCAAGTCCGGATTGACTACTCCCTCTCAATTTGTTAAACGTGCCAGTACAATATTTTACTATTATGCCGTCTAGCTGCATCTTCCAGATCCTCGGAAATTTTATCCATGGCCTCCACTTCACACCTCCTTAGTTCATATTTTAATGCTTTCTCCACTTTCTTTACATTTCTTTTGTTTTCATACGATCTATCACTCAGATAATTCTTGTACAAGTCCTTTCTCCTTTCTATTAAACATAAAGCTTTTTCACTAATATTCTTAGCTGCAGTTCTAGCTTTCTTCCCTAATACACCTTCACCAACTTCACAAATTATTTTTTCTAAAATTATTCCAACCATCTTCCACATTATCAAATTTTAAACTCTCAAGTTTAGTATTCAACTGTTCCTGGAAAGTTTCTCTCAAATTCTCATCCTGGAGTCTACCAACATCATAACTTCCCGGGAGGTAGTTACCCTTCCGATATTTCAGCTTTAAATTAACCCTTGACACTACTAGATGGTGATCTTTACTTTTAACATCAATAACAGCACTCCTATATACCCTAGCATCTTGTATCGATCCTGCCAGTCTTCGGTTTACTATAACATAATCAATAAGGTTTGCTGTCTTACCATCACGTGAATACCATGTTAACTTATGAGCCATTTTATGACCAAACACCGTATTGGTTATAACTAGATTTTTATACCTACAAAATTGCAAAAGTCTGTATCCATTACTGTTTTCTTTTCCTACACCAAATTTACCTAGGCTGGGATACCATCTATCCCTATTTCTACCAACCTGGGCGTTAAAATCTCCCAGTAATAACATCATATTTCTACCTGGGACCCTGTCTATTTGCTCCTGTAACTGTAAGTAAAATTCATCTGAGTCACTAGTATCTCCGTCAGTCGGTTCTACAGGGGCGTATACTACTATAACTGATACCCTGAACTTTCTAGTCATAAAATGAGCAATTAGTATTCTATTATTAATACCTTCCCAGCCTAAACAAGACTTAGCAGCTTCCTTATCATGAGCCCTACTCCCTGTCTATGTACCCCATCCTTCCTGCCTGAGTAAACAAATGCTATATCACCTAATTTCATGCCTCCTACCCCTGGTATATGAGTTTCTGAAATTCCTAATAAATCCAGTCCGAATCGTCTGAATTCGTCAGTCAAAATGTCGATACGATAGTCATTTCTTAATGTCGTAACATTCCAAGTTCCAATTTTCATGTTCTTTAAATCATTGAAATTATTTTCGCCTCAGGAAAAGCAATGATCCCGGATACCAGTGCAGGACGGGGATCACATATCTTCTCAAGTCTACACCGAAGTGCTTAAGCCGGCTTAGAACCGGACAGCAAGAAGTCCCTGGGACCTCCATGAATGGAGGCTTTGTGCAATCCTGGGCCCATCTTGGTCACAACATGGTTTTCAGCACTTGGCGATGCTCTTCTATCAACAAGAGTCGAAATCCTGCACAGACAGTCTCAAGCCTATTACCTCCGACTCATTATATATTCATGCCTACAAATATTATGCTACTACGGGGAGGCAACCTATAATAGATAAATTAGCTAGGAAGAGGTTTTTCAGCCCAAAGACGCCCATCAAAACATACCAAGCCCAGAAAAATTGTCCATTAGTCAGAATCCCGTGCGAATGCTGTGTCGTTTACTAGGCTATAATTTCCTCGAGGGGCGCCACTCCTCAAGTGGGAATAGAGTTGACCGCAAGGTCCCCAGTCTTGCAGTTACCCCGAAAAGGTCAAGGCAGCCCTTTGCAGAGGCCATTGTCGATAGATCTGGATCTTACGCCCTGCCGCAATTCTCCTACTATAGAAGATCCTCCCGCAATGGTGTTCTGCATCACCATGCAATTTAACCCATTACTGGAAGAAGGTTTGCAACTCATGGGACTTGTGGACAAACCAGTGGGCCCTTTTGAGTGTACATTTGAGGGGCCTTCTTCCTCCTCCGCCTGTATTTATGACCCCTGGCGAGGGTGCCCCAGTTTCTATTATGGACCCCCAGGGACAAGGTCCCCCCTTGGTCCGTGCCTCCTATGGAGGTACCCTACATATCTGTAGAGCGTTCCCCTATCACCACCTGGGGACACGCTGAATGGCCTGGGGAGGCCAGGAACATAAAAATGAAATTAATTAAAAATATTATTTCCCTTTAAACATGGAAAATGGTATAGTCTTCTGTATGACTTTTTAAATATCAAATTATTATAGGGAAGTATGAACAAAGTCATACAGAAGACTTTTGGGTTTGTCACAAAAGTGAAAAAAAGTGACTGCGGCGATCCCGGCCGGACCCATGAGGGTTACCGGGTTTACGGAGCATCAGAATTCAATTAAATGAATCTTAGGTCCATTCCGTTTCGATTTTGAGTCAGTTTTCAAACCATCGTCAACTTCAGCCACGGAATTTTCTTTTCCGTACAAGGTATTAAAGATACGACTTTTAAACGGGATCTTAGCAGAAATGGGCTCCTGCTCGAGCAGAGCGACAACCCATTTCACGAATGAGAGGGGTGAGCAACTGCTATCGGGACGTACAATTTTTTTTTGTTTCAAAGATAAGTAGCTGACGATTTCAATGAAATTTTCAAGCAAGTTCAATAGTTCATCTGAATCCTGAAAGTTTCGTTGACCTTTCTCTGCTAATTTTCTTAAAATATAAAAAAACAGTTTGTCCAGAAATCGTTGTTTATTCTAGAACCACTTTGCTGAGCCGTCCTTAGGATCTAAGCTGAAAAGCTAGTCCAGAATTATTATTTATTGAGATTCCATGACATTTTTAAACGTTAGTCAAACAAAGGACATCAAGTCCTAAAGATATCAGACCTAAATTCTTTAATTACTTACTAGAAAAAAATATAATAGAATAAAATTTCGTTTAGCTACTTACATTTTTCTAGAAGAATTTTTTTGATGGTTTTATTTGACTTTTTTAGGTCTTTTAGAAAGACAAGATGTTCACTTGTACAAAAACTCAATAACCTAGAAAGACAAAATTTAACGACATGGAGCTGAGCTAAAAAGGGTTAAATTAAACGAGAGTTTGGTTGAATGGGTTTTCTAAAAATGCATTTTCGAAAAGTGGAAGCTTTATCTCATGAACTAAATGTAATTACACAAGTAAAGTTTAGTAAAGTTCTAAATGCAAAAGTAGTTTGGGCTGATCGAGTAAGCTTATTTAATCGGATGTGGTGGGGTATAAATACTAGGATTTTGGAAATTCAGGGGTGCCAGTGGAGGGGAAGGGGCAGGTGGAGATAGATGGGACTGGGAGCTTGAAGTTGAATTTGAAGTTGAATTGGAGTCCATTGGTCAAAATTTGTTTAAAAAGAATAAAAACCTCAACAAAATGAACTCGCAAGACAAAGACTGAAATAGTCTGATCGCGTTATGAATTTATCGTAGTTTGTAGAGCCTTTTCGCTCAAATAACTGATTATATAAAATTTAGATTTGAGGTCATTTAAGATAGAATTTATGGCTACAACTTTGAACATGCTTTCCGAAGCTTATTTCCATTATTCTCGACTAGTGAAAAGCTGCCAGACCGTTATTCTCAAGACAAGAATTGGCTAGACTTGGAAGGCTCATTCGATTGTAAATTCAAACGGCTAATGCCCGTTTTAATAGTCGAAAGTGATTGGAGGGCAACTAGCCCGCCCCCCGCGCCCATCATTCCTTCAAACACATCCAATCAAAATTTTGACATAGCCATTTGGTTCAGCGTAGTTGATTTCCAGATAGAAAATATCTTTTTGAGGAGGACACTCCCCTACAACCCTCGAAGCAAGGGTTTTAAGTTATGGCCTGGGGGCATATAAGGTTTTTATAAAAGGCGTTGTCATAGAAACTTCAAAAAAGGCTCATTTGATTGGAGATTCAAAGGGGCTAGTGCCCTTTTTAATAGTTGAAAGTGATTGGACGGTAACTAACCCCCCCCCCCTCACGCCCACCTTTTCATAGGCAGCGCGCTAGCGCTGCCTAAGTAAAGAACGATGTGGGCACAATGTGTTGTTTTTTGGGTTTATTTTTCTCCTTACCCGGGCACTTCGTATCGAAGAAGTCGTCGTATAAACTTCGAAAAGGGCTCACTCGATTGGAAATTGGAGTGGTTAGTGCGCTTTTTAATAGTCCAAAGTGATTGGAGGGCAACTAGCCCCCCCCCCCAATCCCATCATCCCCCCAAACACATCCAATCAAAATTTTGAGATCGCCATTTTGTTCAGCGTTGTGGATTTACAGATGGAAAATATGTTTTGAGGAGGACACTCCCCCACAACCCTCAGGGCAAGGGTTTTAAGTTATGCCCTGGGGGCATATAAGGTTTTTATAGAAGGCGTTGTCGTAGAAACTTCAAAACAGGCTCATACGATTGGAAATTCATAGGGCTAGTTCCATTCTTAATAGTCGAAAGTGATTGGAGGGCAACAAGCCCAAGAATGAATGAAGGTATTATGTTCAAACTTTTGGGGCTGCTTCTGCTCTTAAAATTTAATCAAATCAAAATAGCGTAAGTGTATCCAAGCTATCAAAGAAAGTAAACAGTTTTTTTGTGAATGGTATCAAGTTTTCCATTTCAGGTCAACTAGAGGAGGTATGAAACTAAATTAAACACTACTATTTGTGTCCAGATTTTTAAAAGGGTGTATGTTGTTAAAAATTGCTGAAAGTTTTTCAGCAACTTTTTCAGCATACCCGGGCACTTCGTATCGAAGGAGTCGTCCTAGAAACTTCGAAAAGGGCTGATAAAAATACAAATGAATGTGCATTGTCAGTTTCATGTACATTTACTGATATTTAGTAATCAAAATCTTAATATTATTTGATTCATTAAAGTTATAAAAGTAAAAAAATTATATTTTTTCAGTAAAGTGCAAATTATGTTTTGGCCTTGGGAAGGCATAGGGGTTTTGAGCCTAACTTATGTTAGTTTCTGCTCGTTTTGAGTCTGACTCCGTTTGTTTTTTGTAATTTCTGCTCGTTTTGGGTTTCATTTATTTATCGATTCTGATTTGTGGTAGTTTCACGCTTGGTAGATTATTTGACTTTATTTTTGCTCATTTTTTGTTTAATGGAGTTCCTTACTTTTCATTGAAAAACTTATTGTTGGAACCCTTGGTCCTAGTTTGTTCAGATAAATGTCCTTCCAAGATTCTTTTCTTTTGACCCCTTAATTATTTTCCTTCCCCTAGTAATAATTACTAATTTTCCTTTAATTTTGGTGGCGCAATTTTCTGTCCTCCTAATTGCGTAGTTGGTTACACAGACCACGAGGTTAAGTACGCAGTTGGGGATGTTTGACCAGTAATTTAGTAAAACCTCGGATTGGCTGGAAAAATTCACTACCACCCCATCACCCCGTCGCAGACACGCGTCTGGCTGAGCGGGCTGGCGAAAATAGTTCCTTTTTGTTTTAGTTCCTTTTTGTAGCGTGTCTTGATTACAGTAAGATTTTTTATACTATATAATCTTTGACTTTTTAGCCTAGGTCGAGTCTAAAGAGATAGTTAGAAATATTACCGGTAACCATTGGCCTTAAAGCGGCCCCTGAGACCATTCAATCACGCTATAGTACCCTAAGGCAGGGTATATTGTAAATCGGGCATTGACGTACCCGATAGACACGGAACCGTTGGAATAAGCGCGGGAATCCCACTAACATTTGGGCCGACAAGGGGTTCTCCCCCTCGAGTAAGTGGCATAGCATCCTTTTTGCGCCATTTTTGCACCAATAAGTGGTGACCCCCGTAGATTACCTCCCAATAAGTGGTGGCAGCAATTAAAGGTCCCATCAGTAAACCTGATAGTAAAAGAATTCCGCGTTTTCGAAGAGACAAGTAATTTAGCCTACAAGAGTAGCCTATTGTGGTTACATATATAAAAAAAATCGCAAAGAAAGTTTTTTTATCTGGGATGTGCCTAGTTGGATAGATAGGTAATAAAATTTAAGAATCAATATATCGCGCAACTAATTAGTGTGCAAAAATAAGGCTAATTGAGACGCAGCAATTTTTCGTGAGAGACCGGAAGTTGCATTGATAAAAGGATTTTCATTTGGACGTAAGACGTTAAGTAAACCTTGAAATAATGGCGGACAAACGGAGAATTGAGACAAGATCTACCACGGTAAAACAAAAATCGGATTCAGACACACAATTGTATGCGACTCCCGCTGGAAATACCCTAAGAAAAACACCATCAAATAGAACCATATATCACTCAACAAGTAAAATAGACATTTCTGGGACGTGTGAAGAGGAAATCTTCAAAACAAAATCAGTAATAGAGCGATCACCGGTACGAACCAGGGAAGAAGAAAAAAGTCTAAGGCAAGTTCAGAAAGAATTATTCTCAGATAGAGAAACCCGAACAAAAGAAACAGTGGCGATAATACATGAAGAAAAATCATTACATAAAAGAACGGGTAAAACAAAACAAACTCGCCCTTCAGAGGAGGTACAAAAAGTAGGGGAGTTGCGGGCAAGAGAAAATATTATACAACAAGCAGACTCAGAAAGCGAATTAAGAGAATATAGAACCAGTGAGAATCATAGTAGGCCAAGTAGCAGGAGTAGTAGAAGCTCAATTTCCAGAAGGAGCTCACGAAAAAGCACTCAAATAGATATGACACAACAACTATTAAATTTCATGAAGGAAGAAAGAATAGCTAGAGAGAAAAAGGAGAAGGCAGATAGAGAGGAAAGAAAATACATAATGGAAATGATTGCAGGGAAAAATTCCCAAGAGCCGCAGAAATCGTCTACAGTAGAGGTAATGCAGACAGTAAACCTTCAACCAATGAAAGAAAATGAAGATGTGCATTTATATATGTACAATTTTGAAAAAACAGCGGAATTAAGCGGATTGCCGAGAGAAAATTGGGTGACAAGAATACAACCCCTCCTTAACTACAAAGCACAAATTGTATATAAAGCATTGCCAATGGAGTACTCAAAAGATTTTGAAAGACTAAAACAAGCCATTTTTGAAAAGTTTCAACTCTCCCCCGAGCACTTTCAAAGAAGGTTTAGAAGCGAAAGAAAATGAGACAACGAAACTTATAAAGAACACGGGTACAAATTGAAAGATATGTGTTATAAAATGGCTAGAGGTAGAAAACTATAGAATATTAGAAGACCCAGAAGAAATAAAAGATAAGATAACGGGAATAGTGAATAAAACAGCGATGGAACAAATCTTAGAAATACCCATCCAAATATGAGAATGTACTTAAAAGAGAAAAACCCACAAACAATTGAAGAAATGTCCGAATTAGCAGACAGGCACACTGAAATTAGGAGGGAAGCATTCCCACCAAGAACAAGGTTAGGAGGTAGTGGTAGGGAAGAATACCCTTACTCAGAGAAATAAAAATAATGCTAGCCAGATATGGCAAAGACAAACGGAAGCAACGTGCTACCATTGTAACTCCGGCAGCCACTATAGCACCAATTGCCCAAATAAAGACGGTAGAAAATACGGCAAAATAAGGAATATAACCAAAAACAAGAGAAATTATTGACGGTAGAAAAAGAACCAGAAAAAAACAAAGATGAATTAACCGAAATACTCGGGGTAACCTCCGAAAAATTCGCAGAATTACAAACTAACGATAGAGATTGTAGAAAAATAAAACTAGCACTAACGAATCAAAAAAAATCCGCAATCTTAAACAGTTTTCCAGTAATGGAAATCTACTTTACAAAATAATGGAGACTGGGGAAAACCCTAGAAAATTACAACTTTTGGTACCACATGAACTAAGAAAAGTGGAAATAAAGTTAGCTCACTCAAGCCCAACGGGGGGACACATGGGATCCCAAAGAACAAGAGATAGTCTTGCAGCGTTTTTGGTGGAAAGGATTAAGAAGGGATATTATCAACTTTTGTAAAAGATGCAAAGATTAACAATTAGTCGCATACAAAAAACCAAATGAAAAAGTTCCAATGAAAAAAATGCCCATTTTCGGCAAACCATTTGAGAGAATTTCAATGGATATTGTAGGTCCACTTCCGAAATATAGCGCGGAAAACAGATTCATTCTAGTTATTAATGATTTGGCTACGAGATACCCAGAAGCTATCCCAATGCGAACAGTAAAATCACCACAAATCGCAGAAGAATTAGCGAAATATGTCTCACGTCACGGAATACCGAAGGAAATTTTAACAGATAATGGAACCAATTTTATATCGACATACATCCGAAAATTATACGAAATTCTCGGCATTAAACAAGTATTAACTACTCCAATCCATCCTCAGACAAATGGAGTGACAGAAAGATTTAACGGAACCCTAATTAGTATGTTGAGACGTTTTGTAAGAGATGATGTAAACCAATGGGACAAAATGCTTCCTTATGTCCTTTCTGCATACAGAGAAACTCCACACCAAGCTACAGGGTTCTCACCATTTGAATTACTATATGGGACAAACCCAAGGGGGGTGTTAGATATTATAAAGGAATCATGGGAGAATGAGGATAAAAATTAAGAAACAGTGATAACCCACTTGCTATCACTACGAGAAAAACTGAATAAATACCATGAAATTGTCAAGCAAGCACAGGGGGAATATGCAGAAAAAACGAAAATATGGTACGATAAATCCACCCGAATGCGCGAATTCACGGAAGGGGATGAAGTCCTCATATTGTTACCGGACGGAAATAATAAATTGGAAGTAAGATGGAAAGGACCATTTAAGGTGAAAAAGAAAATGAATGATGTAAATTATATGATAGAATTAGATGGAGCACAGGAAAAAGGAAGAAGTTTACCATGTGAATTTACTGAGGAAATTTAACAAGGAGAATGAAAAAGAAAACCACAAGGATCCGCAGAAGCGCTGCCTCATGATTTCGACCTCAGAACATGACGAGGAAAGTGTCCCTTTAGGTACAATAGACCTAAAGCGGAAACACATATAAATGCCATTGAAAGCGTTTCGGCAGAAACACATCTGAGCCAAGCTCAGAAATCCCAATTAAATAAGTTATTCACGGAATTTGCAGACGTATTAACAGACCAAATCGGAAAAACAGAAAATGTAGTACATAAAATACTATTAAAGGACAAGAAACCAATAAAACAATACCCTTACCGAATACCAGAAGCAAAAAGGAAAGAGATGAAAAAAGAAATTGACCGAATGCTCGATTTAGGGGTTATAGAACCATCAAATTCAGAATATGCAGCACCAGTCGTATTAGTCCCGAAGAAGGATGGCTCCATTAGATTTTGCGTAGATTATAGAAAACTAAATAATATTTCCGAATCAGACGCGTATCCGATTCCAAGAGTGGACGAAATTCTAGAGTCAGTAGGTTCCAAAAAATTTATATCAATTTTGGACTTGAAAAGGGGGATATTGGCAAGTAAAAATGCACCCAGATGATTCAGCCAAAACTGCCTTTATTACTCCTTTTGGGTTATACCAATTTAGGTATATGCCATTTGGACTAAAAGGGGCACCAGCAACATTCCAAAGGCTAGTAGATTATATTTTAAATTCCTTACCATATACAAGAGCCTACTTGGACGACATTATAGTATTTTCGAAGTCGTTCAATGAACATCTAATCCATATGGAACAAGTATTAACCAGGCTGAGGAGAGCAGGACTAACTTTGAATGTAGAAAAATGTAAATTAGTACAGTCACAGACAGAATACCTGGGACACAAAATAGGAAACGGTATAATAGCCCCATTAAGGAAAAAACAGAAAAAATTAGAAACGCAGAAGTTCCGACCACAAAGAAAAAATTTCGGTCATTCTTGGGGTTGGCAGGATATTACCAAAAATTCATACCAAATTTTGCAACAATTGCTACACCTTTGACGGAGCTAACAAGGAAGGGGGCCGTAGACCCCGTTAAATGGTCAGAAATGGAACAAGATGCATTTGATACACTGAAAAATGCTCTTTGTAGCGAAAGAATACTGAGAAATTCAGATTTTTCCTTACCATTTGTGCTACAAACTGACAGTTCAGATTACGGATTAGGGGCAGTTTTATCCCAAAATTTTGAAGATGGGGAACATCCAATCACATTTATATCCAGAAAATTGTCAAAAGCAGAATTAAATTATAGCACGATAGAAAAAGAATGTCTTGCAATAATATACGCAGTCAAAAAACTCGACTATTACGTATATGGACGAAAATTAACAATAGTGACAGATCACAACCCATTGAGATGGCTAAATATAATGAAGCCAGATAACCGACGATTGGCACGATGGGCCCTGTGCTTACAGAATATGATTTCGAAATAAAATTGAGACCGGGGCCAGATAACGGAAATGCTGACGGCATGTTCCGATTATGAGAAAAGAATAATATAAGTTTAAAAATGTTGGATGGGCTGTGCCTTGATAACATAAATAACCGGGGGGAAAAAGAGGTCAAAGACCCATGGGGAATAAAACAAGATGGTTACAAAATAGAGATGAATGACCTACAACGGGTTGGGGGAAAATTGGGAGATATTGAATGTCGAGTCGGATTGGAAAAACTTGGGAAGGAATCTGAGATTAGTATTACCAACCCAAAAGATATGTCGATCCTTTATGAGGGGGAGGAATCCCTTGAGGAAAATCCCCTGTGGGAAGTCACGAAAGATAGCCCTTCTCCTTAATGCACAACTGGCGGACAAGTTGTGATCCCTTTACCAAGATTTTGCCTCTCTGATCTGGAGCCCTTGGGGGATACTCTCTCCCAGTCACTTCATACTTCACCCAAACCTTTGTCCAGTAACCCCATTCATAGCTGTTATCCTTAATGGGAATTGACAATTATTTCCGGAAAATCATATTCAGTATCGAAGTTTCATCTTCAATTAGCATCAACGCATATTCTTCATTTAATTATCCCAGGAGAGGGAACCCAGAAAAAAGGCGATTCATGGTTCGCTCAAAATTTTACTTCATTCCCAGTACCCTTATCGTTTTCACAGCCCTTTGCATTTTCGGCCTTAGATTATTTGAAATTATGCCAAGGGGCAATTTACTTTTTATTGAGATGTGGGGTTGTTTCCACAAATGGAAATTAAGAGGCTAGTGCAGCCAAATTTTTCATGATGACTGGCATCATCGAAAGTGCCAGGAACTGATTCTCTGCCCCTCTCAAATGTAAATTCGTGAGAGCGAGAAAATTTTTGTTTTTGATTGTGCTGCGCACAATAAATTTCTACGAATCTCGGGAACTTCAATTTGCAAAACCAAATGCGGATGCTATATGATCTAGACCATGGTGGTTCTACGATAGAGACGTGGGGATGACGACGAATCCTGAGCCAAGCGGTGGAAGTACAGGCACTGATGGAAGAAAGAAGAGAAGATACAAGTTTGATGATTTTGAGTTTAATGTTATTTATTTTATGTCTGAGTTTCCAGCCAATCCACCGGAGTAGCGGCCATTTATCTTAGGAGGGAGGTGTTGGAACCCTTGGTCCCAGTTTGTTCATATAAATGTCCTTCCCAGATTCTTTTTTTTCGACCCCTTAATTATTTTCCTTCCCCTAGTAATAATTATTAATTTTCCTTTAATTTTGGTGGCGCCATTTTCTGTCCTCCTAATTGCGTAGTTGGTTACACAGACCACGAGGTTAAGTGCGCAGTTGGGGATGTTTGACCAGTAATTTAGTAAGCCCTCGGATTGGTTGGAAAAATTCACTACCCCATCACCCCGTCGCAGACACCCGTCTGGCTAAGCGGGCTGGGGAAAATAGTTCCTTTTTGTTTTAGTTCCTTTTTGTAGCGTGTCTTGATTACAGTAAGATTTTTTATACTATATAATCTTTGAATTTTTAGCCTAGGTCGAGTATAAAGAGATAGTTAGAAATATTACCGGTAACCCTTGGCCTTAAAGTGGCCCCTGGGACCATTCAATCACGCTATAGTACCCCAAGGCAGGGTATATTGTAAATCGGGCATTGACGTTACCGATAGACAGGGAACCGTTGGAGTAAGCGCGGGAATCCCACTAACATTTGGTCTGACAAGGGGTTCTCCCCCTTGAGTAAGTGGCATAGCAACTTTTTTGCGCCATTTTTGCACCAATAAGTGGTGACCCCCGTAGATAGCTCCCAATACTTATTTTGTGGAAAAAGTTGTTTTAATTAATCTTTAAAAAGGCAGCATATTAATACAGCAATTTTTCAATTCTTGGGGAGATGCCTTATTCCTTATAACTCAATGTTTGTTAAAATTTACTTTATAACTCAATGTTTTGAAATTTTTATCATTGACTTCGATTAGATTATACAGTGTTGGGGTGTAAAAGATTTTTCTAAATAACTATTCTAAATCTGCCCCAAAATAATTCACTAACTTTGCCATAGATTGAAAGCATGGTAATTAATTTAATCAATAAGTTATACCTTTTGCGGTTTTTAAGCTTTCATGTTCAGCTATAATAATTAGCCATGATTAAATTACAATAACAGATGGAACAAACCACAATCGTTACGTCAGTAAATACGAGGTGACAGTAATTTTACGTGACACTTTGTACGTTTTGACCTGTTCACGTTAAATAAGAATCAATCCAAGAAGAAACAAAAGAAGAAATAACAGAAGAAAGTATATTAAAACTGAAACTCTAAAAAACGAATGTTTGATAAACAATATAGTGATCAAAAGAATCTTTGCTTGGTGCTGATTGCAAATACATACTCACTGAGGTAAAGGTTACCATTTCAAATTCATCGACAGAAGAAATTTGCGTAATTTTTGGAAAAGGGGGAACATTCAACAAAAAAGGGGATCTAGAAGAAAATTATATCATCAACTTTAACATGTTCAAGAATTCTACATCAGATATGTTCAGCTTCTTTATGGAAAAATATTTTTCAGTTAAAATTACAGTCGTTTTAATGGGGGGAGGGGGTGTTGAAGCTTCTCTCCTAGAAATTTTTGTCCGACTCGCCAAACCGTAACAAAAATACATCTAAAGAAATTTTGATGTATTTTTCAAAATTTTTCTTTGTAAAAATACCCCACCCCAAAAAATAACCCCCCCCCCCCCAACAAAAATCGTGGATAACCTAAGTGAAAATGTTCCATCTCTTTTAGAATCCCAACTTATACAATACTATGTTGATACAAACAATAACAAGCATCAATTTTCCTGACTTTTGTTATTCTAGAATCCTAATTTTTTTGACGTGGCAATTATACATTATCAGATACGACTTTTTTTAGTTTTTTTTTTTTATAGTGTTCGTAACTTTTGTTCATATTTTTAGTTTAATTTTTTATATAGCTTTGCCTAGTTTTTCTTTTAGTCTCCCAATTTATTTTTTTTTCATTTTGCCTTCTCTTCTTTTGTTCGTTGAAAAAGATTTCCGGATGTGAAGCCAAAATATTTGGATTTTTACTAACATTTGTATCCTTATTTTCTTAATGCTTGCTGTAGGAAATTAACAGTTTTACGCGTTTTGTACTTTACTGAAAAAATATTGTACTATTTGTACTTTACTGAAAAAATATAAATGTATTTACTTTCATAACTTTAATAAAGCAAAAAATATTAAAATTTTGATTACTAAGTATCAGTATATGTATATTAACTGACAATTCACATTCATTTGTATTTTTTTCAGTAAAGTGCAAATTAGGTTCCAGCCTTGGGAAGGCATAGGGGTTTTGAGCCCTACTCATGTTAATCTCTTCTCGTTTTGAGTTTGACTCGGTTATTTGTTTTAATTTCTGTTCGTTTTGGGTTTCATTTATTTATCGATGCTGATTTGTGGTAGATTCACGCTTGGTAGATTTTTTGATTTTATTTGTTGCTCGTTTTTTGGTTTAACGGAGTTCTTTACTTTTCTTTGAAAAACTTATTTTGTGGAAAAAGTTTTTTTTTAGTTAATTTCTGCTCGTTTTATATTGACATAGTCTTTTCAGGGAAAAAGAAAATAATACTTTAAATCTTTCCTTTTTTTAAGACTTTATAGTTTGGCCCGCTATTTGTATGCTGGAAAAAAACTTTCAGCAATTTTTAACAACATAAACCCTTTTAAAAATCTGGACATAAATAGTAGTGTTTAATTTAGTTTCATACCTCCTCTAGTTGGCCTGAAATAGAAAACTTGATACCATTCGCAAAAAAAATCTGTTTACTTTCTTTGATAGCTTAGATACACTTACGCTATTTTGATTTGGTTAAACTTTAACAGCAGAAGTAGCCCCGAAAGTTTGAACATAATACCCTCAGTCGTTCTTGGGATACTGCTGAGATGCCTTATTGGGAATTAGCATTAACACAGTGCATTTTGATTTAATCTTGAGGCAACATTCAGTTTTTAAACATAATGGGAAAATGGGAGGGTAGGGCGTGGGAGGGGGACTAGTTGCCTTCCAATCGTTTTCGACTATTAAAAAGGGCATTAGTCCTTTCTATTTTCAATCGAATAAGCCCTTTTCGAAGTTCCTACGACAACTCCTTCGACACGAAGTGCCCTGGTCTAAACAAAAAAAAAAAAAAAAAAAATAATACATAGTACCCAGATCGATCTTTACTATGAAAATGTCAAGCCTTCTCTTTCGACAATTTCGACTTTCGACAATTAAAAAGGGCACTAGCCCCTTCAATTTCCAATCAAATGAGTCCTTTTTGAGTTTTTACGACAACGCTTTCTATAAACACCTTATATGCCCCCATGGCATAATTTACAACCCTTGTCCTGAGGGCTGGGAATGGGTTCTCATCCTCAAAGACCTGATTTCCAGAACTTTCAACTACGTTAAACAAAACGGCTATCTCAAAATCTTGATTGGATGTGTTTGGGGAAATGGTGGATGTGAGAGGGGGGTTAGTTACCCTTCAATTACTTTCGACTATTAAAAAGGGCACTAGCCCTTTCAATTTCAAACCGAACGAGCCCATTTTGAAGTTTCTACGACAACTCTTTCAATAAAAACCTCATATGCCCCCAAGGCATAACTTACAACCCTTGCCCTGAGGGCTGTGGGGGGGGGGGGTTGTCATCCACAAAGATATAATTTCCAGAACTTTCAACTACGTTGAACAAAATGAATATCTCAAAATTTTGATTGTATGTGTTTGGAGAAATGGTGGGCGTGAGAAGGGGATGAGTTACCCTCAAACTACTTTCGACTATTAAAAAGGGCACTAGCCATTTCAATTTCCAATCGAATAAGCCCGTTTTGAAGTTTCTACGACAACGCTTTCTGTAAAAACCTTATATACCCCAAGGGCATAACTTACAACCCTTGCCCTGAGGGCTGTGGGGGGGTTGTCATTCTTAAAGACCTAATTTCCAAAAGTTTCAACTACGTTGAAGTAAATTACTATCTAAAAATTTTTAATGGATGTGTTTGGATAAAAGGTGGGCGTGAGAGGGGGGTTAGTTGTCCTCCAATCACTTTTGACTATTAAAAAGAGCACTAGCCCTTTGAATTTTCAGTCGAATACACCCTTTTTCAAGATTCTATGACAACGCTTTCAATGAAAACCTTATATGCCCCCAGGGCATAACTTATAACCCTTGCCCTGTAGACTGCGGGGGGAGTGTCCTGCTCAAAGGTATAGTTTCCAGAACCTTCTACTACATTGAACAAAATGGCTATCTCAAAATTTTGATTGGATGTGTTTTGGGAAATGGTGGGCGTGGAAGGGGGGTCAGTTGCCTTCCAACCACTTTCAACTATTAAAAAAGGCTTTACCCGTTTCAATTTCAAATCGAAAGAGCCCTTTTTTAAGTTTCTACGACAACTCTTTATATAAAAACCTTATGTGCTCCCAGGGCTTAACTTACAACCCTTGCCCTGAGGAATGCGGGGGGGGGGGGATGTCATCGTCAAAGACTTAATTTCCAGAACTTTCAACTACGTCGAACAAAATGGCTATATAAAAATTTTGATTGGATGTGTTTGGGGAAAAGGTGGGCGTGAGAGGGGGGTTAGTTGCCTTACAATTACTTTCGACTATTAAAAAGGGCACTAGCCCTTTGAATTTCCAATCAAATGAGCCTTTTTTGAAGTTTCTACGACAACACTTTCTATAAAAACTTTATGTGCCCCCAGGGCATAACTTAAAACCCTTGCCCTGAGGGCTGTGGGGGAGTTTCCTCCTCAAAAACATAATTTCTATTTTGAAATCAACTACGCTTAACAAAATGGCTATCTCAAAATTTTGATTGGATGTGTTTTGGGAAATGGTTGGCGTGGAAAGGGTGTTAGTTGCCTTCCGATCACTTTCGACTATCAAAAAGGGCACAAGACACTCCAATTTCCAATTGAATGAGCCCTTTTTGAACTTTCTACGACAACTTCTTCGATACAAAGTGCCCTGGTCTAAAGGAAAAAATAATAAATAATAAATTGTGCCAACATCGTTCTTATATGCCCCCAGGGCATAACTTAAAACCCTTGCCCTGAGGGCTGTGGGGGAGTGTCCTCCTCAAAAACATAATTTCTATCTGGAAATCGACTGCGCTGAATAAAATGGCTATCTCAAAATTTTGATAGGATGTGTTTGGGGAAATGGTGGGTGTGGAAGGGGTGTAAGTTGCCTTCCAATCACTTTCGACTACTAAAAAGGGCACAAGCTGTTCCAATTTCTAATCGAATGAACCCTTTTCCAAGTTTCTATTACAACTCCTTCGATACAAAGTGCTCTGGTATGGAAGAAAAAAAAAATAATAATACATTGTGCCAACATCGTTCTTTACTTAGGCAGCTCGAATGCGCTGCCTATGTTTATTGTTTCTACTATTTTCATTTCCAAAATATATCAGCATCAGCAGTATTCACTATAACTTAAGTTCATACTTCAAGGGCCGGGAATGGAGAAGCCCTAGTTTTATGGTTAGTAAGTTGTGGTAAATGGTGAAAAAAATTGCCCCCCCCCCCCGATTTAAAAATTCTATTTTTGTAATTATAAAAATTTGAAAAAGTCCTTACCCCTCACCCACTTCCTCTCTTCCCCACTGAATTGGTGTTCTTGGCCAAGGCCAAGGGTAAAGAAATTATGTAATTTTTTTTTTTTTTTTTTTTTTTTTTTTTTTTTTTTTTTTTTTTTTTTTTTTTTTCAATGAAGTCCATATTGACTTTGAACTGGATACCCTTAACATACTAAATCCTAAAAGTGAAATATAGAAATTATTCATGTTAAATACCCGATGCTACAATTCTATTTAGAAAGAAACTAACAACGATCCAGACATCCTACCAGATTGTTAATAGTCATTCTTGGTAACCATGTCTGCTTAAGCATGTCTGCTTAAGCATGTCATGATCAATAACCTGTCATGATTGTTCTTTTTTGAAGAAGATATACTATAAAATTGTCTTTTCACAAGCAAAACGGTCTTTTTTTTTCTAGATATATCATAAATATCAAGTAGTAAAAATAAAATAAAATCTAAAATATATCTTGTTTTGGTGTTTTTTGAATTGCTTCATATTTCACACTTTTTTAAATTAAAAATAGTTTTAAAATTTATAACATTTGACATCCGAAAGAAGAATTTTGGCCCACGAAGTATTTTAAATTTTATGGGTGAAAAAGAAATGATTCTTATTAATGACAGAAACTTCCACTTTCCATTTAGCAGAATCCATCCTAGTGACGGTATCTTGTTAGGCATGTCCTTAAGCTGTTGTGGGTGACTGTCGTAAGAGAGTAAGTACATATTTTGCTCAGTATTCTAGCATACAAATACCTTCCAACAAAAGAACGACTGCATTTGTGGATTTTGATCTAGAGATATTATAGGAATTTAAATAGTGAAAATAAAACTTGTAACTGAACCAAATTTTGTTAGACTCTTTCTCACAACTCTATTTTTTAAACAATAAAAAACTTTAGCGTAAAGAGCGAGGCGTTGACGTTGAGGAGGGGACAGCACCTTTCATATACGGAACAATTTCTGTTCGTTTTAAGTTTTATTGTCGCTCCTTAATTTCAGTTAAAAAAATCTTTTTTTTATTTAATTATTGTAAGGAATTATTTTTTATTTCGGCGAGGATAAAAAGTCACCAGCTCTAATTTGAAAATCTATGACTTGCTATAATTTCTCTCTAGCTTCAAAAGTATAATTCAAAAACCCATTGAAAGAAAGTACGTTTTGCACCGACCTTAGAAAATAATTTTAACGGAACAAGGATTACGAACACCGGCAGAGATCGCCTCAATATCCAAAATACTGGAGCGGAGAGATGGAACCATTGGATTTTGACGAAAGTGAGTAAGATTACTTTACAAGTCTACTGTAAGATTGCTGTAAAATTACTATTAAAGTAAAAAATGGCCACTTCAGTAAAATTGCTGTAAAATCAGTAAAGTTGATGCCCAGGGGTTAATAGCTTTCAGAAATCTTGCACACCAAGTAGTGCGCGTCAAGTGTGGAAGAGGTGCGCCGAGTATGGTGGAATTATGCCACGTGTGGCAGAGATGTACCAAATGTGATGTACCTGTGAAGCAGACGTGAAACTCTGAGAAGTACATCAGGTGCCGAAAAAAGAATCCCTTTTTTCGGCACCCCTAGTAATCAAATGACAGCAGTGACAGTACAGTGACAGTGACAGTAGTGACAGTAATCAAAGGCATCTGATGAAAAATCGATGAAACTAGGCATTACACTCCAGTTTTTAAAGAATCAATTGCACTTTATCTTTAAAAAAAAGAAAGAGATGAGTGGTTTTAAAGAATATATGGCCTATTTCAAAGAGCTACAAGTATTATTTTTGCAAAGTGACAATTGTAGCAATCTTGCTCTGGAGGAAGATGAAGTTTCAAGGGGAAAATATTTGGCTGGATTACTGTATTTAAACACTGTGTCTGAATCGCTAAAACCTACCAAATGAGCGAGGAGGAAAATGGGGAGTGGGAAAAGTGGAGCAGCGAAGTAGAAATCAGCTTTTTAAAGCTATCAATTAGAAAATGTATCCCTTCTTCAATAACCAGATTCTTTCGGCAATTCAAAATAAATTTTTTCTCCTACTATACCCGTTTCTACTCCATTTGCCAGGGTGTTTGCTGACAGAACAAATGAAAACGAGCCTAAGAATTAAATTAAATCTTTTATCGCAGTAACTATGGAGGCTATGGCTGGTTTCGAACTAATAAACTCAAATCGTTTCCCCGATAAAGTAAAGACTACAATTAAAATTTTTGTTATATCACGTTTACTTGATGTGTAAATAGCACCTATACGCAAAGAGAAAAAGAGAGATCTCTGTCTCATGATTCGGGTCAAAATTGTGCTTTGATTTCATCAGCTCATTTTTGTGACCTGTTTGCGCAGGCCAATCACATTAATCCTTATTTCTACACGGAAAAATAGTTCTGCCTATTCTAACCGGTTTATCTAATGCTTCGGGACAGCTAATACTGAGTAAGAACTCTAAAGTGAGAAGGAAGTACAGTTGCCAGAGATTCAAAGAACAAATTCTTTTTAAAACAGAGTTTTTTCTTTTTCACTTACAGCAAATGGTCAATTAACTAGGTTAGCCACTAAATGTAGATTCAAAAAGTACAAAACCCAGTTCACCAAAACCCGCTAAACGAAAATCCAGCTCTCTCAGACGCATCCATATAGTACTTAAGATACTTTAGAAGCCTTACATTCACAAGCAACAATGCCTCTAAGCTTGACAGTAATCAACGACCGTAAATAGCGACGAAAACCACACAGCCTTTCCATCATAAACAATAAATAAAAAGTTGAACTATAGGGAATTTTTTCCGTAAGACGGTGGGAAAAATCCCTATTGTTCTACTTGTTATTTGTTTCTTAACAACCGTAAAGACTCAGGCATAATCACCAAAATTCTGGCCAAAAAAGAAAAGGACTATTTTGGGTAAGAAAGTCCCGAACACTAAAAAAACAAAAGAAGAAGAAGTCCCGAAGTCAAGGTTGTCAACCTTCAAGAAATTTCTACTTTTCATAAACTTATGATGAAACTGTAAAACAGAAGTTTTCAGCCGCAAGGCTGATGTACAACGGTAATACGGTCTTGTCAAAATTAAAATTAACGAGTTTCCCTGAATTATTTGTATTGATCTAGGATTCCCCCCCCCAAAAAAAGTATGGCTTCGAGTCTGCTTCATTTGAATTGTAAGTATCGGCAAAGTTGTTTCAGGATTTTAGCTGTTGGCCCTTCAAAACCATATTTTTTAATATTTCAAGCCTTATGAGATGAAAAAGAGCCTAGTTAAAGGCTTGAAAACAACTTTCTATACTCTCAAGGGTACAGAAAACCAATTTCAGAAATATATATTCACTCAGTAGAAACAGTAATCGTTTGTGACAAAACCTATTCTATTCCCACTCTTTCTTGACAATTCTTGAATAGTTATATGAGGATTTCTCTTTGTTTCTTGACAGCCTAGAACTGAAATAACAAATGGTTTTCTGATCTCTTTAAAAACAAGCCATTTGTCTTACATGGAATTACCATTTAAACTACAGAACTTGTAGGGGTTGGGAATATGACCACCTACAAAGCAATGGTCTTCTGGACAACCCCCTGGTATTAGACCAAAATTTTGACAAATCATCCATAATAAATTTTTTTCGTTTTTTGTGAATGTTTTGAATTGTGTTGAGTCTTCAAGAACCGTTGCACTAATTTATAAATTAAAAAAAGCATATTTTTTAATCAAATTAAACAAATAAAATTAATTAAAAATCGATAAATTGAAAAATAATAAATGAAATTAAAATTCATAAGGTAATGTTCCTGTAAATTCATAAATTAAACCAAAAATTAATAAATTAAAATATTTCTGTAAACCTGCTTAACCAATGAATAAAAAAGGAGGCACTTATTGCAATTACCGGCATCGATGAAAGCAAAATCAAACGTTCCTGCCTCATTTACAAGTAAGTTGTCAAGTGTTTCCAGTGCTGGCGCTATTCTCGATTCAATCTTCTTATCAACGTTTGCTTCTTTCCACAGTGGCTTCCCTATTGAAAATCAAATGACTTAATATATAAATTTTTATTAATGGCATTTAAGAAAAGAGAACAGTTTAGGGTTCCATATTTCACGGGGTTACCTTAAAGTGCCTAATATTATCCTTAATATGTTTTAAATACTCTTCAAGGAAGCAAAGTGGAGAGGAGGCTCAAAATCGAATGGCATGTTTACTTACAATGGGAATTTTTCTTCTCCTAAATGTGTTACCACAAGCGGGTGATACCATTCACTCACATCTCATGAGTAGCTGCAGGGTACCACCAAGCCAGTTTTAATAGTTAAATGAAACCCTTTATTAGGGTACTTACGTGTTAGCCCGACAACACTCAAGAAATGAAGTTAGGCTAATCCTAATGAAATATCCTAAAATATGACGAAAATATAATACTTTAATAACAAAATTATTGAAACCACAACAAAGAAGTATGGAAGGGGTGCCGCCCAGAACACATTATATTAAATAACAAATCGAACCAAAATACCATCTGCATATATTAAACATTTAATAAAAATATACCTGCAATGTTGATTTCAGCTGAGCTTAAGCTAATTGTTTCCGTATACAGACACCTAAAAACCGGTTATTGTCTGATCATGCAAATCACAATTCTTGAGTGTTGTCTGGGTAATACGTAAGTACCATTGTCAACTTGGACATGAATATTTTATAACTGTTTTGGAAGAAAAATGTCCCCTTCTGTATAATACAGTTTGCCCACGCCTTCTAGCTACCAGCTGTAGGAGATTTTTTTCTAGGGTAAATATATTTACCCTTTTCTTTTTTTTCTTTTTTTTCATATTTTTTTTTCCCGGATGCCTCAAACAGAAAGAAATCCCTAATGTAGACTATAGTGATCCCATATATGACATAAACAATTCTCAATATAAGAAGACTCTTCTTTATTTTCGGTGATTTTTATAGGATGGCAACGGTGCCTGGATCTGTCATACCGAGCTTAACTTGATTCTAGCGTACTAAAGTTGAATATTT
This sequence comes from Artemia sinica, assembly GCA_027921565.1. Taxonomy (NCBI): domain Eukaryota; kingdom Metazoa; phylum Arthropoda; class Branchiopoda; order Anostraca; family Artemiidae; genus Artemia; species Artemia sinica. The sequence continues at coordinate 51,433,595 of CM051271.1, forward strand.
ATGAGCCTTGTAGAATCCCCTAAAGAGTTTTATACAGAAAGATTTTTTTTTTGCTGTCTTGAAAGGAAAAAAGTCCTTATTCCTTAGAAACAGTAGAAAGGCCATAATAAATACGGAACGAACACCGTGCTGCCGCCTACAATTGAGTGCGCATGTGCCTAACCATATAGACAATGTATGGATCCACGAGGGGGAAGTGAATTTCCGAGAAATTGATTTACATAATCGAGGGGAATTATTGATTTATGAAAGGGGAATTAAGAAACAAATATGACTTCTTTGATCTTAGGTCTGAGGGATAAACGGTCTTTAGGTCAGAGAGAAAAATTAATATTCTATTTTTTAAATACGGCTTCTTTGATCTTTAGGTCTGAGGGATAAAATTAATATTCTATCGAAACCATAATAGCGTAGCTAGGAACACCTATGAGATGAAGAGATTAACGCGGGAAATGGTTTCCTAGGAATTTCAAATGTGACAGCGCAGGGATGCCAAAACAAAAGGAACGCGCAGAAATTACGTTTAGGGATTATTTGGGCGAAACCGCTTTGAGACATTTTAGAAGATGATTTAAGCGAAACCGTTTGAGGCATTTTAGAAGATGATTTTAGAAGATGATTTAGAAGATGATTTGAGGGTGAAACTCTGTGGTCGTTATAATACAAAAGTTCCGTTTGAACAATGTTATGAGGTCCCCTACCCCAACCCGAAGGCCCCCTGGGCCCCCAATGGCCCCCCGAGCCCCCAAAGGCCCCCCGAGACCCCAAAGGCCCCCCGAGCCCCCAAAGGCCCCCCGAGCCCCCAAAGGACCCCGGGCCCCAAAATGCCCCACGGCCCCCCAAGTGACCCCGGGCGCCCACATTTTTTTAATACTTTTGATTCTATTTGTTTGCATGTCTGGGTTGATGTTTGCAAGTTCAAGAATTTGTCTTTGTTTGTTTGAATGTCTAAAGTTTCTGTCTTTCTCTGTTTGGGTGTTTGATTCTATTTGTTTGCATGTCTGGGTTGGTGTTTGCAAGTCCAAGAATTTGTCTTTGGTGGTATGAATGTCCAAAGTGTTTGTCTTTCTCTGTTTGGGTGTTTGATTCTATTTGTTTGCATGTCTGGGTTGGTGTTTGCAAGTCCAAGAATTTGTCTTTGTTGGTTTGAATGTCAAAAGTGACTGTCTTTCTCTGTTTGTGTGTCTGATTCTATTTGTTTGCATGTCTGGGTTGGTGTTTACAAGTCCAACTATTTGTCGGTTTGTTGGTTTGTTGGTTTGTCGGTTTGTTGGTTCGTTGCTTTGTTGGTTTGAAGTGTCTGTCTTTCTCTGTTTATGTGTCTGACTCTATATGGTTGCATGTCTGGGTTGGTTTTTGCAAGTCCAAGAATTTTTCTTTGATGGTTTGAATGTCTAAAGTGTCTGTCTTTCTCTGTTTGTGTGTCTGATTCTATTTGTTTGCATGTCTGGGTTGGTGTTTGCAAGTTCAAGAATTTGTCTTTGTTGGTTTGAATGTCTAAAGTGTCTGTCTTTCTCTGTTTGTGTGTCTGATTCTATTTGTTTGCATGTCTGGGTAGGTGTTTGCAAGTCCAAGAATTTGTCTTTGATGGTTTGAATGTCTAAAGTGTCTGTCTTTCTCTGTTTGTGTGTCTGATTCTATTTGTTTGCATGTCTAGGTTGGTGCTTGCAAGCCCAAGTATTTGTCTTTGTTGGTTTGAATGTCTAAAGTGTCTGTCCTTCTCTGTTTGTGTGTCTGATTCTATTTGTTTGCATGTCTGGGTTGGTATTTGCAAGTCCAAGTATTTTTCTTTGTTGGTTTGAATGTCTAAAGTGTCTGTCTTTCCCTGTTTGGGTGTCGGATTCTATTTGTTTGCATGTCTGGGTTGGTGTTTGCAAGTCCAAGAATTTGTCTTTGTTGGTTTGAATGCCTATAGTGTCTGTCTTTCTCTGTCTGTGTGTCTGATTCTATTTGTTTGCATGTCTGGGTTGGTGTTTTTAAGTCCAAGAATTTGCCTTTGTTGGTTTGAATGTCTAAAGTGTCTGTCTTTCTCTGTTTGGGTGTTTGATTCAATTTGGTTGCATGTCTGGGTTGGTGTTTGCAAGCCCAAGAATTTGTCTTTGTTGGTTTGAATATCTAAAGTGTCTGTCTTTCTCTGTTTGTGTGTCTGATTCTATTTTTTGCATGTCTGGGTTGATGTTTGCAAGTCCAAGAATTTGTCTTTGTTGGTTGGAATGTCTAAAGTGTCTGTCTTTCTCTGTTTGTGTGTCTGATTCTATTTGTTTGCATGTCTGGGTTGGTGTTTGCAAGTCCAACTATTTGTCTTTGTTGGTTTGAATGTCTAAAGTGTCTGTCTTTCTCTGTTTGTGTGTCTGATTCTATTTGTTAGCATGTCTGGGTTGGTGTTTGCATGTCCAAGTATTTGTCTTTGTTGGTTTGAATGCCTAAAGTGTCTGTCATTCTCTGTTTGTGTCTGATTCTATTTGTTTGCATGTCTTTGTTGATGTTTGCAAGTCCAAGAATTTTTCATTGATGGTTTGAATGTCTAAAGTGTCTGTCTTTCTCTGTTTGTGTGTCTGATTCTATTTGTTTGCATGTCTGGGTTGGTGTTTGCAAGTCCAAGTATTTGTCTTTGTTGGTTTGAATGTCTAAAGTGTCTGTCTTTCTCTGTTTATGTGTCTGATTCTATTTGGTTGCATGTCTGGGTTGGTGTTTGCAAGTCCAATAATTTGTCTTTGATGGTTTGAATGTCTAAAGTGTCTGTCCTTCTCTGTTTGTGTCTGATTCTATTTGTTTGCATGTCTGGGTTAGTGTTTGCAAGTCCAAGAATTTGTCTTTGTTGGTTTGAATGTCTAAAGTGTCTGTCTTTCTCTGTTTGGGTGTTTGATTCTATTTGTTTGCATGTCTGGGTTGATGTTTGCAAGTCCAAAATATTGTCTTTGTTGGTTTGAATGTCTAAAGTGTCTGTCTTTCTCTGTTTGTGTGTTTGATTCTATTTGTTTGCATGTCTTGGTTGGTGTTTGCAAGTCCAAGAATTTGTCAATGTTGGTTTGAATGACAAAAGTGTCTGTCCTTCTCTGTTTGTGTGTCTGATTCTATTTGTTTGCATGTCGGGTTGGTGTTTGCAAGTCCAAGTATTTGTCTTTGGTGGTTTGAATGTCTAAAGTGTCTGTCTTTCTCTGTTTGTGTGTCTGATTCTATTTGTTTTCATGTCTGGGTTGCTGTTTGCAAGTCCAAGAATTTGTCTTTGTTGGTTTGAATGCTTAAGTGTCTGTCTTTCTCTGTTTGTGTGTCTGATTCTATTTTTTTGCATGTCTGGGTTGGTGTTTGCAAGTCCAACTATTTGTCTTTGTTGGTTTCAATGTCTAAAGTGTCTGTCTTTCTCTGTTTATGTGTCTGATTCTATTTGGTTGCATGTCTGGGTTGGTGTTTGCCAGCCAAGAATTTGTCTTTGTTGGTTTGAATGTCTAAAGTGTCTGTCTTTCTCTGTTTGTGTGTCTGATTCTATTTGTTTGCATGTCTGGGTTGGTGTTTGCAAGTCCAAGTATTTGTCTTTGTTGGTTTGAATGTCTAAAGTGTCTGTCTTTCTCTGTTTGTGTGTCTGATTCTATTTTTTTGCATGTCTGGGTTGGTGTTTGCAAGTCTAAGTATTTGTCTTTGTTGGTTTGAATGTCTAAAGTGTCTGTCTTTCTCTGTTTGTGTGTCTGATTCTATTTGTTTGCATGTCTGGGTTGGTGTTTGCAAGTCCAAGAATTTGTCTTTGTTGGTTTGAATGTCTAAAGTGTCTGTCTTTCTCTGTTTCTGTGTCTGATTCTATTTGTTTACATGTCTGGGTTGGTGTTTGCAAGTCCAAGTATTTGTCTTTTTTGGTTAGAATGTCTAAAGTGTCTGTCTTTCTCTGTTTGTGTGTCTGATTATATTTGTTTGCATGTCTGACGGTTCGTGTTTGCAAGTCCAAGAATTCGTCTTTTTGGTTTGAATGTCTAAAGTGTCTGTCTTTCTCTGTTTGTGTGTCTGATTCTATTTGTTTGCAAGTCTAGGTTGGTGTTTGCAAGTCCAAGAATTTTTCTTTGTTGGTTTGAATGTCTAAAGTAACTGTCTTTCTCTGTTTATTTGTCTGATTCTATTTGTTTGCATGTCTTGGTTGATGTTTTCAAGTCCAAGTATTTGTCTTTGTTGATTTGAATGTCTAAAGTGTCTGTCTTTCTCTGTTTGTGTGTCTGATTCTATTTGTTTGCATGTCTGGGTTGGTGTTTGCATGTCTGGGTTGATGTTTGCAAGTCCAAGAATTTGTCTTTGTTGGTTATGAATGTCCAAAGTGTTTGTCTTTCTCTGTTTGGTGTTTGATTCTATTTGTTTGCATGTCTGGGTTGGTGTTTGCAAGTCCAAGAATTTGTCTTTGTTGGTTTGAATGTCAAAAGTGACTGTCTTTCTCTGTTTGTGTGTCTGATTCTATTTGTTTGCATGTCTGGGTTGGTGTTTACAAGTCCAACTATTTGTCTTTGTTGGTTTGAATGTCTAGGGTGTCTGTCTTTCTCAGTTTGTGTGTCTGATTCTATTTGTTTGCATGTCTGGGTTGATGTTTGCAAATCCAAGAATTTGTCTTTGTTTGTTTGAATGTCTAAAGTGTCTGTCTTTCTCTGTTTGTGTGTCTGATTCTATTTGTTTGCATGTCTGGGTTGGTGTTTGCAAGTCCAAGTATTTGTCATTGTTGGTTTGAATGTCTAAAGTGTCTGTCTTTCTCTGTTTGTGTGTCTGATTCTATTTGTTTGCATGTCTGGGTTGGTGTTTGCAAGTCCATGTATTTGTCTTTGTTGGTTTGAATGTCTAAAGTGCCTGTCTTTCACTGTTTGTGTGTCTGATTCTATTTGTTTGCATGTCTGGGTTGGTGTTTGCAAGTCCAAGAATTTGTCATTGTTGGTTTGAATGTCTAAAGTGTCTGTCTTTCTCTGTTTGTGTGTCTGATTCTATTTGTTTGCATGTCTGGGTTGGTGTTTGCAAGTCCAAGAATTTGTCTTTGATGGTTTGAATGTCTAAAGTGTCTGTCTTTCTCTGTTTGTGTGTCTGATTCTATTTGTTTGCATGTCTGGGTTGATGTTTGCAAGTCCAAGAATTTGTCTTTGTTGGTTTGAATGTCTAAAGTGTCTGTCTTTCTCTGTTTGTGTGTCTGATTCTATTTGTTGGCATGTCAGGGTTGGTGTTTGCAAGTCCAAGAATTTGTCTTTGTTGGTTTGAATGTCTAAAGTGTCTGTCCTTCTCTGTTTGTGTGTCTGATTCTATTTGTTTGCATGTCTGGGTTGATGTTTGCAAGTCCAAGAATTTGTCTTTGTTGGTTTGAATGTCTAAAGTGTCTGTCATTCTCTGTTTGTGTCTGATTCTATTTGTTTGCATGTCTTTGTTGATGTTTGCAAGTCCAAGAATTTTTCATTGATGGTTTGAATGTCTAAAGTGTCTGTCTTCCTATGTTTGTGTGTCTGATTCTATTTGTTTGCATGTCTGGGTTGGTGTTTGCAAGTCCAAGTATTTGTCTTTGTTGGTTTGAATGTCTAAAGTGTCTGTCTTTCTCTGTTTATGTGTCTGATTCTATTTGGTTGCATGTCTGGGTTGGTTTTTGCAAGTCCAATAATTTGTCTTTGATGGTTTGAATGTCTAAAGTGTCTGTCCTTCTCTGTTTGTGTCTGATTCTATTTGTTTGCATGTCTGGGTTAGTGTTTGCAAGTCCAAGAATTTGTCTTTGTTGGTTTGAATGTCTAAAGTGTCTGTCTTTCTCTGTTTGGGTGTTTGATTCTATTTGTTTGCATGTCTGGGTTGATGTTTGCAAGTCCAAAATATTGTCTTTGTTGGTTTGAATGTCTAAAGTGTCTGTCTTTCTCTGTTTGTGTGTTTGATTCTATTTGTTTGCATGTCTTGGTTGGTGTTTGCAAGTCCAAGAATTTGTCAATGTTGGTTTGAATGAAAAAAGTGTCTGTCCTTCTCTGTTTGTGTGTCTGATTCTATTTGTTTGCATGTCGGGGTTGGTGTTTGCAAGTCCAAGTATTTGTCTTTGGTGGTTTGAATGTCTAAAGTGTCTGTCTTTCTCTGTTTGTGTGTCTGATTCTATTTGTTTTCATGTCTGGGTTGCTGTTTGCAAGTCCAAGAATTTGTCTTTGTTGGTTTGAATGCCTTAAGTGTCTGTCTTTCTCTGTTTGTGTGTCTGATTCTATTTTTTTGCATGTCTGGGTTGGTGTTTGCAAGTCCAACTATTTGTCTTTGTTGGTTTCAATGTCTAAAGTGTCTGTCTTTCTCTGTTTATGTGTCTGATTCTATTTGGTTGCATGTCTGGGTTGGTGTTTGCCAGCCCAAGAATTTGTCTTTGTTGGTTTGAATGTCTAAAGTGTCTGTCTTTCTCTGTTTGTGTGTCTGATTCTATTTGTTTGCATGTCTGGGTTGGTGTTTGCAAGTCCAAGTATTTGTCTTTGTTGGTTTGAATGTCTAAAGTGTCTGTCTTTCTCTGTTTGTGTGTCTGATTCTATTTTTTTGCATGTCTGGGTTGGTGTTTGCAAGTCTAAGTATTTGTCTTTGTTGGTTTGAATGTCTAAAGTGTCTGTCTTTCTCTGTTTGTGTGTCTGATTCTATTTGTTTGCATGTCTGGGTTGGTGTTTGCAAGTCCAAGAATTTGTCTTTGTTGGTTTGAATGTCTAAAGTGTCTGTCTTTCTCTGTTTCTGTGTCTGATTCTATTTGTTTACATGTCTGGGTTGGTGTTTGCAAGTCCAAGTATTTGTCTTTTTTGGTTAGAATGTCTAAAGTGTCTGTCTTTCTCTGTTTGTGTGTCTGATTATATTTGTTTGCATGTCTGACTTCGTGTTTGCAAGTCCAAGAATTCGTCTTTTTTGGTTTGAATGTCTAAAGTGTCTGTCTTTCTCTGTTTGTGTGTCTGATTCTATTTGTTTGCAAGTCTAGGTTGGTGTTTGCAAGTCCAAGAATTTTTCTTTGTTGGTTTGAATGTCTAAAGTAACTGTCTTTCTCTGTTTATTTGTCTGATTCTATTTGTTTGCATGTCTTGGTTGATGTTTTCAAGTCCAAGTATTTGCCTTTGTTGATTTGAATGTCTAAAGTGTCTGTCTTTCTCTGTTTGTGTGTCTGATTCTATTTGTTTGCATGTCTGGGTTGGTGTTTGCATGTCTGGGTTGATGTTTGCAAGTCCAAGAATTTGTCTTTGTTGGTATGAATGTCCAAAGTGTTTGTCTTTCTCTGTTTGGGTGTTTGATTCTATTTGTTTGCATGTCTGGGTTGGTGTTTGCAAGTCCAAGAATTTGTCTTTGTTGGTTTGAATGTCAAAAGTGACTGTCTTTCTCTGTTTGTGTGTCTGATTCTATTTGTTTGCATGTCTGGGTTGGTGTTTACAAGTCCAACTATTTGTCTTTGTTGGTTTGAATGTCTAGGGTGTCTGTCTTTCTCAGTTTGTGTGTCTGATTCTATTTGTTTGCATGTCTGGGTTGATGTTTGCAAATCCAAGAATTTGTCTTTGTTTGTTTGAATGTCTAAAGTGTCTGTCTTTCTCTGTTTGTGTGTCTGATTCTATTTGTTTGCATGTCTGGGTTGGTGTTTGCAAGTCCAAGTATTTGTCATTGTTGGTTTGAATGTCTAAAGTGTCTGTCTTTCTCTGTTTGTGTGTCTGATTCTATTTGTTTGCATGTCTGGGTTGGTGTTTGCAAGTCCATGTATTTGTCTTTGTTGGTTTGAATGTCTAAAGTGCCTGTCTTTCACTGTTTGTGTGTCTGATTCTATTTGTTTGCATGTCTGGGTTGGTGTTTCCATGTCCAAGAATTTGTCATTGTTGGTTTGAATGTCTAAAGTGTCTGTCTTTCTCTGTTTGTGTGTCTGATTCTATTTGTTTGCATGTCTGAGTTGGTGTTTGCAAGTCCAAGAATTTGTCTTTGATGGTTTAAATGTCTAAAGTGTCTGTCTTTCTCTGTTTGTGTGTCTGATTCTATTTGTTTGCATGTCTGGGTTGATGTTTGCAAGTCCAAGAATTTGTCTTTGTTGGTTTGAAGGTCTAAAGTGTCTGTCTTTCTCTGTTTGTGTGTCTGATTCTATTTGTTGGCATGTCAGGGTTGGTGTTTGCAAGTCCAAGAATTTGTCTTTGTTGGTTTGAATGTCTAAAGTGTCTGTCTTCTCTGTTTGTGTGTCTGATTCTATTTGTTTGCATGTCTGGGTTGATGTTTGCAAGTCCAAGAATTTGTCTTTGTTGGTTTGAATGTCTAAAGTGTCTGTCTTTCTCTGTTTGTGTGTCTGATTCTATTTGTTTGCATGTCTGGGTTGGTGTTTGCAAGTCCAAGAATTTGTCTTTGTTGGTTTGAATGTCTATAGTGTCTGTCTTTCTCTGTTTGTGTGTCTGATTCTATTTGTTTGCATGTCTGGGTTGGTGTTTGCAAGTCCAAGTATTTGTGTTTGTTGGTTTGAATGTCTAAAGTGTCTGTCTTCACTTTGTGTGTCTGATTCTATTTGTTTGCATGTCTGGGTTGGTGTTTGCAAGTCCAAGTATTTGTCTTTGTTGGTTTGAATGTCTAAAGTGTCTGTCTTTCTCTGTTTGTGTGTCTGATTCTATTTGTTTGCATGTCTGGGTTGGTGTTTGCAAGTCCAAGTATTTGTCTTTGTTGGTTTGAATGTCTAAAGTGTCTGTCTTTCTCTGTTTGTGTGTCTGATTCTATTTGTTTGCATGTCTGGGTTGGTGTTTGCAAGTCCAAGTATTTGTCTTTGTTGGTTTGAATGACTAAAGTGTCTGTCTTTCTCTGTTTGTGTGTCTGATTCTATATGGTTGCATGTCTGGGTTGTTTTTGCAAGTCCAAGAATTTTTCTTTGATGGTTTGAATGTCTAAAGTGTCTGTCTTTCTCTGTTTGTGTGTCTGATTCTATTTGTTTGCATGTCTGGGTTGGTGTTTGCAAGTTCAAGAATTTGTCTTTGTTGGTTTGAATGTCTAAAGTGTCTGTCTTTCTCTGTTTGTGTGTCTGATTCTATTTGTTTGCATGTCTGGGTGGTGTTTGCAAGTCCAAGAATTTGTCTTTGTTGGTTTGAATGTCTAAAGTGTCTGTCTTTCTCTGTTTGTGTGTCTGATTCTATTTGTTTGCATGTCTGGGTTGGTGTTTGCAAGTCCAAGTATTTGTCTTTGATGGTTTGAATGTCTAAAGTGTCTGTCCTTCTCTGTTTGTGTGTCTGATTCTATTTGTTTGCATGTCTGGGTTGGTGTTTGCAAGTCCAAGTATTTTTCTTTGTTGGTTTGAATGTCTAAAGTGTCTGTCTTTCCCTGTTTGGGTGTCTGATTCTATTTGTTTGCATGTCTGGGTTGGTGTTTGCAAGTCCAAGAATTTGTCTTTGTTGGTTTGAATGCCTATAGTGTCTGTCTTTCTCTGTCTGTGTGTCTGATTCTATTTGTTTGCATGTCTGGGTTGGTGTTTTTAAGTCCAAGAATTTGCCTTTGTTGGTTTGAATGTCTAAAGTGTCTGTCTTTCTCTGTTTGTGTGTCTGATTCTATTTGTTTGCATGTCTGGGTTGGTGTTTGCAAGTCCAAGAATTTGTCTTTGTTGGTTTGAATGTCTAAAGTGTCTGTCTTTCTCTGTTTGTGTGTCTGATTCTATTTGTTTGCATGTCTGGGTAGGTGTTTGCAAGTCCAAGAATTTGTCTTTGTTGGTTTGAATGTCTAAAGTGTCTGTCTTTCTCTGTTTGTGTGTCTGATTCTATTTGTTTGCATGTCTAGGTTGGTGTTTGCAAGTCCAAGTATTTGTCTTTGTTGGTTTGAATGTCTAAAGTGTCTGTCTTTCTCTGTTTGTGTGTCTGATTCTATTTGTTTGCATGTCTGGGTTGGTGTTTGCAAGTCCAAGTATTTTTCTTTGTTGGTTTGAATGTCTAAAGTGTCTGTCTTTCCCTGTTTGTGTGTCTGATTCTATTTGTTTGCATGTCTGGGTTGGTGTTTGCAAGTCCAAGAATTTGTCTTTGTTGGTTTGAATGCCTAAAGTGTCTGTCTTTCTCTGTTTGTGTGTCTGATTCTATTTGTTTGCATGTCTGGGTTGGTGTTTTTAAGTCCAAGAATTTGTCTTTGTTGGTTTGAATGTCTAAAGTGTCTGTCTTTCTCTGTTTGGGTGTTTGATTCTATTTGTTGCATGTCTGGGTTGGTGTTTGCAAGTCCAAGAATTTGTATTTGTTGGTTTGAATGTCTAAAGTGTCTGTCTTTCTCTGTTTGTGTGTCTGATTCTATTTGTTTGCATGTCTGGGTTGGTGTTTGCAAGTCCAAGAATTTGTCTTTGATGGTTTGAATGTCTAAAGTGTCTGTCTTTCTCTGTTTGTGTGTCTGATTCTATTTGTTTGCATGTCTGGGTTGGTGTTTGCAAGTCCAATATTTGTCTTTGTTGGTTTGAATGTCTAAAGTGTCTGTCCTTCTCTGTTTGCGTGTCTGATTCTATTTGTTTGCATGTCTGGGTTTGTGTTTGCAAGTCCAAGAATTTGTCTTTGTTGGTTTGAATGTCTAAAGTGTCTGTCTTTCTCTGTTTGTGTGTTTGATTCTATTTGTTTGCATGTCTGGGTTGATGTTTGCAAGTCCAAAATATTGTCTTTGTTGGTTTGAATGTCTAAAGTGTCTGTCTTTCTCTGTTTGTGTGTTTGATTCTATTTGTTTGCATGTCTGGGTTGGTGTTTGCAAGTCCAAGAATTTGTCAATGTTGGTTTGAATGAAAAAAGTGTCTGTCCTTCTCTGTTTGTGTGTCTGATTCTATTTGTTTGCATGTCGGGGTTGGTGTTTGCAAGTCCAAGTATTTGTCTTTGGTGGTTTGAATGTCTAAAGTGTCTGTCTTTCTCTGTTTGTGTGTCTGATTCTATTTGTTTGCATGTCTGGGTTGGTGTTTGCAAGTCCAAGAATTTGTCTTCGTTGGTTTGAATGCCTTAAGTGTCTGTCTTTCTCTGTTTGTGTGTCTGATTCTATTTTTTTGCATGTCTGGGTTGGTGTTTGCAAGTCCAACTATTTGTCTTTGTTGGTTTCAATGTCTAAAGTGTCTGTCTTTCTCTGTTTATGTGTCTGATTCTATTTGGTTGCATGTCTGGGTTGGTGTTTGCCAGCCCAAGAATTTGTCTTTGTTGGTTTGAATGTCTAAAGTGTCTGTCTTTCTCTGTTTGTGTGTCTGATTCTATTTGTTTGCATGTCTGGGTTGGTGTTTGCAAGTCCAAGTATTTGTCTTTGTTGGTTTGAATGTCTAAAGTGTCTGTCTTTCTCTGTTTGTGTGTCTGATTCTATTTTTTTGCATGTCTGGGTTGGTGTTTGCAAGTCTAAGTATTTGTCTTTGTTGGTTTGAATGTCTAAAGTGTCTGTCTTTCTCTGTTTGTGTGTCTGATTCTATTTGTTTGCATGTCTGGGTTGGTGTTTGCAAGTCCAAGAATTTGTCTTTGTTGGTTTGAATGTCTAAAGTGTCTGTCTTTCTCTGTTTCTGTGTCTGATTCTATTTGTTTACATGTCTGGGTTGGTGTTTGCAAGTCCAAGTATTTGTCTTTTTGGTTAGAATGTCTAAAGTGTCTGTCTTTCTCTGTTTGTGTGTCTGATTATATTTGTTTGCATGTCTGACTTCGTGTTTGCAAGTCCAAGAATTCGTCTTTTTTGGTTTGAATGTCTAAAGTGTCTGTCTTTCTCTGTTTGTGTGTCTGATTCTATTTGTTTGCAAGTCTAGGTTGGTGTTTGCAAGTCCAAGAATTTTTCTTTGTTGGTTTGAATGTCTAAAGTAACTGTCTTTCTCTGTTTATTTGTCTGATTCTATTTGTTTGCATGTCTTGGTTGATGTTTTCAAGTCCAAGTATTTGTCTTTGTTGATTTGAATGTCTAAAGTGTCTGTCTTTCTCTGTTTGTGTGTCTGATTCTATTTGTTTGCATGTCTGGGTTGGTGTTTGCATGTCTGGGTGATGTTTGCAAGTCCAAGAATTTGTCTTTGTTGGTATGAATGTCCAAAGTGTTTGTCTTTCTCTGTTTGGGTGTTTGATTCTATTTGTTTGCATGTCTGGGTTGGTGTTTGCAAGTCCAAGAATTTGTCTTTGTTGGTTTGAATGTCAAAAGTGACTGTCTTTCTCTGTTTGTGTGTCTGATTCTATTTGTTTGCATGTCTGGGTTGGTGTTTACAAGTCCAACTATTTGTCTTTGTTGGTTTGAATGTCTAGGGTGTCTGTCTTTCTCAGTTTGTGTGTCTGATTCTATTTGTTTGCATGTCTGGGTTGATGTTTGCAAATCCAAGAATTTGTCTTTGTTTGTTTGAATGTCTAAAGTGTCTGTCTTTCTCTGTTTGTGTGTCTGATTCTATTTGTTTGCATGTCTGGGTTGGTGTTTGCAAGTCCAAGTATTTGTCATTGTTGGTTTGAATGTCTAAAGTGTCTGTCTTTCTCTGTTTGTGTGTCTGATTCTATTTGTTTGCATGTCTGGGTTGGTGTTTGCAAGTCCATGTATTTGTCTTTGTTGGTTTGAATGTCTAAAGTGCCTGTCTTTCACTGTTTGTGTGTCTGATTCTATTTGTTTGCATGTCTGGGTTGGTGTTTCCATGTCCAAGAATTTGTCATTGTTGGTTTGAATGTCTAAAGGGTCTGTCTTTCTCTGTTTGTGTGTCTGATTCTATTTGTTTGCATGTCTGAGTTGGTGTTTGCAAGTCCAAGAATTTGTCTTTGATGGTTTAAATGTCTAAAGTGTCTGTCTTTCTCTGTTTGTGTGTCTGATTCTATTTGTTTGCATGTCTGGGTTGATGTTTGCAAGTCCAAGAATTTGTCTTTGTTGGTTTGAAGGTCTAAAGTGTCTGTCTTTCTCTGTTTGTGTGTCTGATTCTATTTGTTGGCATGTCAGGGTTGGTGTTTGCAAGTCCAAGAATTTGTCTTTGTTGGTTTGAATGTCTAAAGTGTCTGTCCTTCTCTGTTTGTGTGTCTGATTCTATTTGTTTGCATGTCTGGGTTGATGTTTGCAAGTCCAAGAATTTGTCTTTGTTGGTTTGAATGTCTAAAGTGTCTGTCATTCTCTGTTTGTGTCTGATTCTATTTGTTTGCATGTCTTTGTTGATGTTTGCAAGTCCAAGAATTTTTCATTGATGGTTTGAATGTCTAAAGTGTCTGTCTTCCTATGTTTGTGTGTCTGATTCTATTTGTTTGCATGTCTGGGTTGGTGTTTGCAAGTCCAAGTATTTGTCTTTGTTGGTTTGAATGTCTAAAGTGTCTGTCTTTCTCTGTTTATGTGTCTGATTCTATTTGGTTGCATGTCTGGGTTGGTTTTTGCAAGTCCAATAATTTGTCTTTGATGGTTTGAATGTCTAAAGTGTCTGTCCTTCTCTGTTTGTGTCTGATTCTATTTGTTTGCATGTCTGGGTTAGTGTTTGCAAGTCCAAGAATTTGTCTTTGTTGGTTTGAATGTCTAAAGTGTCTGTCTTTCTCTGTTTGGGTGTTTGATTCTATTTGTTTGCATGTCTGGGTTGATGTTTGCAAGTCCAAAATATTGTCTTTGTTGGTTTGAATGTCTAAAGTGTCTGTCTTTCTCTGTTTGTGTGTTTGATTCTATTTGTTTGCATGTCTTGGTTGGTGTTTGCAAGTCCAAGAATTTGTCAATGTTGGTTTGAATGAAAAAAGTGTCTGTCCTTCTCTGTTTGTGTGTCTGATTCTATTTGTTTGCATGTCGGAGTTGGTGTTTGCAAGTCCAAGTATTTGTCTTTGGTGGTTTGAATGTCTAAAGTGTCTGTCTTTCTCTGTTTGTGTGTCTGATTCTATTTGTTTTCATGTCTGGGTTGCTGTTTGCAAGTCCAAGAATTTGTCTTTGTTGGTTTGAATGCCTTAAGTGTCTGTCTTTCTCTGTTTGTGTGTCTGATTCTATTTTTTTGCATGTCTGGGTTGGTGTTTGCAAGTCCAACTATTTGTCTTTGTTGGTTTCAATGTCTAAAGTGTCTGTCTTTCTCTGTTTTGTGTCTGATTCTATTTGGTTGCATGTCTGGGTTGGTGTTTGCCAGCCCAAGAATTTGTCTTTGTTGGTTTGAATGTCTAAAGTGTCTGTCTTTCTCTGTTTGTGTGTCTGATTCTATTTGTTTGCATGTCTGGGTTGGTGTTTGCAAGTCCAAGTATTTGTCTTTGTTGGTTTGAATGTCTAAAGTGTCTGTCTTTCTCTGTTTGTGTGTCTGATTCTATTTTTTGCATGTCTGGGTTGGTGTTTGCAAGTCTAAGTATTTGTCTTTGTTGGTTTGAATGTCTAAAGTGTCTGTCTTTCTCTGTTTGTGTGTCTGATTCTATTTGTTTGCATGTCTGGGTTGGTGTTTGCAAGTCCAAGAATTTGTCTTTGTTGGTTTGAATGTCTAAAGTGTCTGTCTTTCTCTGTTTCTGTGTCTGATTCTATTTGTTTACATGTCTGGGTTGGTGTTTGCAAGTCCAAGTATTTGTCTTTTTTGGTTAGAATGTCTAAAGTGTCTGTCTTTCTCTGTTTGTGTGTCTGATTATATTTGTTTGCATGTCTGACTTCGTGTTTGCAAGTCCAAGAATTCGTCTTTTTGGTTTGAATGTCTAAAGTGTCTGTCTTTCTCTGTTTGTGTGTCTGATTCTATTTGTTTGCAAGTCTAGGTTGGTGTTTGCAAGTCCAAGAATTTTCTTTGTTGGTTTGAATGTCTAAAGTAACTGTCTTTCTCTGTTTATTGTCTGATTCTATGTGTTTGCATGTCTTGGTTGATGTTTTCAAGTCCAAGTATTTGTCTTTGTTGATTTGAATGTCTAAAGTGTCTGTCTTTCTCTGTTTGTGTGTCTGATTCTATTTGTTTGCATGTCTGGGTTGGTGTTTGCATGTCTGGGTTGATGTTTGCAAGTCAATGATTTGTCTTTGTTGGTTTGAATGTCTAAAGTGCCTGTCTTTCACTGTTTGTGTGTCTGATTCTATTTGTTTGCATGTCTGGGTTGGTGTTTCCATGTCCAAGAATTTGTCATTGTTGGTTTGAATGTCTAAAGTGTCTGTCTTTCTCTGTTTGTGTGTCTGATTCTATTTGTTTGCATGTCTGAGTTGGTGTTTGCAAGTCCAAGAATTTGTCTTTGATGGTTTAAATGTCTAAAGTGTCTGTCTTTCTCTGTTTGTGTGTCTGATTCTATTTGTTTGCATGTCTGGGTTGATGTTTGCAAGTCCAAGAATTTGTCTTTGTTGGTTTGAAGGTCTAAAGTGTCTGTCTTTCTCTGTTTGTGTGTCTGATTCTATTTGTTGGCATGTCAGGGTTGGTGTTTGCAAGTCCAAGAATTTGTCTTTGTTGGTTTGAATGTCTAAAGTGTCTGTCCTTCTCTGTTTGTGTGTCTGATTCTATTTGTTTGCATGTCTGGGTTGATGTTTGCAAGTCCAAGAATTTGTCTTTGTTGGTTTGAATGTCTAAAGTGTCTGTCTTTCTCTATTTGTGTGTCTGATTCTATTTGTTTGCATGTCTGGGTTGGTGTTTGCAAGTCCAAGAATTTGTCTTTGTTGGTTTGAATGTCTAAAGTGTCTGTCTTTCTCTGTTTGTGTGTCTGATTCTATTTGATTGCATGTCTGGGTTGGTGTTTGCAAGTCCAAGTATTTGTCATTGTTGGTTCGAATGTCTAAAGGGTCTGTCTTTCTCTGTTTATGTGTCTGATTCTATTTGTTTGCATGTCTGGGTCGGTGTTTGCAATCCAAGTATTTGTCTTTGTTGGTTTGAATGTCTAAAGTGTCTGTCTTTCTCTGTTTATGTGTCTGATTCTATTGTTTGCATGTCTGGGTTGTGTTTTGCAAGTCCAAGAATTTGTCTTTGTGGTTTGAATGTCTAAAGTGTCTGTCTTTCTCTGTTTGTGTGTCTGATTCTATTTGTTTGCATGTCTGGGTTGGTGTTTGCAAGTCCAAGAATTTGTCTTTGTTGGTTGAATGTCTAAAGTGTCTGTCTTTCTCTGTTTGTGTGTCTGATTCTATTTGTTTGCATGTCTGGGTTGGTGTTTGCAAGTCCAAGAATTTGTCTTTGTTGGTTTGAATGTCTAAAGTGTCTGTCTTTCTCTGTTTGTGTGTCTGATTCTATTTGTTTGCATGTCTGGGTTGGTGTTTGCAAGTCCAAGTATTTGTCTTTGTTGGTTTGAATGTCTAAAGTGTCTGTCTTTCTCTGTTTGTGTGTCTGATTCTATTTGTTTGCATGTCTGGGTTGGTGTTTGCAAGTCCAAGTATTTTTCTTTGTTGGTTTGAATGTCTAAAGTGTCTGTCTTTCCCTGTTTGGGTGTCTGATTCTATTTGTTTGCATGTCTGGGTTGGTGTTTGCAAGTCCAAGAATTTGTCTTTGTTGGTTTGAATGCCTATAGTGTCTGTCTTTCTCTGTCTGTGTGTCTGATTCTATTTGTTTGCGTGTCTGGGTTGGTGATTTTAAGTCCAAGAATTTGCCTTTGTTGGTTTGAATGTCTAAAGTGTCTGTCTTTCTCTGTTTGGGTGTTTGATTCTATTTGGTTGCATGTCTGGGTTGGTGTTTGCAAGCCCAAGAATTTGTCTTTGTTGGTTTGAATATCTAAAGTGTCTGTCTTTCTCTGTTTGTGTGTCTGATTCTATTTTTTGCATGTCTGGGTTGATGTTTGCAAGTCCAAGTATTTGTCTTTGTTGGTTTGAATGTCTAAAGTGTCTGTCTTTCTCTGTTTGTGTGTCTGCTTCTATTTGTTTGCATGTCTGGGTTGGTGTTTGCAAGTCCAAGAATTTGTCTTTGTTGGTTGGAATGTCTAAAGTGTCTGTCTTTCTCTGTTTGTGTGTCTGATTCTATTTGTTTGCATGTCTGGGTTGGTGTTTGCAAGTCCAACTATTTGTCTTTGTTGGTTTGAATGTCTAAAGTGTCTGTCTTTCTCTGTTTGTGTGTCTGATTCTATTTGTTAGCATGTCTGGGTTGGTGTTTGCATGTCCAAGTATTTGTCTTTGTTGGTTTGAATGCCTAAAGTGTCTGTCATTCTCTGTTTGTGTCTGATTCTATTTGTTTGCATGTCTTTGTTGATGTTTGCAAGTCCAAGAATTTTTCATTGATGGTTTGAATGTCTAAAGTGTCTGTCTTCCTATGTTTGTGTGTCTGATTCTATTTGTTTGCATGTCTGGGTTGGTGTTTGCAAGTCCAAGTATTTGTCTTTGTTGGTTTGAATGTCTAAAGTGTCTGTCTTTCTCTGTTTATGTGTCTGATTCTATTTGGTTGCATGTCTGGGTTGGTTTTTGCAAGTCCAATAATTTGTCTTTGATGGTTTGAATGTCTAAAGTGTCTGTCCTTCTCTGTTTGTGTCTAATTCTATTTGTTTGCATGTCTGGGTTAGTGTTTGCAAGTCCAAGAATTTGTCTTTGTTGGTTTGAATGTCTAAAGTGTCTGTCTTTCTCTGTTTGGGTGTTTGATTCTATTTGTTTGCATGTCTGGGTTGATGTTTGCAAGTCCAAAATATTGTCTTTGTTGGTTTGAATGTCTAAAGTGTCTGTCTTTCTCTGTTTGTGTGTTTGATTCTATTTGTTTGCATGTCTGGGTTGGTGTTTGCAAGTCCAAGAATTTGTCAATGTTGGTTTGAATGCCTAAAGTGTCTGTCCTTCTCTGTTTGTGTGTCTGATTCTATTTGTTTGCATGTCGGGGTTGGTGTTTGCAAGTCCAAGTATTTGTCTTTGTTGGTTTGAATGTCTAAAGTGTCTGTCTTTCTCTGTTTGTGTGTCTGATTCTATTTGTTTGCATGTCTGGGTTGGTGTTTGCAAGTCCAAGAATTTGTCTTTGTTGGTTTGAATGCCTTAAGTGTCTGTCTTTCTCTGTTTGTGTGTCTGATTCTATTTTTTTGCATGTCTGGGTTGGTGTTTGCAAGTCCAACTATTTGTCTTTGTTGGTTTCAATGTCTAAAGTGTCTGTCTTTCTCTGTTTATGTGTCTGATTCTATTTGGTTGCATGTCTGGGTTGGTGTTTGCCAGCCCAAGAATTTGTCTTTGTTGGTTTGAATGTCTAAAGTGTCTGTCTTTCTCTGTTTGTGTGTCTGATTCTATTTGTTTGCATGTCTGGGTTGGTGTTTGCAAGTCCAAGTATTTGTCTTTGTTGGTTTGAATGTCTAAAGTGTCTGTCTTTCTCTGTTTGTGTGTCTGATTCTATTTTTTGCATGTCTGGGTTGGTGTTTGCAAGTCTAAGTATTTGTCTTTGTTGGTTTGAATGTCTAAAGTGTCTGTCTTTCTCTGTTTGTGTGTCTGATTCTATTTGTTTGCATGTCTGGGTTGGTGTTTGCAAGTCCAAGAATTTGTCTTTGTTGGTTTGAATGTCTAAAGTGTCTGTCTTTCTCTGTTTCTGTGTCTGATTCTATTTGTTTACATGTCTGGGTTGGTGTTTGCAAGTCCAAGTATTTGTCTTTTTTGGTTAGAATGTCTAAAGTGTCTGTCTTTCTCTGTTTGTGTGTCTGATTATATTTGTTTGCATGTCTGACTTCGTGTTTGCAAGTCCAAGAATTTGTCTTTTTTGGTTTGAATATCTAAAGTGTCTGTCTTTCTCTGTTTGTGTGTCTGATTCTATTTGTTTGCAAGTCTAGGTTGGTGTTTGCAAGTCCAAGAATTTTTCTTTGTTGGTTTGAATGTCTAAAGTAACTGTCTTTCTCTGTTTATTTGTCTGATTCTATTTGTTTGCATGTCTTGGTTGATGTTTTCAAGTCCAAGTATTTGCCTTTGTTGATTTGAATGTCTAAAGTGTCTGTCTTTCTCTGTTTGTGTGTCTGATTCTATTTGTTTGCATGTCTGGGTTTGTGTTTGCATGTCTGGGTTGGTGTTTGCAAGTCCAAGTATTTGTCTTTGTTGGTTTGAATGTCTAAAGTGTCTGTCTTTCTCTGTTTGTGTGTCTGATTCTATTTGTTTGCATGTCTGGGTTGGTGTTTGCAAGTCCAAGTATTTGTCTTTGTTGGTTTGATTGTCTAAAGCGTCTGTCTTTCTCTATTTGTGTGTCTGATTCTATTTGTTTTCATATCTGGGTTGGTGTTTGCAAGTCCAAATATTTATCTTTGTTGATTTAAATGTCTAAAGTGTCTGTCTTTCTCTGTTTGTGTGTCTGATTCTATCTGTTTGCATGTCTGGGATGGTGTTTGCAAGTCCAAATATTTGTCTTTGTTGGTTTGAATGTCTAAAGTGCCTGTCTTTCTCTGTTTGTGTGTCTGATTCTATTTGTTTGCATGTCTGGGTTGGTGTTTGCAAGTCCAAGTATTTGTCTTTGTCGTTTTGAATGTCTAAAGTGTCTTACGTGCACGCACACACGGAAACATCAAAACCATGGGGTTCTCCTGCGTGCTGAACCTGAAATTGTAATTTTCAAGGAGATTCGTTAACCTTTTAGAGTTAACTTACCCTTTTAGGGTTGACCTTTTAGGGTTCACCGACATAATGAACCTGAAAGTGAGTTCTCAGAAATGCTGACTCTGAAAGTGTAATTTTCATGGGGATTATTTGACCTTTTGGGGTTAATTTACACAAGGTTACGTGCGGTTGTTAGGTTAGTCTCGGTTACACTAGGTTACAGTATCTGCATTCACGTTAGGTTCATTTAGGTTCACTTAGCATGGCGCGCCCTAGTGTAACCGAACCTAACCTAACTACCGCACGTAACCTAGTGTAAATTAACCCCAAAAGGTCAAATAATCTCCATTAAAATTACACTTTCAGAGTCAGCATTTCTGAGAACTCAATTTCAGGTTCAGTATGTCGGTGAACCCTAAAAGGTCTACCCTAAAAGGGTAAGTTAACTCTAAAAGGTTAACGAATCTCCTTGAAAATTACAATTTCAGATTCAGCACGTAGGAGAACCCCATGGTTTTGATGTTTCCGTGTGTGCGTGCAAGTAAGACACTTTAGACATTCAAACCGACAAAGACAAATACTTGGATTTGCAAACACCCACCCAGACATGCAAACAAATAGAATCAGACACACAAACAGAGAAAGACAGACACTTTAGACATTCAAACCAACAAAGACAAATATTTAGACTTGCAAACACCAGCTCAGACATGCAAACAAATAGAATCAGACACACAAACAGAGAAAGACAGACACTTTAGACATTTAAATCAACAAAGATAAATATTTGGACTTGCAAACACCAACCCAGGCATGCAAACAAATAGAATCAGACACACAAACAGAGAAAGATAGACACTTTAGACATTCAAACCAACAAAGACAAATACATGGACTTGCAAACACCAACCCAGACATGCAAACAAATAGAATCAGACACACAAACAGAGAAAGACAGACACTTTAGACATTCAAATCAACAAAGACAAATACTTGGACTTGCAAACATCAACCCAGACATGCAAACAAATAGAATCAGACACATAAACAGAGAAAGACAGACACTTTAGACATTCAAACCAACAAAGACAAATTCTTGGACTTGCAAACACCAACCCAGACATGCAAACAAATAGAATCAGACACACAAACAGAGAAAGACAGACACTTTAGACATTCAAACCAAAAAAGACTAGTTCTTGGACTTGCAAAAACCAACTCAGACATGCAAACAAATAGAATCAGACACACAAACAGAGAAAGCCAGACACTTTAGACATTCTAACCAAAAAAGACAAATACTTGGACTTCCAAACACCAACCCAGACATGTAAACAAATAGAATCAGACACACAAACAGAGAAAGACAGACACTTTAGACATTCAAACCAACAAAGACAAATTCTTGGACATGCAAACACCAACCCAGACATGCAAACAAATAGAATCAGACACACAAAAAGAGAAAGACAGACACTTTAGACATTCAAACCAACAAAGACAAATTCTTGGGCTTGCAAACACCAACCCAGACATGCAAACAAATAGAATCAGACACACAAACAGAGAAGGACAGACACTTTAGACATTCAAACCAAGAAAGACAAATACTTGGACTTGCAAACACCAACCCAGACATGCAAACAAATAGAATCAGACACACAAACAGAGAAAGACAGACACTTTAGACATTCAAACCAACAAAGACAAATTCTTGGACTTGCAAACACCAACCCAGACATGCAAACAAATAGAATCAAATACACAAACAGAGAAAGACAGACACTTTAGACATTCAAACCATCAAAGACAAATTCTTGGACTTGCAAACATCAACCCAGACATGCAAACAAATAGAATCAAACACCCAAACAGAGAAAGATAGACACTTTAGACATTCAAACCAACAAAGACAAATTCTTGGACTTGCAAACACTAACCCAGACATGTAAACAAATAGAATCAGACACACAAACAGAGAAGGACAGACACTTTAGACATTCAAACCATCAAAGACAAATTCTTGGACTTGCAAAAACCAACCCTGACATGCAACCAAATAGAATCAGACACATAAACAGAGAAAGACATACACTTTAGACATTCAAACCAACAAAGACAAATACTTGGACTTGCAAACACCAACCAAGACATGCAAACAAATAGAATCAGACACACAAACAGAGAAAGACAGACACTTTAGACATTCAAACCATCAATGACAAATTCTTGGACTTGCAAACAATAACCCAGACATGCAAACAAATAGAATCAGACACACAAACAGAGAATGACAGACACGTTAGACATTCAAACCAACAAAGACAAATACTTGGACATGCAAACACCAACCCAAACATGCAAACAAATAGAATCAGACACACAAACAGAGAAAGACAGACACTTTAGACTTTCAAACCAACAAAGACAAATAGTTGGACGTTCAAACACCAACCAAGACATGCAAACAAATAGAATCAGACACACAAACAGAGAAAGATAGACACTTTAGACATTCCAACCAACAAAGACAAATTCTTGGACTTGCAAACACCAACCCAGACATGCAAACAAATAGAATCAGACACACAAACAGAGAAAGACAGAAAGTTTAGACATTCAAACCAACAAAGACAAATTCTTGGACTTGCAAACACCAACCCAGACATGCAAACACATAGAATCAGACACACAAACAGAGAAAGACAGACACTTTAGACATTCAAACCCCCAAAGACAAATACTTGGACTTGCAAACATCAACCCAGACATGCAAACAAATAGAATCAGAAACAAAAACAGAGAAAGACAGACACTTTAGACATTCAAACCAACAAAGACAAATTTTTGGGCTTGCAAACACCAACCCAGACATGCAACCAAATAGAATCAAACACCAAACAGAGAAAGCCAGACACTTTAGACATTCAAACCGACAAAGGCAAATTCTTGGACTTGCAAACACCCACCCAGACATGCAAACAAATAGAATCAGACACACAAACAGAGAAAGACAGACACTATAGGCATTCAAACCAACAAAGACAAATTCTTGGACTTGCAAACACCAACCCAGACATGCAAACAAATAGAATCAGACACACAAACAGAGAAAGACAGACACTTTAGACATTCAAACCAACAAAGACAAATACTTAGACTTGCAAACACCAACCCAGACATGCAAACAAATAGAATCAGACACATAAACAGAGAAAGACAGACACTTTAGACATTCAAACCAACAAAGACAAATAGTTGGACTTGCAAACACCAACCCAGACATGCAAAAAATAGAATCAGACACACAAACAGAGACAGACAGACACATTAGGCATTCAAACCAACAAAGACAAATTCTTGGACTTGCAAACACCAACCCAGCCATGCAAACAAATAGAATCAGACACAAACAGAGAAAGACAGACACTTTAGACATACAAACCAACAAAGACAAATTCTTGGGCTTGCAAACACCACCCAGACATGCAAACAAATAGAATCAGACACACAAACAGAGAAGGACAGACACTTTAGACATTCAAACCAACAAAGACAAATTCTTGGACTTGCAAACACCAACCCAGACATGCAAACAAATAGAATCAGACACACAAACAGAGAAAGAGAGACACTTTAGACATTCAAACTAACAAAAACAAATTCTTGGACTTGCAAAGACCAACACAGACATGCAAAAAAAAGAATCAAACACACAAACAGAGAAAGACAGATACTTTAGACATTCAAACCATCAAAGACAAATTCTTGGACTTGCAAACATCAACCCAGACAAGTAAACAAATAGAATCAGACACAAAAACAGAGAAAGACTGACACTTTAGACATGCAAACCAACAAAGACAAATTCTTGGGCTTGCAAACACCAACCCACACATGCAACCAAATAGATTCAAACACCCAAACAGAGAAAGACAGACACTTTAGACATTCAAACCAACAAAGGCAAATTCTTGGACTTGCAAAACCCAACCCAGACATGCAAACAAATAGAATCAGACACACAAACAGAGAAAGACAGACACTTTAGACATTCAAACCAACAAAGACAAATTCTTGGACTTGCAAACACCAACCCAGACATGCAAACAAATAGAGTCAGACAAACAAATAGAGAAAGACAGACACTTTAGACATTCAAACCAAAAAAGATAAATACTTAGACTTGCAAACACCAACCCAGACATGCAAACAAATAGAATCAGACACACAAACAGAGAAAGACAGACACTTTAGACATTCAAACCAACAAGAACAAATACTTGGCTTTGCAAACACCAACCCAGACATGCGAACAAATAGAATCAGACACACAAACAGAGAAAGACAGACACTTTAGACATTCAAACCAACAAAAACAAATTCTTGGGCTTGCAAACACCAACCCAGACATGCAAACAAATAGAATCAGACACACAAACAGAGAAGGACAGACACTTTAGACATTCAAACCAACAAAGACAAATACTTGGACTTGCAAACACCAACCTAGACATGCAAACAAATAGAATCAGACACACAAACAGAGAAAGACGGACACTTTAGACATTCAAACAAACAAAGACAAATTCTTGGACTTGCAAACACCAACCCAGACATGCAAACAAATAGAATCAAACACACAAACAGAGAAAGACAGACATTTTAGACATTCAAACCATCAAAGACAAATTCTTGGACTTGCAAACATCAACCCACACATGCAAACAAATAGAATCAGACACACAAACATAGAAAGACAGACACTTTAGACATTCAAACCAACAAAGACACATTCTTGGACTTGCAAACACTAACCCAGACATGTAAACAAATAGAATCAGACACATAAACAGAGAAGGACAGACACTTTAGACATTCAAACCATCAAAGACAAATTCATGGACTTGCAAAAACCAACCCAGACATGCAACCAAATAGAATCAGACACATAAACAGAGAAAGAAAGACACTTTAGACATTCAAACCAACAAAGACAAATACTTGGACTTGCAAACATCAACCCACACATGCAAACAAATAGAATCAGACACACAAACATAGAAAGACAGACACTTTAGACATTCAAACCATCAATGACAAATTCTTGGACTTGCAAACACCAACCCAGACATGCAAACAAATAGAATCAGACAAACAAACAGAGAATGACAGACACTTTAGACATTCAAACCAACAAAGACCAATACTTGGACATGCAAACACCAACCCAGACATGTAAACAAATAGAATCAGACACACAAACAGAGAAAGACAGACACCTTAGACATTCAAACCAACAAAGACAAATAGTTGGACTTGCAAACACCAACCCAGACATGCAAACAAATAGAATCAGACACACAAACAGAGAAAGACAAACACTTTAGACATTCCAACCAACAAAGACAAATACTTGGACTTGCAAACACCAACCCAGACATGCGAACAAATAGAATCAGACACACAAACAGAGAAAGACAGACACTTTAGACATTCAAACCAACAAAGACAAATACTTGGACTTGCAAACATCAACCCAGACATGCAAACAAATAGAATCAGACACACAAACAGAGAAAGACAGACACTTTAGACATTCAAACCAACAAAGACAAATTCTTGGGCTTTCAAAAACCAACCCAGACATGCAACCAAATAGAATAAAACACCCAAACAGAGAAAAACAGACACTTTAGACATTCAAACCAACAAAGGCAAATTCTTAGACTTGCAAACACCAACCCAGACGTGCAAACAAATAGAATCAGACACACAAACAGAGAAAGACAGACACTATAGGCATTCAAACCAACAAAGACAAATTCTTGGACTTGCAAACACCAACCCAGACATGCAAATAAATAGAATTAGACACCCAAACAGTAAAAGACAGACACTTTAGACATTCAAACCAACAAAGAAAAATACTTGGACTTGCAAACACCAACCCAGACATGCAAACAAATAGAATCAGACACACAAACAGAGAAAGACAGACACTTTAGACATTCAAACCAACAAAGACAAATACTTGGGCTTGCAAACACCAACCCAGACATGGAAAACAATAGAATGAGACACACAAACAGAGAAAGACAGACACTTTAGACATTCAAACCAACAAAGACAAATTCTTGGACTTGCAAACACCAACCCAGACATGCAAACAAATAGAATCAGACACACAAACAGAGAAAGACAGACACTTTAGATGTTCAAACCAACAAAGACAAATTCTTGGACTTGCAAACACCAACCCAGATATGCAAAAAAATAGAATCAGACAAACAAACAGAGAAAGACAGAAACTTTAGACATTCAAACCATCAAAGACAAATTCTTGGACTTGCAAAAACCAACCCAACATGCAACCATATAGAATCAGACACATAAACAGAGAAAGAAAGACACTTTAGTCATTCAAACCAACAAAGACAAATACTTGGACTTGCAAACACCGACCCAGACATGCAAACAAATAGAATCAGACACATAAACAGAGAAAGACAGACCCTTTAGACATTCAAAACAACAATTAAAAATACTTGGACTTGCAAACACCAACCCAGACATGCAAACAAATAGACTCAGAAACACAAACGGAGAATGATAGACACTTTAGACATTCAAACCAACAAAGACAAATACTTGGACTTGCAAACACCAACCCAGACATGCAAACAAATAGAATCAGAGACACAAAGAGAGAAAGACAGACACTTTAGACATTCAAACCAACAATGACAAATACTTGGACTTGCAAACACCAGCCCAGACATGCAAACAAATAGAATCAGACACACAAACAGAGAATGACAGACACTTTAGACATTCAAACCAACAAAGACAAATTCTTGGACTTGCAAACACCAACCCAGACATGCAAACAAATAGAATCAGACACACAGACAGAGAAGGACAGACACTTTAGGCATTCAAACCAACAAAGAAAAATTCTTGGACATGAAAACACCAAGCCAGACATGCAAACAAATAGAATCAGACACACAAAAAGAGAAAGACAGACACTTTAGACATTCAAACCAACAAAGACAAATTCTTGGACTTGCAAACATCAACCCAGACATGCAAACAAATAGAATCAGACACACAGACAGAGAAGGACAGACACTTTAGGCATTCAAACCAACAAAGAAAAATTCTTGGACATGAAAACACCAAGCCAGACATGCAAACAAATAGAATCAGACACACAAACAGAGAAAGACAGACACTTTAGACATTCAAACCAACAAAGACAAATTCTTGGACTTGCAAACACCAACCCAGACATGCAAACAAATAGAGTCAGACATAGAAACAGAGAAAGACAGAAACTTTAGACATTCAAACCATCAAAGACAAATTCTTGGACTTGCAAAAACCAACCCAGACATGCAAACAAATAGAATTAGACACACAAACAGAGAAAGACAGACACTTTAGACATTCAAACCAACAATGACAAATTCTTGGAAATGGAAACACCAACCCAGACATACAAACAAATAGAATCAGACACACAAACAGTGAAATACAGACACTTTAGACATTCAAACCAACAAAGACAAATACATGGACTTGCAAACACCAACCCAGACATGCAAACAAATAGAATCAGACACACAAACAGAGAAGGACAGACACTTTAGACATTCAAACCAACAATGACAAATACTTGGACTTGCAAACACCAACCCAGACATGCAAACAAATAGAATCAGACACACAAACAGAGAAAGACAGACACTTTAGACATTCAAACCAACAAAGACAAATTCTTGGACTTGCAAACATCAACCAAGACATGCAAACAAATAGAATCAGACACACAAACTGAGAAAGACAGACACTCTAGACATTCAAACCAACAAAGACAAATAGTTGGGCTTGTAAACACCAACCCAGACATGCAAACAAATAGAATCAGACACACAAACAGAGAAAGACAGACACTTTAGACATTCAAACCAACAATGACAAATACTTGGACTTGCAAACACCAACCCAGACATGCAAACAAATAGAATCAGACACACAAACAGGGAAAGAAAGACACTTTAGACATTCAAACTAACAAAAACAAATTCTTGGACTTGCAAAGACCAACACAGACATGCAAAAAAAAAGAATCAAACACACAAACAGAGAAAGACAGACACTTTAGACATTCAAACCAACAAAGACAAATTCTTGGACTTGCAAACATCAACCCAGACATGCAAACAAATAGAATGAGACAGCCAAACAGAGAAAGACAGACACTTTAGACATTCAAACCAACAAAGACAAATTCTTGGGCTTGCAAACACCAACCCAGACACGCAAACAAATAGAATCAAACACCCAAACAGAGAAAGACAGACACTTTAGACATTCAAACCAACAAAGACAAATTCTTGGACTTGCAAACACCAACCCAGACATGCCAACAAATAGAATCATACACACAAACCGAGAATGACAGACACTTTAGACATTCAAACCAACAAAGACAAATTCTTGAACTTGTAAATATCAACCCAGACATGCAAACAAATCGAATCAAAAGTATTAAAAATATGGGGGCCCGCGGGCACTTGGGGGACCGGGTGCATTTGGGGGCCCGGGGCACTTTGGGGTCTAGGGGGGCCTTTGGGGGCTCGGGGGGCCTTTGGGGGCTAGGGGGCCATTCGGGGGCCCAGGGGGCCTTTGGGGCCTGGGGGTACTTTGGGGTTGGGGTAGGGGGGCCCTTTGGGGTTGGTGCAGGGGGCCCTTTGGGGTTGGGGTAGGGGGGCACTTTGGGGTTGGGGTAGGGGACCTCATAACATTGTTCAAACGGAACTTGTGTATTATAACGACCACAGAGTTTCACCCTCAAATCATCTTCTAAATCATCTTCTAAAATGCCTCAAACGGTTTCGCTTAAATCATCTTCTAAAATGTTCAAAACGGTTTCGAACAAATAATCCCTAAACGTAATTTCTGCGCGTTCCTTTTGTTTTGGCATCCCTGCGCTGTCACATTTGAAATTCCTAGGAAACCATTTCCCGCGTTAATCTCATCATCTCATAGGTGTTCCTAGTTACACTATCATGGTTTCGACAGAATATTAATTTTATCCCTCAGACCTAAAGATCAAAGAAGCCGTATTTAAAAAATAGAATATTAATTTTCTCTCTAACCTAAAGACCGTTTATCCCTCAGACCTAAGATCAAAGAAGCCATATTTGTTTCTTAATTCCCCTTTCATAAATCAATAATTCCCCTCGATTATGTAAAAGAATTTCTCAGAAATTCACTTCCCCCTCGTGGATCAATACATTGTTTATATGGTTAGGCACATGCGCACTCAATTGTAGGTGGCAGCACGGTGTTCGTTCCGTATTCATTATGGCCTTTCTACTAGAAACCAGTTTCCCCACACGTTTTAGTTGTATAACAGCGGTAGATCTGTTTATTTTCGTTTCAAAGGCAGCCTTTAGGCCTCAGATGTGTGAATATATTAGTTTGGACTACATTCATTCCATTTACGGTATAAACGATTTTCAACTGTGTTTTATTTTAGAAGACTGTTCTATGTTTTCGGTGATTTTTATCAGGTGGCAAGCCTGCCAGGGGTTGTCATGCTGACTTTCACCTGAATCTAGTCTACAAAAATTGGATATTTATACGTCTCATGCAATCCCTTAAGTTTTTCATTACAGATAATGAATAATCAGCACTTTAAGTGATTTTTTTTTTTGGGGGGGGGGGATAGGGCATCCCCTTGACCCCTGCTCTCAATAATGAGTATATGAATGAGATTATATAAATTTATCCATAACAAAACTGTTAGAACTTGTCCCTAGGGAACCTAAAGTCAACCAAACCGTTCTTGGCAAGTAATGGTGAGTAAAGAAAAGCCTTTGTCAAGAATAGTTAAAACTGTAGAAAGAACGGAAACTTGATAATAAAAATAAATGTTAAATTGAATCCACTTTGATACCAAACTACAAAATTTAAATGTTTCAAGCTTAAGAATAATTTGCATCACTTAAGAAAGGGGGAGAAGACCGTCAAAAGGGCCAACTTTTGATTATGATTACACCAAAAAAAGATTGAAACGCTTCAGAATTCAAAGATCTCAACCTACATAATAAAGAGTTATATAAAGGGTCTCAATCGACAGAAACAAATAGTTTCATATTTTTCCGACAGAGGATAGTCACGGGTACGTGTTTTCTGTTTACTTTTTTTTCTTTAAGTGGCAGTAGCACTGTCTATATAGGTCTGATAGAGATTATTTTCAATTTTTGGAATGTGCTTTAATACTACTACTACTAACAACTCACCGCGGCAACAAGCCACCTTAGACCAACACAGCTACGCATGCCCCTCCTCCATCCAAATCTATTCAAAGCCTTCCCTTTTTACACCCTCCCAGTAAATTCCCATTTTCATTAAATCTTTGTTCATGACGTCCTCCACTCCAGACGAGGACAACCTGCTTTCCGTTTAGCCCTAGAAGGTTGGCCGAAAAGTACAATCTTCAGCAATCTGTCATCCTTCATCCACACAACGTGCCCCAGCCACCACAACCTTTCTTTCATTATAGCCCTAGAAAGCGGTATTGAACAACATTTTTCGTACAGCCTAATGTTGAAATACGGTCAGTCAGCTGGATACTCAGAACATCCATAAGCAATTTCTCTGGAAAACATATAGCAAATCTTCATACCCTTTTCGGAGCTCCCATGCTTCAGAGCTATATTTGGCTACTGTCATCACTGTAGATTCTAATGTTCTAATCTTGCTTTGCAGCCTTATTTTTCTATTCTTCAAAAAAATTTTAACTGTGAAAAAACACCCTGAGCCTTGGCTATTCTACTTTTAACATTTTGATTGCTCCCACCATCTTTACTAATAATACTACCAAGGTAAGTGAAGCTGCCCACCTGATAAATCTTTTCGCTACCTAACGTCACCTTTTCATCTTCACTTATTCCTATCTTTAGTGACAGAGTCTTCTTAACATTATTTTCAAACCTATTCTAGCACCCTGAACTCGCAAAACCTCTAAAAGTTCATTTATTTTGCTCACACGATCATCTATGATGCTTAAATCATCAGCATAATCTAAGTCCAAGAGACTTTTTCCTCTCCATTTGATTCCGAGGTCTCCCATTGCCTTTCCTGTGCTCCTTAAGACAAAGCCCATCAAAATAATCCATATAAAGAGGGATACAACACACCCCTGTCTAACTCCTGAAATTAATACAAAACCTGCTGTTAACCTCATTTCCTACCTTAACCGCAGCAGTGTTATTCTCGTACATAGCACTAATCACTTTAATGCATTTGTCTGGTATACCATACAAGGATAAAACCTTTACTAAAGCTCTTCTATCAACAGAATCGAACGCTTGCTCATAATCTATAAAACTGAGGACCAAAGGTGTTTGACAACTCAGACACTTCACAATTATTAACCTAAGAGTGAAAATTTGGTCGACGCATCCTCTACCTTTTCTAAGACCGCACTGTTCTTCTCTTAAAACTTTGTCTACGGCATCTCTCCGTCTAAAAAATATCATACTACTAAGTAATTTGCTACCTGATGAGACCAGACTAATGCCTCGATAATTACCAGACTCACTTTTATCACCTTTCTTATAAAGTGGCTTAATTAAGGTTTTCCTAAAATCGTTCGGTACTTCCCCTTTCAAAAATCATATTCATAATCTTCAGTAACTTATTTCTAACTTCAGAGCGTAAAGAGCGAGGCGTTGAGGAGGGGACAACCCCTTTAATATACGGAATAATTTCTGTGCGTTTTAAGTTTTAATGTCTGTCGCTCTTTACTTTCAGTTAAACAATTTTTTTTTTTATTTAATTTCTGGACGTTTTTTAATTAATGCAGGTTTGATTTTGGCTCACCGTACATGAATAATTAAAACGAAATTTGCATATCAGTTTTACTTGTTTTGGCTAAATGGCTTTCTCGAAATTTTGTTCTGACGTAACTTACGATTAACTTACGTAACGAACTTCTATATTCGTATGTTTTTATTATGTATGTTAGGGAGTTTACCCCTAGCCAATACCTCGCTCTTTACACTAAAGTTCGAAATTCGGTTTGAATCACAAAACACTGAATCACAAAGGCCGGTTAATTAGAATAGATAGCTCTTTTGAAAGTACTAAAAAAAACTTTAGCGTAAAGGCTGAGGTATTGACTAGGGGGCAAACCCCCTCATATACGTAATAAATTCTGTTTGTCTAAGTTTTAATGTTGCTCCTTACTTTCAGTTGAAAAGAACTTGTTTTTTTATTTAATTTTGATCGTTTTTTAAATAATGCTGGGAAATCTGGCGCCCCCTTCATAGAAATGTCGCTTCCCCCAAGGAAACATCCTCCATGGAAAAATCCTCCCCCGTCAAACTTCTATAGCATGATTCTCTGATACGATGAATCTGATGGTGTGATTTTCATTAAAGTTCTATGACCTTTAAGGGTTGTTTCCCCCTTTTTTCGAAAACAAGGCAAATTTTCTTAGGCGCGTAACTTTTGATGGGTAAGACTAAACTTAATGAAACTTATATATTTGAAATCAGCATAAAAATCTGATTTTATTGATGTATCTATTGGTATCACAATTCTGGTTTTTAGAGTTTCGATTACTGTTGAGACGGGTCGCTCCTTACTTAGAGTACGTTACCACGAACTGTTTGAAAAACAGTTGCAACACAATCAAGTGCCATTTTCAGCCATTCCTTGCTGCCAAACAACGCTTCAAAACACTTTCGAGCAAAGCTGTGTCTTCAGTCACCGGGTCTTAAGCGTGTTTAGCGGGTTGGACAAAAATTGTTTTCAGGTACTTCGTGTTCAGCCCAGCAAAACTTAAAAGCTTATTTATCTTACGAGTTCCAAACGTGTTGGACACAGTTTCTTAAAAATTGCAACATGCCAAAATCCCATGGTTGAACGCGAGTTCTAAAAAGACCCAAACCCATGTTGAACACGGCACACAAAACGATAATTTACACAACTCGTGTCGAACTCCGTGTTGGATGTGGGGCGCCTGAAAACAGAGCTCAAATCAATTTATATTATAATTATATTATATTTATATTATTATATATAATTATATTATAATTATATTTATATATTATATTATATTATATAATTAGCTGGTAACTCTCGTTGAAAACTTTGTCTTTCCGAAGACTTACTGCCATACATTGGCACATTCATCCTTCAACAATTATACAGTCCACACAAGATGAGCTGCTATTACAATAGTAATTACTTGCAAGCCTCATTTGACTGAGTTTATTCATTTCAGACTTCATTCATTTGTGGATCATACAGCATAAAGGCATACCCGCGATAAGGAGTTGAGGAGTAAGTTGGCCTCTCTGTGTGGGGAGGGGGATCGCTACACTCTTAAAAATTACTTTTTTAGGTTCAGATGTTTGTCAAAATACCTGCGTTTGTTCTGCTTTATTTCACTGACTGAAAACTTTCTTTGATTTTACTTTTCACTATTTCTGGATTTTGAAACTAAAAATTAAAAAATACATATGTGTGGATTAATGAACCGAACAGTGAGTTTGTTCGTTTATATATTGAATATCAAAATTTAGTTCAGTTTCAAAATTTCACATAATTAGTAACGGTGTGGACACCGTACTAAACATTACAAAATTCAATTATAAACTTTGCAAGCAGTTTCTTAAAAAATATGGAAAAAAATTGTATATATACATCTCCTGTTATTCTTCTTTGGTTGTGGAAGATTACGGAAGATTTTTCTATGAAATTTTTTCGGAAATTATGGGTATTTAAAATATAAATTAAGTAGACAGGTCTCTTAGTGATGAAGCAGGACCATTGGCAGGGAAAGGAAGAATGCTTTAGGATCAATGATCGCAAAAAAAATAATCTCAGGAAGTTTACGATTTTTCCCTTATTTCTCAATATTTATCGCATAATTCCTGGTTTTGTAGTTTTACGAACTTGATTCTTTCAACCCAAAATGCGAAGCTCTTCCCTCAAAATAAATTCCGGTTTACGTATCTGACCGTGGGTATTGAAGTTGCACCACGTACAGATTGAAAAGCACTGGAAGGCTCAACTGGAAGCATTGGGAAGCACTGGCAGAGGAGTCCGAGGCACGAAGTCACGTATAATTACATCGTCAATTTCCTTCGACCAAATTGTCACTCTTTGATTAATAATTGAAGATTTCCCGAACCATAAAACCTTTTCAGTCCTCGGTTTTATAGATTATAAACAGGTGGATGACTCATCCGATGGAACAGCTTTAGCAAATGTCTTATCCTTGTCTGGTATTAATTAAAAAAAACTTTTTCCACGAAATAAGTTTTTCAAAAACAAAAAAGATCTCTATTAAACCGAAAATGAACAAAAATAGAATCAAATAATCTACCAAGCATACAGCTACCACAAATCAGCATTAACAAATAAATAAAACCCAAAACGAACAGAAATTAAAATAAATAACAGAGTCAAACTAAAAACGAGCAGAAATTAATATGATTAGGGTGATATGAGTTCAAAACACCATTGCTTTCTAAAAGCCAGAATATAATTTGTACTTTACTGAAAAAATTCAAATGAATGTTCATTGTCAGTTTAATATACATGTGTTGATATTTGTTCCTTAAAATCTTAATTGATTTTTGATTCTTAAAGCTATAAAAGTGAAAACGTTTAAAAGAAATATCAAATGCTATATCAAAATGTTGATCGAAAATGTGTGGTGGAATGATGGGCGTGGGGGTGATTCTCCCTCCGATTACTTTCGACTATTAAAAAGGGCATTAGCCCTCTTAATTTCCAATCGAATGAGCTTTTTTTGAAGTTTTTACGACAACGCTTTCTATAAAAGCCTTATATGCCCCCAGGGAATAACTTATAACCTTAGCCCTGAAGGTTGTGGGGGGAGGGGGAGGTTTTGATATTTAAATACATAATTTCTGACCCTTTAACTACGTTCAACAAAATGGCTATATCAAAAAGTTGATCGGAAGTGTTTGGGGAAATGATGGGCGGGGGGAGGGGACATTTGCCCGCCGATCACTTTTAACTATTAATAAGGGCAATATCCCTCTCAATTTCCAATTGAATGAGCCCTTTTTGAAATTTCTACGACAGCACTTTCTTTAAGAACCTTATATACCCCAGGGCATAAGTTACAACCTTTGCACCGGGGGTTGTTGGGGGTTTGTCAGCCTCAAAAACATAATTTCCGGACCTTTTCACTACATTGAACAAAATGGCTATATCAAAATTTTGATTGGATGTGTTCGGGAAATGATGGGCGTCAGAAAGGGGCTAGTTGCCCTCCAGTCACTTTCGACTATTAAAAATGGCACAGGCCCTTTCAATTTCTAATTGAATGATCCCTTTTTGAAGTTTCTACGACAGCACTTTCTATAAAAGCCTTGTATGCCCCAAGGGTATAACTTACAACCCTTGTCCTGAGGTCTTTCGGGGGGGGGGTCATCCTCAAAGCCCTAATTTCCAGATGTTTCAACTACGTTGAACAAAATGGCTATCTCAAAACTTTGATTGGATGTGTTTGGGGAAATGGTGGGCGTGAGAGGGGGGTTAGTTGCCCTCCAATCACTTTTGACTGTAAAAAAGGGCACTAGCCCTTTCAATTTCCAATCGAATGGAACCCTTTTAGAAGTTTCTACAACAACGCTTTCTATAAAAAAAACATTATATGCCCCGAGGGTATAACTTTCAACCTTGCCCTGAGGGCTGTGGGGAGTTGTCATTCT
This sequence comes from Artemia sinica, assembly GCA_027921565.1. Classification (NCBI taxonomy): domain Eukaryota; kingdom Metazoa; phylum Arthropoda; class Branchiopoda; order Anostraca; family Artemiidae; genus Artemia; species Artemia sinica. Next base: position 51,468,607 of record CM051271.1, read on the forward strand.
CAAAGAACTAATTTCCAGAACTTTCAACTATGTAGAACTAAATGGTTATCTCAAAATTTTGATTGGATATGTTTGGGGAAGTGATGGGCGTGGGGGGGGGACATTCGCCCTCCAGTCACTTTCGACTATTAAAAAGGGCACAGGCCCTTTCAATTTCCAATTGCATGAGCTGTTTTTAAAGTTTCTACGACAACGCTTTCTATAAAAATCTTATATGCCCTCTTGGCATAGCTTACAACCCTTGCACTGAGGGCATTGGGGGGGGGGGGGGGGTTGTCGTCCTCAAAGACCCAATTTCCAGAACTTTCAACAACGTTGAACAAATTGGCTATCTCAAAATTTTTATTGGATGTGTTTGGAGAAATAGTGGGCGTGAGAGGGGTGTTATTTGCCCTCCAATGACTTTCAACTATTAAAAAGGGCACTAGTCCTTTCAATTTCCAATCGAATGAGCCCTTTTTAAAGCTTCCACGACAACTCCTTCGATACGAAGTGGCCAGGTCTAAAAAAATAATAATAAAACAAGAAATTATGCCAACATCGTTCTTTATACAGGCAGCGCTATTGCGCTGCCTCTGATGCCTGACAAATACATCAAAGTGATTAGTGCTATGTACAAGAATAACACTGATGCAGTTAAGGTAGGCAATGAGGGTAGTTGCTAGTTTCGTATTAAATGAGGTGCTAAAAAGATTCGTGTTCTATCCACATTTACATGGACGATTTTGACGGACTTTGTCCTGAGAAACACGGTAATGGCTATAAATGAGCATTGAGACAAATGGGAAGGTAAAACTCTCCAAGACTCAGGTTATGAAGATGATTTCAGTGTCCTAGATAAAAATGCTATCAAAGGTTTCGAGAGTTCAGGGTGCAAGAGTAGGTTCGAAAATTAGTATTAAGAATACTAAGTTACTTGGACAAGAAGAGGTGAAGGTAAAGAGGTGATGTTTTTTAACCAGAAGATCGATCAAGTGGATAGCTTCACTTGCTTGGATAATGTTATTTGTGAAGACCGTGGATGCTTCAAAGATTCAGAAAGCAGGATAGCCAAAGCCCATTGTGGGTTTTTGCAGTTGAAAAAAAAGCGTGAAAGAATAAGAAGACAAGTCTGCGAACCAAGATTAGAATAGTGAAAGCTATGGTGATGACAGCGGTCAAGAAAGCTGTGGTTCTGAGACGCGGGCACCTCAGAAGACAGAGGGATTGTCTACTAATAGTTTTGGGTATCCGTTTAATTGAGGGTATATCAAACAACACAGCTGTACGAAGATGTAGTTCTATCTCAGTTTCTTTGAGTTTAATCAGATAAAGCTTAATTTGGCTAGGGCATGTTTTGCGGATGAAGTATGACAGATTTTCAGGGACTGTCCTTTTCAGCCATCCATCTAGGTCCAATTGAAAAGTCATGGCTTAATGGGGTGGGAAGAGGTTGTAAGAAAGAAAATGAAGGAAATTGGAACTTCTTTGGACGGGGCAAAGAGGCAATATTTGAATAGATAACGTTAGATCTAGAGTGGGATGCAGAAAAAGTTGAGTATGAGGAACACATCATCATATACTTATTGTAATCGTAATAAGAACTTTAGCATACCTAAATTACTAAATTCCTCGTTAACATCCATTGTGATGACTAGGCCATTGTTTGGTAATGCAAGAGCCCATCCAAGAGCAGAAAATCCTGTAAAAGTGCCTACGTCTAACACTCTTTTTCCACCAATGGATCTGATAAGATTTTGACAAAGTTGAATCACTTCTGGGGCTCCCAGCATACGGTATCTTGGATGCTGAAGCGTCAAATCCAGTAGCTTTTGTTGAGCTGGGTGAAGTCTGGAAAACATATATTATCTTAAAAATGCTCGGGTATCTGTTTTTGCGCAGAATTATGTATCTTGTGGACTAGTTAAAAGATTTTCAGGACTCCTGAAGTGCATAATTTGCACTTTACTGAAAAAAATATAAATGTTTTTACTTTTATAACTTTAATAAATCAAATAATATTAAGATTTTGACTACTAGATATCAGTAAATGTATATTAAACTGACAAAGCACTTTCATTTGTATTTTATTCAGTAAAGTGCAAATTATGTTCTGGCCTTGGGAAGGCATAGGGGTTTTGAGCCCAACTTATGTTAATTTCTGCTCGTTTTGAGTTTGACTTGGTTATTTATTGTAATTTCTGCTCGTTTTTGGTTTCATTTATTTATCGATGCTGATTTGTGGTAGTTTCACGCTTGGTAGATTATTTGATTTATTTTTGCTCATTTTTTGTTTAACGGAGTTCTTTACTTGTCTTTGAGAAACTTATTTTGTGGAAAAATTTTTTTTAATTAATTTCTGTTCGTTTTATATTGACACAGTCTTTTCAGAGAAAAAGAAAATAATACTTTAAATCTTTTCGTTTTTTTAAGAATTTATAGTTTTGCCTGCTATTTGTATGCTGGAGAAAAATTTTCAGCAATTTTTAACAACATACACCCTCTTAAAAATCTAGACATAAATAGTAGTGTTTAATTTAGTTTCATACCTCATCTAGTTGACCTGAAATGGAAAACTTGATGCCATTCCCAAAAAAAAATCTGTTTACTTTCTTTGATAGCTTAGATACACTTACACTATTTTGACTTGCTTAAATTTTAAGAGCAGAAGCAGCCCCAAAAGTTTGAACATAATACCCTCAGTCGTTCGTGGGATACTGCTGAGATACCTTATTGGGAATTAGCATTAACACAGTGCATTTTGATTTGATCTTATGGCAACATTTAGTTTTTAAACATAAAGTCAAATGGGAGGGTGGGCGTGGGAGGGGGATTAGTTTCCCTCCAATCACTTTCGACTATTAAAAGGGCATCAACCCTTTCTATTTTTAATCCAATGACCCCTTTTCGAAGTTCCTACGACAACTCCTTTTATACAAAGTGCCCTGGTCTAAACAACAACAACAACTGAAAAATAATACATTATATCCACATCGATTTTTACTATAAAAATGTCAAGCCTTCCAGTTACTTTCGACTATTAAAAAGGGCACTCAGCCTTTCAAATTCCAATCGAATGAGCCTTTTTCGAGTTTCAACGACAACACTTCCTATAAACACCTTGTATGGCCCCAGGGCATAAATTACAACTCTTACCTAAGGGCTGTGAGGGTGGTTTTCATCCTCTAAGACCTAATTTCCAGAACTTTCAACTGCGTTACACAAAATGGCTATCTCAAAATTTTGATTGGATATGTCTGGGAAATGGTGGGCGTGAGAGGGGCGTTAGTCTTTCTCCAATCACTTTCAACTATTAAAAAAGGCACTATCCCTTTCAATTTCCAATCAAATGAGCCCATTCGAAGTTTCTATGACAACGCTTTCAATAAAAACCTTATATGCCCCCAGGGGATAACTTACAAACCTCGCCCTGAGGGCTGGGTGGGGGGGGTTTTCATCCTCACAGACCTAATTTCCAGAACTTTCTACTACGTCGAACAAAATGGCTATCTGAAAATTTTGATTGGATGTGTTTGGGGGAATGGTGGGTGTGAGAGAGGGGTTAGTTAGCGTCCAATCACTTTCAACTATTAAAAAGGGCACTATCCCTCTCAATTTCCAATTGAATGAGCCGCTTTTGAAGTTTTTACGACAACTCTATCATTAAAAACATTATATGCCCCCTGGGCATAACTTACAACCTTTGCCCTGGGGACACTCGGGGGTTTGTCATCCTTAAATATATTACTTCCAGAACTTTCAACTACGTTGAACAAAATGGCTATCTCTTAGCTTTGATTGACTGTGTTTTGGGAAATGGAGGGCGTGAGAGGGGGGTTAATTACTCTCCACTCACTTTCGACAATTAAAAAGGGCAATTTCAATTTCCAATCAAATGAACCCCTTTTGAAATTTCTACAACAACTTTCTATATAAACCTTATATGCCCCTAGAGTACAAATTACAACCCTTGCACTGAAAGCTCTGATGGGGCTTTTATCCTAAAAGACCTAATTTCCAGAACTTTCGACTACGTTGAACAAAATGGATATCTAAAAATTTTGATTGGATGTGTTTGGGGAAATGGTGGGCGTGAGAGGGGGGTTACTTGCCCATTTCAATAAAAACCTTATATGCCCCCAGGGCATAACTTATAACCCTTGCCCTGAAGACTATGGGGAGAGTGTCCTGCTCAAAGGTATAATTTCCTGAACTTTAAACTTCTTGGAACAAAATGGCCATCAAGACATTTTGATCGGATGTGTTTGGGGAAACGGTGGGCATGGAAGGGGTGTCAGTTGCCCTCCAATTACTTTCGACTATTAAAAAGGAATCTAGCCATTTCAATTTCCAATCGAATGGGTCATTTTTGAAGTGTCTACGACGACACGTTCAGTAAAAGCATTATATGCCCCTAGGGCATAACTTACAACCCTTGCCCTGAGGGCTGTGGGGGAGTGTCCTCCTCAAAAACAAAATTTCTATCTGGAAATCCAAAACACTGAATAAAATGGCTATCTAAGAATTTCGATTGGATGTGTTTGGGGGAAAGGTTGGCAAGAGAGGGGGGCTAGTTGCCCTCAAATCACTTTTGACTATTAAAAAGGGCACTAGACCTTTGAATTTCCAGTCGAATGAGCCCTTTTTCAAGTTTCTACGACAAAGATTTCAATAAAAACTTATATGCCCCAAGGGCATAACTTATAACCCTTGCTCTGAAGACTGTGGGGGGAGTGTACTGCTCAAAGGTATAATTTCCTGAACTTTAACTGCGTGGAACAAAATGGCTATCTCAAAATTTTGATTGGATGTGTTTGGGGAAACGGTGGGCATGGAAGGGGTGTCAGTTGCCCTCCAATTACTTTCGACTATTAAAAAGGGCACAAGCCATTTCGATTTCTAATCAAATGAACCCTTTTTGAAGTTTCTACGAAAACGCGTTCTATAAAACTTTATATGCCCCCGAGGCATAACTTACAACCCTTGTCCTGAGGGCTGTGAGGAGATTGTCATCCTCAAAGACTTAATTTCCAGAACTTAAGACTATGTTGAACAAAATGGCTATCTCAAAATTTTATTGGATGTGTTTGGGGGAATGATGGGCGTGGGGGGGGGCTAGTTTCCCTCCAATCACTTTCAACTATTAAAAAGGGCAGTAGCCCTTTGAATTTCCAATCGAACGAGCCTGTATTGAAGTTTCTACGACAACGCCTTCTATAAAAACCTTATTTGCCCCCAGGCCATAACTTAAAACCCTTGCCCTGAGGGTTGTGGGGGAGTGTCCTCCTCAAAAACATATTTTCTATCTGGAAATCAACTATGCTGAACAAAACGGCTATCTCAAAATTTTGATTGGATGTGTTTGGGGGAATGATGGGCGTGGGGGGGGCTAGTTTCCCTCCAATCACTTTCAACTATTAAAAAGGGCAGTAGCCCTTTGAATTTCCATTCGAATGAGCCTGTTTTGAACTTTCTACGACAACACTTTCTATAAAAACCTTATATGCCCCCAGGGCATAACTTAAAACCCTTGCCCTGAGGGTTGTGGGGGAGTTTCCTCCTCAAAAAAATATTTTCTATCTGGAAATCAACTACGTTGAATAAAATGGCTGTCTCAAAATTTTGATTGGATGTGTTTGGGGAAATGATGGGCGTGGGGGGGGGGGGCTAGTTGCCCTCCAACCACTTTCGACTATTAAAAAGGGTACTAGCCCTTTGAATTTCAAATCGAATGAGCCTGTTTTGAAGTTTCTACGACAACGCCTTCTATAAAAAACCTTATATGCCCCCAGGGCATAACTTAAAATCCTTGCCCTGAGGGTTGTGGGGGAGTGTCCTCCTCAAAAACATATCTTCTATCTGGAAATCAACTACGCTGAACAAACAGCTATCTCAAAATTTTGATTGGATGCATTTGGAGGAATGATGGGCGTGGGGGGGGGCTAGTTGCCCTCCAATCACTTTCGACTATTAAAAAGGGTACTATCCCTTTGAATTTCCAATCGAATGAGCCTGTTTTGAAGTTTCTACGACAAAACCTAATATAAAAACCTTATATTCCCCCAGGGCATAACTTAAAACCCTTACCCTGAGGGTTGTGGGGGAATATCCTCCTCAAAAATATATTTTCTATCTGGAAATCAACTACGCTGAACAAAATAGCTATCTCAAAATTTTGATTGGATGTGTTTAGGGGAATAATGGGCGTGGAGGGGGGGGGGAATTGCCCTCCAATCACTTTCGACTATTAAAAAGGGCACTAGCCACTCCCATTTCCAATAGAATGAGCCCTTTTCGAAGTTTCTACGACAACTCCTTCGATACGAAGTGCCCAGGTATGGAGAAACCAAAAACACATTGTGCCGACATCGTTCTTTACTTAGGCAGCGCTAGCGCACTGCCTATGATACCATCAATCATCGATCGAGAAATAAAGTTCAAAATTAGATTAAGAATAATTTTCGAGTCACGCATTATTTCATATCTGCACTTACGGTGGTAATATTCAATAGACAAAAATCCAGTCCAAATCAATGCCAAAGTCCGTCGCCAGTATAAATACAGTCAATCATCAGAAACGGGTAATTACTACAATAGATTTTACTCCGCAATATAACCCGATTATCAGAGATAACCCCCCACGCCCATCATTTCCCCAAGCATATCCAATCAAAATTTTGAGATAGCCATTTTGTTCAGCGTAGTTGATTTCCAGATAGAAAATATGTTTTTGAGGAGGACACTCCCCCACAACCCTCAGGGCAATGGTTTTAAGTTATGCCTTGGGGACATATAAGGTTTTTATAGAAAGCATTGTCGTAGAAACTTCAAAAAAGGCTCATTCGATGGCAAATTCAAAGGGATAGTGCTCTTTTTAATAGTCAAAAGTGATTGGAGGGCAACTAGTACCCCCCCCCACGCCCATCATTCCCCCAAACACATCCAATCAAAATTTTGAAATTGCCATTTTGTTCAGTGTAGTTGATTTCCAGATAAAAAAATAGGTTTTTGAGGAGGACAATCCCCCACAACCCTCAGGGCAAGGATGTTAAGTTATGCCCAGGGGGCATATAAGGTTTTTATTGAAGGCGTTGTCGTAGAAACTTCAAAAAAGGCTCTTCCGATTAGAAATTCAAAGGGCTGATGCCCTTTTTAATAGTCGAAAGTGATTTGAGGGCAACTAGCCCCCCCCCACGCCAATCATTCCCCCAAACACATCCAATCAAAATTTTGAGACAGTCATTTTGTTCAGCGTAGTTGATTTCCAGATAGAAAATATGTTTTTGAAGAGGGCACTCCCCCACAACCCTCAAGGCAAGGGTTTTAAGTTATGCCCTGGGGGCATATAAGGTTTTTATAGAAGGTGTTGTCGTAGAAACTTCAAAAAAGGCTCATTCGATTGGAAATTCAAAGGGCTAGTGCCCTTTTTAATAGTCAAAAGTGATTTGAGGGCAACTAGCCCCCCTCTCACGCCCAACTTTTCCCCAAACACATCCAATCAAAATTTTGAGACAGCCATTTTATCAAACGTAGTTTTAAGTTCTGGAAATTAGGTCTTTGAGGATGACAGCTCCCCCACAGCCCTCAGGGCAAGGGTTGTAAGTAATGTCCTGGGGGCATATAAGGTTTTGTATAGACAACATTGTCGTATAAACTTCAGAGAGGGCTCATTTGATTGGAAATTTAAAGTTCTAGTTCACTTTTTAAGCGTCAAAAGATATTGGAGGGTAACAAGCTCCCCCCCTCTAAACCCTATTTTATACCCCTTTGATATCATTTTTATACCCCTTAAAAATGAACACAATGCGATACAAGTATAACTCAATTTAACATATATAGAATAATATATGCACATAACACGGAACAATTAATCAAAATTGCATATTATGAGTTGAGGTTCACTCAAATCACGGGCCAGGGGGCTCACCATTCCACAATCTATGAAAGCAATCCTGCAATAACTAAAAATATAAAGTATTTTTGAGTATTTTAACGTCTTCCATAACTCAAACAGTCCAACATTCTACAGCCCAATGAGTCTATCTAATCTCCTAAATCGGGAACGGAGGAGATGAGTGAAGTTCCACCCCATATTGGATGAGTCTCCAACCTCACCCTCCCCCTCTCCTACTGTCTACGCTAAAGTTTTCTTCTTTATGCCAACTACGCTGCCCCCACCCCAAAGACTTTAATAAGGTAATGTTTTGTATGGGAAGAACACATAGTAAATCTGTTATAATTATCCAATTATAAGGTTAAAATACATACTCTGTGATAGATACAAAATTGCTTTGGCACACAAAATCCTATTAAGGTCAATTCCAAACAGTTGTTTTCTCTCTGTGTCAGCAAGTGAAATGGTCTAAACATCCTTACTGAAGCTATTTTTTCAAAAGTCAAGAATAATCGGACAGTAAGCAACCCCCCCCCCTCCATGCCATAAAAACTTGAAACTTTTTGCAATGAAAAACGAAAAAAAATTAAAAAAAAAACTTTCCGAAAAACAAGTTTTTCAAAGAAAGTACAGGCCATTTTAAACTTGAGCTCAGCAGATACAAATATCTGTTAAAATTCAAACTCAAAAGGGCCAGAAATTACTATTAAAGAATAAATGAAACCCAAAACGAACTGAAATTAAATAAACAATCATAGCAAAAAAAATACAACAAGTGATAATATAAATGAATAAATAGATCTTAAAGCGAGTAATGCTTAGATTGAATGTGAAAATCAAGCTTAAAAACGAAAAAAAATATTTTGGTATTAAAGTATAAATGAAATTTAAAACGAACAGAAATTAAATAAACAATCAATGCGAACAAACATACAATATATATTAATGTAAATGAATAAATAAATCTTAAAACGAGTGAAACTTAAATTGAATATGCAAATCAAGTTTGAATCGAATAGAAATAACTACAAACAAGAGCTTGAGTATCACCCCACTGCAGGAGTCTAAAACCTACTGCGTCATTGGCACTGTATTGAAAACGAATTGTATTACAAATGTTTTCTTCTGTGCTTAATATTGAAAATAAATATTAAAACTAAAGTAAAATTTTGAACTAATGAGCTTTCAGCAATTAATATCATTATACATCAAATATTCAGTTTAATTTATTAGTTCTTTCCAAGATTGTTCAAGACAAATATAGTTTCACTACAAACAAAATTTGGATACTGCCCCCTTCTTTATCTGTAAAAACCTAAAGCCTTCTGCGTCATTGGCGCTTCACTGAAAACGAATTACTCGTATATTACAAATTTATTCTTTTCCAGTTCTTACAGCATTGAAAATGAAAATACAAATTACAGTGAAAAAAAAAATCTTGAACTGATGGATCTTTCAACAATTAATATCATTATATATCTAATATTCAATTTGATTTTGTTTATACTACAAGACTGTTCAAGACTCATATAGTTTTCAGTAGAGCGCCAATGACGCAGTAGGTTTTAGGCTTCTGCAGTGAGGCGATACCCAAACTCTTGTTTGTAGTTATTTTTATAAGATGCAAACTTGATTTGTATATTCAACTTAAGTTTTACTTGTTTTAAGATTTATTTATTCAGTTACATTAATATCTATTGTATGTTTGTTCGCATTGATTGTTTATTTAATTTCTGTTCGTTTTAAGTTTCATTTATACTCTAATAGCAAAATACTTTTTTTCGTTTTAAGCTTGATTTTCATATTCTATCTAAGCATTACTCGCTTTAAGATCTATTTATTCATTTATATTATTACTTGTTGTATGTTTTTTACTATGATTGTTTATTTAATTTCTGTTCGTTTTGGGTTTCATTTATTCTTCAATAGTAATTTCTGGTCGTTTTGAGTTTGAATTTTAACAGGTATTTGTATCTGCTGAGCTTAAGTTTAAAATGGCCTTTACTTTTCTTTGAAAAACTTATTTTTCGGAAAAAATAATTTTAATTAATAAAATGAAAAAAAAATTGATTTCAATTTGTAATCTTGTTAAAGATAACTCAGGTCAAGAGCTCACTTGTAATAAATTATGACCTAACAAAAATGAATGCAGACAGGCGATAATATCCAATTCAAGCTAGCCATTAACTCATTGAACTCTCAATCAATAGTTTTTTATTCATCACTATAAGAGCCTTTTATTATTTCTTACTTAAGAAAATTCAAATAAAACACCTCATTTTCCGTATAATTCAATGGAAAGCTCACTCCTTCTACGACAACAGTTTCTTCTGTAGTTATGCAACTTTGAACCATAGCTACCAGTTGAACATATTTTTTTGGTTATACAATATTTCTGCAGTGTCTCAGATGCAGTGATGCCAAACGTGATACAATTGTACCATTTTGGTACATTTCACCTCTACTGGTACAATTTAGTACAATCCCACAAAATATGGTACATTTTACAAAATTATGGTACAATGTGGTACAATTCAGTATTTTTGTACCTATGTTTGTATTCTTTCATCTACAAATATTTTATTTCACCCTGATCTGTTCAGCATAGTCAAGATAAGAAACAGACAAGCAGTCACCTATTTTCCTTTTTTCGTAAACAGACACTTCCGGCGTCCAAGGGTCGACAAAAACATTTTTCTGTGCATCAAGTCTTACTGATTGAAAATGAAAGACTAAAAATGAAACTATAATGACACTTGGATTCGTGATGGTTGGGAATCTAGTGGAATAGAAAAAAAAGCCAACCACCCAAGGTGAATCTCCTCAGTTTGAAAATCTTTACTAAGGAAAAAGGAGCTTTCTGAGAGAAATTAAAAGTAAGTAGAAATTTAAAATAAGGCGATCTAGCTCAACTACATATATATACCAAATGGTAAATGTAGTTACCAAACTTTGAAAGCAGTGAAAGTTATCTTTTTTTTCAGAATTGCATAAAATGATTCATTTTGCATGTAGATAGATAGTTTATCATCCTTTCATTCTAGGATAGAACTAACGTAAATAGTAATATTTATGGGTGGGGGCAATTGCGAGTGGGGCACTCGCAATTGAGTCAAGGCCTAAAGCTATGAAATATATTTGATACATTAATAAACATATACTGTTGTCAGATATTAAATAATCGTCCCATTATTTATATTTGAGTCTCTTAACTAAAATGACTGCTGACCACTGTGTAGGTGAATGCTGTGAACTTGAGTACCTCTTCTCTTCTGAATGAGATGACAAAGTTTCAGTCTGCATTTGATTACTCGGATTCTGCAACAGGAAAGGTGTCCTATTTCAGGCAAATTGCAGACTCATGTAAATATTGGGCTGTACCTGTATCAGTGATTAAATAAAAAAAAACAAGTTTTTCAACTAAAAGTAAGGATCAACATTTAAACTTAAAACGAACAGAAATTATCATAGAGAGCGTAATCACGCTGCCTAAGTAAAGAACGATGTTGGCACAATGTACTTTTTTTTTCCTTTAGACCAGGGCACTTCGTATCGAAGGAGTTGTCGTAGAAACTTGGAAGAAGGTTCATTCGATTGGAAATTGGAATGGCTAATGCCCTTTTTAATAGTGGAAAGTGATTGGAGGGAAACTAATCCCCCTCTCACGCCCACCCTCCCATTTGCCCATTATGTTTAAAAACTAAATTTTGCCTTAAGATTAAATCAAAATCAACTGTGTTAATTCTAATTCCCAATAAGGCATCTCAGCAGTATCCCAAGAACGACTGAGTGTATTATGTTCAAACTTTCGGGCTACTTCTGCTCTTAAAATTTAACCAAATCATAATAGCGTAAGTGCATCCAAGCTATCAAAGGAAGTAAAGAGATTTTTTTGCGAATGGTATCAAGTTTTCTATTTCAGGTCAACTAGAGGACGTATGAAACTAAATTAAACACTACTATTTGTGTCCTGATTTTTAAAAGGGTGTATGTTGTTAAAATTGCTGAAAATTTTTCTCCGGCAAAGAGCAGGCCAAACTATAAAGTCTTAAAAAAAACGAAAAGATTTAAACTATTATTTTCTTTTTCGCTGAAAAAACTATGTCAATATAAAACGAACAGAAATTAATTAAAGAAACTTTTTCCACAACATAAGTTTTTCAAAGAAAAATAAAGAACTCCATTAAACCAAAAATGAGCAAAAATAAAATCAATAATCTACCAAGCGTGAAACTACCACAAATCAGCATCGATAAATAAATGAAACCCAAAACGAACAGAAATTACAATATATAACCGAGTCAAACTCAAAACGAGCAGAAATTAACATGAGAAGGGCTCAAAACCCCCTATGCCTTCCCAAGGTCAGAACATAATTTACGCTTTACTGAAAAAATACAAATGAATGTGCATTGTCAGTTTAATATACATATACTGATATTTAGTAATCAAAATGTTAATATTATTTGATTTATTAAAGTTATAAAAGTAAAAACATTTATAGTTTTTCAGTAAAGTGCAATTTATGTTCTGGCCTTGGGAAGGCATAGGGGTTTTGAGCCCTATTCATGTTAATTTCTGCTCGTCTTGAGTTTGAAAAAGTTTGCTAAAGTTTGCCAAGTTTATAAATGGTCGTAAATGGCCGAAAAACAACGACTTTTGTTGGCCTGTAGTAAAATGTTTCTGTTGTAATACATGTTACTCCGAACAATTTCTTCAAGTACTGTCAGGAGTAATGTACTGTATTAGAAGAGAAAGAAAAACAAAGGAATGGAGAAAGAAAGTGAATGAAAACATCTTATACCAAATTTTCATAGATAGTACTTTACGTCACCGAAGATCCGCGTGTTACGCGAAGCGTAACACGCGGAAAAAAATTTGGGATATGGTACATTTTTTTTGTCTTTGGTACATTTCATGCAATTTGTGGTACATTTTGTTTTGAGGTGTTGGTAACACTGCTCAGATGGTGATTTCAGATACGTTGACAAAATGGAATCTCACCGTCTAAGAGCGATAGTTTATCACTGCTACTAACAATTCATTGCAGCATCAAGTCTCATAGGCTAACATAGGCTAACACGGTCCATAGGCTGAACGGTCCTCGCTCAATACATATTTATCCAAAGCTTCACTCTTTATTTTTTCACACCAAGTTTCAGTTTCACTTAAACCATTCTTATTACCTAATTCCAGCCAATTTGAGGATGTACTGCACTTGGCTTGGCAACAAAGAGTTGGCCAAAACGTAAGATTTTGGAAATATATCATCCTTCACCAATAAAATTTGACTTAGTCATCCTAGACTTTATTTCATTATAGTACTGGAAAATAGATTTGAACCACGTTTTTGTACAGCATATTCTTTGATAAACGTTAAGTCAACCTAGTACTGTTGGCCTTTGTTAATGGGGATTAGCCTTTGTTAATGGGGGATTGCCTTTGTTAAAGGCAACCATCAAACGTATCAAAATGCATTGATGTAGCACAAAGCCACCTTACTTCTCATACAAATGCCATAATCGTTTTTCTATTACCGCCTTTTACAGGAGGAGCAACCATTTCAATAATCTACAGTAATAGATCGAGGGAAGTAGATGGCTGGGTGATCAACAACCCCCTCCTATGGTTTTGGCATTGTTTGCTTTTGTGCGGTTTTTACTTACATCTGTGGCACATAAAATTATAGATCAAAGAATACTGTCCAAGAATTAAAGAATCCTAGACCCACCACTCAAAACTAAAAAACCCGAATCTATAACTGCCAGTGCGTCCGAACTTATCACTGTGATAAGTTTCCCTTTAGATGTCCGAATAAAAGTTCAAATGTGGATAAGTCCTTTTATTAGACAGTGAAAATATATACAGATTTTGTATGTTTATTCGCTGTCTAATAAAAGAACTTATTCCAATTTGAACTTTTATTTGTTCGTCATAGAAATGTAGTTTGGTGTCAAACCCTTTATGCATCCCGACGTCGAGAACCATTTATGCATCTCTAAATACAGATCTAAGCGTCTCTTACGGGGGGTTTTCAATGCAAAACCTAGAATACTTCCAGAAATTTACATTAAAATATTATCAGTGGCTTAAGGAAGAGAAACTTAACAATATTATCACTGTTAACAAAAAAAAAGAAAGAAAAACTAAAAAAGGCAGTTTGTAGACAGGAGGTATGAAAACTATGAGAGACTGATTTAAGACCGTCATACCAACAGGTCTGGAGGTCAGTATTATGAAATATATTAAAAAAATGGTAAACCGTAACTGCAAGAACTATCCTCTCTTTCTATCACATAGAACGAAGCAAAATAATGAATGAGGCTGTGCTAATATTTGCCAATATAATATAAATCCAAAGAGGAGAAATCCCTTTCCAAGTGTGCGACCGACAGCCGTCCTTAGCAGACACAAAACTTTAATAGTAGATCATAAAATAACAAAATACACCCATATCTTTCCAGATGAAGGGAGTCAAGCCACTACTGAAATCACAGCCATTACTAAGGTTGATGGTGCTCGGAGCGAAATTAATTACAGCGCCCCCTCCCGACTCAATTATAAGCCAAAAAAAATCAGAATCAAAGTGAAAAATTAGATTAGAGCGGATAATTCCCCAGCCGCGGCGCCCCCTAAGCCACGGCACCCGGGGCAACTGCCCTGGTTGCCCCCCCCCTCCCCCTCTATAGCAAAGACTCTGACTAAAAAATTTTAAGGCGTGTTTAATTTGGTTATACGATTTCCATCATAATCATGATCCTTTAAAGAAGGGTTTCTGTTTTTATTTAAAACTATGCAAATCTTCTTATGTTAAAGAATTGTCACACGTAGCTCTAGACTTAATAAATCTCACATATTAGGATCAACATAGTAATTTGATGCGTTTGCGCATACGTTTACTGTTGCCCACTGCAATGTACGTGGTCTTCGATCCAAGTTGGATCACCTACAGCATATGATGAATGAGGTCTCCCCTTCTGTCATGTGTGAATCCGAGACCAACCTGAATTTTAGAGTAATTGATGGTGAGATCAACATTCCTCGTTACACTCTGCTAAGGCTGGATCGCAAAAACCCGAGAAGCTCGACTATTGGTGGATGTGGTGTTGCAATGTACCTTAAAAATAACATCCCTTTTTTGGCGCTTTCGATTCCAAGCGATAAGGAGGCCCTTTGGATGAAACTAAACCTACTAAACAAATCGATTGTTATTGGTACAGTCTATAACCCACCAAAGATGAAAATCACCGAACCTCTTGAGTTCCCTAAATCAGGTATAATAATCAAAGTAGACTTCAACATTCATCATGGCCACTGGCTGAAAAGTCATATGACTGATGCGGAAGGCGTAGCTCTGCTAGACTTGAGTCTTGCTTACGGCCTAGAACAACTTGTTGAATTCGACACTTATATTGGCTCTCATGGATCATCCCGGCTTGATCCCTTCTTAACTGATCATTCGGATTCCTTTAGTGTTGAAAGCTGTTTTTTTTTTGCCAGCGACCATCTGGCAGTTATAGCTTGTGGAAATCTCAAAATACCTCTACCTGTAAGGCACGAGCGGACCATCAGGCAGTAACACCGCACACACTGGGATGTTCTGCGAAACTTCTTATCGGCAAAGCCGTGGAATAAATTTTTAAAAGAAGCCCCACATAAAGCAGTGGCACTTTACGAAAAAAACAATTACAAAGGCTATTGAGCAATTCGTCCCATCAATAACAGTAAAAGTTTCATCTCGAGATAAGCCTTGGTTCAATGCTGGCAGTAGAAAGGCAACCAGGGCCAGAAAGAAGGCTCACAAGAAATGGCGTTCAACTGAATCCGAGGAGGACTGGCCTGCTTTTATTACAGCTCGAAACAAGTCTGTTAAAGCTGCACGTCAAGCTAGAGCCGATTACAAGCACAAGTTTGTAGACAAACTGAAAAGTGCCCCTGCAAAGCTGGAGTGCTGGAGGGTCGTCAAAGAAGCCCTACCGTCATATAAATCAACATCAATTTCTTCGCTACATGTTGAACGGACAATGATCCAGTCAGGCCAGAAAAAGGCAGATGCTCTTTCACACGCCTTTTCAAAGGTCTCCCAACTTGATGAGCACGGAGCCTCCCCTCCCCCCTTTCCGCCACGAACAGGTGCAAAAATCACAAGCGTTAAGAAAACTACTAGAAAGATGCTCAGAATGCTAAGCCAGCTGGATGTCACCAAAGCTTCAGGACCTGACACGATTCCCAATCTCATCCTTAAAAGATGTGCCCCTGAACTTGCTGGTCCTCTCGCCTCTCTCTATAGAAAATTCTTTGCGGCGGGATCATTCCCGAAAGCCTGGAAAACTGCTCATGTGGTCCCTGTTCCAAAGGCAGAGTCTGACCTTACTAATGTACAATCATATCATTCAATAAGTCTGCTGTCCTGCGTAGGTGGAGTTTATGAAACCGTCATTAATAAGACCCTTTACCAATACCTTGAGTCAAATCTGTTGTTGGTAGACACGCAATACAGTTTTCGCAGAAAACGGTGTACGCTAGACAGTCTGATTCTACAGTATCAAAATCAGGTTGAGCTCCTCTCAGGGGCACGATATTCGCCTTCTCTCCTTTGACATCGCAAAAGCCTTTGATCGTGTATGGCGCAAGGGACTTCTTTGCAAACTGGAAGCCTATGGAATTCATGGTCGACTATTTGAGGTGCTTGCTAACTTTCTTCGTCAGCGATCGTTGCAAGTTGTCTTCGACGGCTTCATATCAAACAAACACCCAGTTTAA
The DNA here is from genome assembly GCA_027921565.1 of Artemia sinica. Lineage (NCBI taxonomy): Eukaryota > Metazoa > Arthropoda > Branchiopoda > Anostraca > Artemiidae > Artemia > Artemia sinica. The sequence goes on from CM051271.1 coordinate 51,485,243, forward strand.
TCAGGAGTACCACAAGGAAGTGTTCTTGGGCCCATTCTTTTCTTGGTGTTCATAAATGACGTAGGGGACAACCATGTGAAAGCACCTCACCACTTCGCTGATGACACGACAACAAAAACATCAATCGCAAAAGACCAAGACCCCAGTGAACCCCACAAGGAGCTTCAGCTTTATCTGGAGAAAATTGAGGCGTGGGCAAATGCATGGCTTGCAAGTTCTAACGCAACCAAAACGAAAGAGCTCCTCATTTCTAAGGCGTTTAATATGAGGACTCATCCTGATTTCGTCTTCAAAGGAGAGGCAATAACGCGAGTTGATACACTGCGCCTACTTGGAGTTAATTTCTCTTCGGTTCTCTCATAGACTGAGCATCTCAGTAAAATTAGATTCTCTTGCTACAAGAAGTTAGGAGTTATCCTACTATGCAAATGTCTTCTCCTCGATGATTCTATTCTGCCACTTTTCACTTCGTGCATCAGACCTATCATGGAATATGCATTTCCTCTCTTTGCTGATGCACCAAAAAGCCACAATACTCCACTAGAGCATATTCAAAATAGAGCAGTGTGTGTAGCAGCCTCTGGTAACACGAAAGCTAAAACCCCAAAGTTGATCGAGGAACGTCTCGATGTGGCGTCCATGTCGGTTTTCTACAAGTACTAGTATAACCCTACATCAGAGGAGCTAATGAAGCTTGTTCCTGATAGAGTAAAGCCCTTGCGATCAACTCGCTGAAGTACAGCTCGTCAGGACTACCTTGAGCAGGGTACTCCCCGCCAAGAATATCGAGTTTCGCCCGGCGATCGGTTGCCAGATGGAATAGATTGCTGGCAGAGGTAATCCTGGAAAATCCTTCCCTTGACACGTTCAAGAAAAGGTATAACAAATATCTCAGTGTTTTAAAATGAGGTAATTACCAGGACTAGTGGCAAATCATCATCTCTGACGGTTTTGAAGTCTATAATAAAAAAAATTGTGAGGAGTTTCCTGCTTAAAAAATCCTGTAGATCAAACCGAACGTGCTGTGTCTGGGTACCACATATCTGGGTACCACGTGTTACGTGAAGTTTGCCAATTGTGGCACGAAGAGGATTAGCGTGGCAGGTGCGTACCAGGTGTTGCGGAGCAGGATGATATAAACCAGGCGGCGCAAAGTGGATAGCTCCAGGAGACGTTGTTATCAAACGTTCATTCTTCGGAGTGTTGCTTTTTGTCAAACAGCTCATTAAAAATTGGATTAATGTCTTGCAATGTGGAAAAGGTGAAATACTCAAACAGCATAAAAGTCTCTAGTTTCTAAGGTTCTAACTATTTTTTACGTAAAGTCCAAATTTTACGTGCAAAGTCCAAGATGATTTTAATTCAGATTACGGAGATTGTGAAAAAAATAATAAGGCAATAAATACGAAATATGGATTATAAATACCAAAGACATTAAAATAGAAATATTTTTTCCCTTTTAGACCCGTCTTAGGTCTATAAATACTTGAAAAACATGATTCTCTGAGAGAAGATTAGTAAATTCAGACATTTTATCCGACAACGAATACTGAGACACAAGATAGCGATTTTTGCTCCTAGGTACTAAGAAAAGCAGATAATAGAATAGGCAAAGTTGTAAAATTCCAAAAAAGACAAACATTTTTTTTAACACGGAATTTTGATAAGGTAAGTAGACACTTGAGTGATCCACTTATGCAAAGCACTGAAGCGCTTTAAAGCGAAACGTTTTATTCAGATTGTAAAGGTTGATGCAGGATACAATTCTGATACAAGAGAAGAAAAAAAAGGGGAAGTTCACAGAATCAGAACATTCAGTAATGCGAAGTTATCAATAAAGGCTCTTTGTTTCACCATCTTATTTCCTTGTATTATGAAAATTATTTCTATTTGATTATTTTGGGTTTAATTTCGTAAATTAGTTGTTTACTATTATTTCAAAAAGTACTTGATAGTTCAGGAACATTTGCAGGAATTTACTTAGGGTTCCCCACACTCTTTGCGGAGGGAGGGGAAGCGAGTTTATCAAAATCTCCAAAACGGGCAAATTACACAAAAAATATAGAAGCATGAGGATACTGCTAAAATCCAGGCATTTTTTGTGAGAAGAGAGGTTCAGGCCAGAAGATTATTTTTTGTTATTCTACTTTTAGCGGTGGAAACGCTGGCCACACTGATAATTTTCTTCCCTCTGAGAAATTCTTTACTGGCTTATATCTCCTCGTAAAAATTTCTATTGATGGCCTTTTTAGCTCATAGGGCAAGAAGAATTAGCTTTTCGTAAAAGTTGCAGTTTAGCTGTTTTCCTTTTGCTCAATGAGATTTAGCCTGGATTTTCCTATTCCTCCCTTAGTATGTAATAATAGATGTTTCAGTATTTTACTGATAATGCATTTTTCAAGAAAAGGGGGGGGGAAATACCTTTGGGGTCTCTGCAGGGCCCCTCTTGGTATATTACATTTTGACTTTTATGATTCTTTCGGAAATGTAACAACCAATTCAACCTTGATTTTCTTTTCCTCCCACAGGAGGCAACAGTACATATTTCATTGTTATGCTTGTTATGGCACTCCTTCAAGAAAAGGGTAAAATCAAAACTGAACTTGGGATATTAGTAGGTCCAAGCTTGGTATACGAGTCCCAATGTTCCTCCTTCCGTCCCATCACCCTCTCTACTACGCTCTGTAACCTTTTTCAGGTCTTTTTTATTAATGAGCTAAGACTGCAATGTTACGTTCCCCTATATCAGTTCGGTTTTTAGGCTAATCTTGGCTCTTCTCGTGCTCTCACAGCATTTTATACCGCCCTCGCCGACACTGAATCTTCGGGAGAAAGTCTGATCCTCGCCAGACATGACGTTAAACGTGCGTTCGATTCCTTAATTCATCCTTCCACGCTTCTTCATATGGCAAAGCGAGGCGTCAACTCATCAGTAGTCCGTGTTCTCAGGGTTTTATATAGGAATCTTAGAGTGCGCCTACAACTCCCATTTCGTTTACCCCTGCAGTCGGCTCTTCATGAATCCCAATGCAATTGCAATAATTCTCTTATAAGGCCAAATTCTCCTAATCCGTCGAATATGCCTGTGATTCCTCAGTGCCCCATCCCCGTTAAGAAAGGGATTAGACAAGGGGCTATCGCTTCCCAAACCCTGTTCAATAATCGTGTCGTGGATGCTCAGGGAATATGTCTTCCTTCTTGCATTCTTGGGGGAATGGATGTGTCTCTTATTTATTATACTGATGAGATCTTGAATAACAGCCGTATGAACCAGCGTATTGAGCAGAATTTCAAAATCCTCAAAGAAGAATATTCAAAAATCAGACTGTCTTTTAATCCTCAGAAATCCGAAGTTGTCCTTTTCAATTAGCAAAATCCAGTTGGCGCATCTATCGGCCACACACGTAGTTTGCTGATATCTCACGATGAGCGTAAAATTAGTATTTCTTACAGTGGAATCGTAAAGAGCAAACTACGCTTTAACCGTTACCTTCTAGCATCCATCTACAACGCCACAGCTCTTCCACATCTGCTTTACATTGGTCCTTTCGGGAAGTTTTTTACAGTCAAACAGTTCGTGGTAACGAACTGTAAATAAGGAGCGGCTCAATGGTAACCGAAACTCTAAAAACTGGGATTTTGATACCAATAGATACATCAAAAGAATCAGATTTAATTGCTGATTTCAAATATATACGTTTCATCAGGTTTAGTCTTATCCATCAAAAGTTACGCGCCTGAGAAAAAAGGCTGATTTTAGAAAAAAGGGGGAAAGACCCCCTAAAAGTTATAGAACCTTAATGAAAATAACACCGTCATTTTCAGCGTATCAGAGAACCCTACTGTAGAGGTTTCAAGCACCTATCTACAAAAATGTAGAATTTTGCATTTTTTGCCAGAAGAAAGATCATGGATGCGTGTTTATTTTTTTTTTTTTTTTTCCCAGGGATGATCGTATTGACCCAGTGGTGCTAGAATATCGTGAGAGGGATCATTGGAATGTAAATTAAAAGTTCTAGTGTTCTTTTTAAGTGACCAAAAAATGGAGGGCAACTAGGCCCCCTCCTACGCTCATTTTTCTCCCAAAGTCACCCGATCAAAATTTTGAGATGGCCATTTTGTTCAGTATGGTCGAAAATAAGATAACTATGTCTTTTAGGATGACTTAATCCCCCGAAGTTTCCGGTGGGAGGGCTGAAAGTTATGAACTTTACCCAATGTTAATATATAGTATTGGTTATTGGGGAGTATACAGACGTTTTCAGCGGGGATTTTTTTCTGGTAGGTGGGGTGGGTGGGTCGGGGGTTATATGGGAGGATCTTTCCATGAAGGAAGTTTTCATGGGGGAAGGGACATTGCTATGAAGGGGGCGCCGGATTTCCCAGCATTGTTAAAGAAAAAGATCAGAAATTAAATAAAAAAAAACAAGTTTTTCAACTGAAAGTAAGGAGTAACATCAAAACTTAAAACGCACTGAAAAATTATGTATATGATTGGATTCACCCCCTAGTCAATACCTCGCTCTTTAAGCCAAAGATTTTTTGTACTTTCATAAGAGCTATTTATTCTAATTAACGGCCTTTGTGATTAATATACGTATTAAAAATCTTCGTTACGTAAGTTAATTCGTAAGTTACGTACATTTATTACTAATAAAAACGTTCGCAAATAAAATTCAACAAGTTTCGAGAAAGCCATTTAACCAAATAGAAGTAAAATTAATATACAAATTTTGTTTTAATTATTCATGTACGGTGAGCCAAAATCAAAACCTGCATTAATTCAAAAACGTTCTAAAATTAAATAAAAAAAAACATTTTTTTTTAAACTGAAAGTAAGGAACGACGTTAAAACTTAAAACGAACAGAAATTATTCCGTATATGAAAAGGGTTGTCCCCTCCTCAACGCCTCGCTCTTTACGCTAAAGTTTCACTTTCTCACAACTCAATTGTTTTTAAACAATAAAAACTTTAGTGTAAAGAGCGAGGCGTTGAGGAGGGGACAACCCCTTTCATATACGGAATAATTTCTGTTCGTTTTAAGTTCTAACGTTGTTCCTTACTTTCAGTTAAAAAAAAAACTTGTTTTTTTTATTTAATTACAGATAAAAAGCACCTACGATCAATCTTCTTCAGATTTGCTAAGTATTATTTACATTTGCCTCCTTGGACAATAAATCGTAAAATTATCCATTTTTATAAGTTTGTAGACCCGAATATTAGTATTAATAAATCTCTATCCCGTTTTAAAAGAAATTTTATTATCCTTGGTCGTCAATTTGTTCGCAATAGTTTGTTCTTATTAATATAATGTATGTAATGAAGAGTTTCTATTTTTTGTCAGGTATTTGAATTTTCAGTGTGTGTTTGTGTCTTTTTTTCTTTTCTTTCTTCAGTAATTACTCCGTCTATTGTACCTTCTTTGACTGGCAATAATAATATAATTATAACAATAATAATAATAATAATATTACATAAGCCAATTGATTTTTTTTTTTTTTTGTCCAGTGCTTTTATAATTAAAGTATTGTGACTAATACATCTAAAGGTCGTTTCCGACTTTTTCAAACTTCTAAAATAATTGTCAAAATCCGTTTACTAAGCAATGTATATCAAACAGTTCGTGGTAACGAACTGTAAGTAAGGAGCGACCCGGCTCAATGGTAACCGAAACTCTAGAAAACGGGTTATTGATACCAATAGATATATCAAAAGAATCAGATTTCAATGCTGATTTCAAATATATAACTTTCATCAAGTTTAGTGCTACCCATCAAAAGTTACGCGCCTGAGAAAATTTGGCTGATTTTCAAAAAAAGGGGGAAAGACCCCCTAAAAGTTATAGAACCTTAATGAAAATCACACCATCATATTCAGCGTACCAGAGAACCCTACTGTAGAGGTTTCAAGCTCCTATCTACAAAAATGTGGAATTTTACATTTTTTGCCAGAAGAAAGATCACGGATGCGTGTTTATTTGTTTGTTTGTTTGTTTGTTTGTTTTTTTTTTCCCCAGGGGTGATCGTATCGACCCAGTGGTCCTAGAATATCGTGGGAGGGCTCATTGGAACGGAAATTAAAAGTTCTAGTGCCCTTTTTAAGTGACCAAAAAAAATGGAGGGCAACTAGGCCCCCTCCCACGCTTATTTTTTTCCCAAAGTCACCCGATCAAAATTTTGAGATAGCCATTTTGTTCAGCATGGTCGAAAATATGATAAATATGTCTTTTAGGATGACTTAATCCCCCGAAATTCCCAGAGGGAGGGCTAAAAGTTATGAACTTTACCCAATGTTAACATATAGTATTGGTTATTGGGAAGTATACAGAAGTTTTCAGGAGGTTTTTTTTCTGGTAGTGGGAGGGAAGGGTGGGTTGGTTGTTATGTAGGAGGATCTGTTCATGAAGGAAGTTTTCATGGGGGAAGGGAAATTGCCATGAAGGGGGCGCCGGACTTGCCAGCATTATTTATTGGTTATTGGGAAGTATACAACCATTTTCAGGAAGGATTTTTTCTGGAGGAGGGGGGCTAGAGGAGGGGGTTACTCTGGAGAATATTTCCGTGGAGGATATTTCTTTGGGGTAAGGGACATTTCTATGAAGGGGGCGCCGGATTTCCAAGCATTATTTAAGAAACGATCAGAAATTAAATAAAAAAAAACAAGTTTTTTCAACTGAAATGTAAGAAGGAATATTAGAACTTAAAACGAACAGAAATTATAACGTATGTGAGGGGGTTCTCCCCCAAGTCAGTACCTCGCTCTTTACGCTACAGTTTTTTTTTAGTGCTTTCAAAAGAGCTATCTATTCTAACTAAACGGCCTTTGTGATTCAGGGGTTTCTGAATCAAAATTTTTTTTAACTTTTAACGTAAAGAGTGTGGTATTGACTAAGGGGAGAACCCCTTCATATAAGTAATAACATATACGTAATAAAAAAAACAATAAAAAAACAAGCGATACGGCTCAATAGTAATCGAAACTTTTAAAAACGAAATTTTGATGTCAATAAATGTATCAAAAGAATGTGTTTATAATGCTGATCCTAAATATATAAATTTTATTAAGTTTAGTATTACTCATCAAAGGCTACGAGCCTGAGAAAATTTACTCGATTTTTTAAAGAGGGGGGAAACATCCCCTGCAAGTGAAAGAATTTTAATGAAAATCACACCGTCAGATTCAGCGTATCAGAAAACCCTATTACATAGGTTTCAAGCTCATATCTGCAAAAATCTGCAACTTTGTATTTTTTGCCAGAAGAAAAATATACGAATATAGAAGTTAGTTACGTAAGTTAATTTGTAAAGACATCCATTTAGCAAAAGAAAAGTAAAATTTTTATACAAATAAAAGCTGCATTAACTAAAAAACGATCAGAAATTAAATAAAAAAACAAGTTTTTTAAACTGAAAGTAAGGAGCGACATTAAAACTTAAAACGAACAGAAATTATTCCGTATATGAAAGGGGCTGTCCCCTCCTCAACGCCTCGCTCTTTACGCTAAAGTTTGACTCTGTCTCACAACTTTATTTTTTAAAACAATAAAAAACTTTAGCGTAAAGAGCGAGGCGTTGAGGAGGGGACAGCCCCTTTCATATACGGAATAATTTCTGTTCGTTTTAAGTTTTAATGTCGCTCCTTACTTTCAGTTTAAAAAACTTGTTTTTTTATTTAATTCAATCATACTTCCACCTCACTGACTTACATTACCTTGCGCTTCTCCTTTTGACACCAGTTTAGCAAATGATTTCTGGCAACTACCTCGGAACAAATAATTCAGAAAATCAATGAAAAAAAGCAACAGTCAATAAACGAGAAAAAAAGTTCCTAGAAGACAGCTTGGAAAACAATGTTGACGACATAGGCTTGGTTCGAAGGTCAAAACTTTCGGGGATGGATCTACTGCCCAAATTAGTGCTTCCAAAGATGTTTCCAAGCTCCCACATCCAGCTTTTTCTCCTTCTGGGACAATAGCTTTTCAGAAACCTGACAAAATGTTGGGCTCAGTGAAGGATACTTTCAGATATGAACCAGCTGTGCTTTAAACTTTAAGCAAAACCTTAAGCAGTCCTAATTTTAAGCAAAACTTTAAAATCTAGCTTTGAATTTGGTCAAGATTCCTAGAAGTGGTTTACCAAGGCCTACAACATAAAAGAACTGGACTCTTAAGCCACAAGATCTTTTTTTTTCTTTTTAAAGGTATAGAAAAACAAATTTGTTGTCCCGGGATCTTCAGAGCCTTACCCGTAGGGATTAGCTGAAGGCAGGAGCTTGAAAACCCCAATTTTGGATGATGGACCCAATCACCAAAGCTTTCTTTTAGCTTAACGGCTTTTTGAATAAGTGAAAAGTATCTGAACTGCAATATTACCGTTTTTTATTATTTTTAGCAAGGGTTCGCTCACTTTCAGAATGACGTGTACACGAGATTTGGGACGCCAAACTTGGCAGAAGTATGCTTGGCCTGTAATGGCAGAAGGTCCTAACAGGTAAACGTGAGGAGGCGGAGAGTCGGTGAAGCTTCGATTGGGATTTTTGGTCGTTTTCTAACCAATTTAGGGTACATGGTGCAGCTTCCTGGTACCCTAGTGTCAATCGAATGCAAAATTAGGCTAGTATCAGGCTTATTAACTTACCAATTATAAAAGAGCTACTCTTCTCAAAAAAACATAAGAAAAGGTGCTTTGAGAGTGCACCGTTGAACATTGTTTGTTAACACACTACATTTCAAATTGAAAAAAATTAGCTTCGCAACTAGGGTTACACAAAAAATGGAATATGCGGAACTTAAGCCTAAATTTAAGGACTAAAGTTCCAAAAAACAATAAAGAGAGAACAATAAAGAAAGTAATGTAAGGACGAAATTTTAAGGACAGTGAACTGCAGAAAAAAACTAATTGAGCATTTTGGCTATACATGTAATAACCATCCTCCGCAAAACAAGAAAGTTGAATAAAGATCAAATTCAACTTAAGATAAAAAAAAAAGAGAAAACTAAAAATAACACCAACGAAAGAAGCGAAAGTACCTTTTTTCAAACAGTTCGTGGTAACGAACTGTAGGTAAGGAGCGACCCGGCTCAATAAAACATAAAATCGCAAAGAAAGGAAGAAAACGAGGACAATTAACAGCCAGTGAAAAAATTGAAAAATTATGCAAATATTTCGATCAAGACCTCCGCTTGACAGTCCTCAGCGCAGAATAAAACTGATAAAAATATAAAAACCAAACCTTAAAATAAAAACACAAAACTAAAATTGGACGACACTTTCTTAGTAACGGTGAAAGGGGCAACCCCAAGAACTTTAATGAAAATCACACCATCGGATTCAGCGTATCAGAAGCCCCTACTGCGGAAGTTTCAAGCTCCTATCTGCAAAAATGTGGAATTTTGTATTTTTTGTCAGAAGAAAGATCACGGATGCGTTTTTATTTGTTTTTTTTTCCCCAGAGATGATCGTATCGATCCAGTAGTCCTAGAATATCGTAAGAGGGCTCATTTGAACGGAAATTAAAAGTTCTAGTGCCCTTTTTAAGTGACCAAAAGAATGGAGGGCAACTTGGCTCCCTCCCACGCTCATTTTTTCCCAAAATTACCCAATCAAAATTTTTAGATAGCCATTTTGTTCAGCATAGTCGAAAATTTAATAAATATGTCTTTGAGGATGACTTAATCCACCACAGTTCCCGGGGGAAGGGCTGCAAGTTATAAACTTTGCCCATTGTTTAAACATAGTATTGGTTAATGGGAAGTATAAAGACGTTTCAGGAGGGATTTTTTTCTGATGGGGGGTGTTGGAGGAGGGGGTTACGGGGGAGGATCCTTCCATAGAGGATGTTTCCTTGGGGGAAGGGACATTTCTATGAAGGGGGTGCCGGATTTCCCAGCATTATTTAAAAAGATCAGAAATTAAATAAAAAAAACAGTTTTTTCAACTGAAAGTAAGGAGCAACATTAAAACTTAAAACAAACAGAAATTATTACGTATATGAGGGGGTTCGCTCCCTAGTCAATACCTCGCCCTTTTCGCTAAAGTTTTTGTTAGTAGTTTCAAAAGAGCTATCTATTCTAATTAACCGGCCTTTGTGATTCAGGGGTTTGTGATTCGAACAAAATTCGAACTTTAGCGTAAAGAGCAAGGTATCGACTAGGGGGCAAACTTACTAATATACGTAATAAAACATACGAAGATAGAAGTTCGTTACGTAAGTTAATTCGTAATTTACGTCAGAACAAAATTTTGAGAAAGCCATTTAGCCAAAAAAGTAAAACTAATATGCAAATTTAATTTTAATTATTCATGTACGGTGAGCCAAGATCAAAGCTGCATTATTTCAAAAACGTTCAGAAATTAAATAAAAAAAACAAGTTTTTTTAACTGAAAGTAAGGAGTGACATTAAAACTTAAAACGAACAGAAATTATTCCGTATATGAAAGGAGCTGTCCCCTCCTCAATACCTCGCTCTTTACGCTAAAGTTTGAATCTGTCACACAACTTTATTTTTAAAACAATAAAAAACTTTAGCGTAAAGAGCGAGGTATTGAGGAGGGGACAGCCCCTTTCATATACGGAATAATTTCTGTTCGATTTAAGTTTTAATGTCGCTCCTTACTTTCAGATAAAAATACTTGTTTTTTTATTTCATTCTAATATAGACCAGGGCTATATGGTGTCAAGTGGTATGGTATAATAATCAAGTAGTGTATTTACTTTGTAATTTGATTTCTGTGTTACCCTAGAAGCTTACAAGCATCCAATCAAGGACATTAATTCACGAAAATGTAGAGGGGGGAGCAAGGACTTTTTTCAAAGGAAGATACAATAAAACTATTTCTTAAAGTCTAGGGTGGGCACGATTAGCGTTTTAATTTGTCACGAAAATACAAAAACAAATATTTTCAAAACCTAGGGGGGGGCACACTGGGTTCAATGCTCGAATTCTATTGCAAAAAAAATATAATTATATTCACCTTGAAAAATTGTCGTTAATATATGCCTGAACTGGGCTGTTCTTTTCATAATAGCTCTTCTTTGCACTACCAAATGACATCTTATATATTGTTCATCCAAATCCTAATAGACGAGTGCAAATAAAAACACTTTAGCTGCATTAGATTATCACAAAAAACCGGTTAAAGCACGTGGTTAACTTTATCATTTATTCAGGTCAAATGACTGCCAGGTTTTGAATTTCGAGGGTCGCCCAACTCCAGCGCCTGGTATAACATTTCAGAGTGTAGCTTATGACACACTTTCGCCGTGCCAGGCTAAGTATTGAGCGCTTAACACCAGAAGTTGCACACTTCTACCAAGTGTGGGGAGCACCATCTAGTATGTAGCCTTTTGGTAGCATGTAGCCTCTTAAATAATTCTAAAAAATCCATGTAGACGTTTTTTTAAGTCGCATCATTTTGTATAGCAACAAGATAATATAAAAATCGTAATACACAGAGATATATAGAATAAGAAACAGTAACAGATAAGAGTAGGTTATTCACTGATTTAAGGTGCGGATATTGAACAAAATAGCGACACTTCCATCGCAGCGACTGGCGATTCCATTAAAAAGGTATAGCAGTGAAACCTTCAGAACTAACCTACACCAGGTGGCTCGTGCTAAGCGTTGCAATAATGCTTCAAGAGTGGCAAAACTGCCAAACATTCTCAAACTGCCCACTCCTTCTCAAAACCAGAACATAATTTGCAATTTACTAAAAACAAAATACATTTTAAATGTTTTCACTTTTTTACTTTATTTTTTTTTATTCACAATAAATAAAGAAGTATTAAGACTTTAAGGAATAAATATCAGAATATGTATATTACACTGACAATCCACGGTTGATTTTATTAGTAAAGTGTAAATTCTGTTCTGGTCTTGGAAAACCCTATTTTCTGCGGGGGGTATTTTCCACGGGGATGGTATTTTCCGAGGAGGGGGGGGGGGGGGTAAACACCTAGCAACAGTTCCTATATGAAATTCGTTCTATTTGTCTTACTTTCCCGACTCAATTTTACGCTTGGAGATGTTACGGGGAAATTGTCAGAGGGACGTTTTCAGCGGGGCTGAAATTGTCTGGAAAGATTTTTAAGTGAGGGAGGATTTTTTTCTGTGAGAAATTCTCCATGGGGAAACTTTCCCCGGAAGAAATTCTTCTGGGGGGAATGGTCCACGGAGCAACTTTACACTAGGAAGGGGGGGGGAGTCTGGGAAAAATTTCCCACGGAGGAAGATTTCCGTTATGATTTGAAAAAAAAGATCAGAAATTAAAGTTTTTTTTGCAAATGATAGTATGCTAAGGAGAACATTTCAGGCGGAATCGTCCGCAAAAAAATTTCCTGGGGAATTTTCAGCGAGGAATGGAATTGACCTGGAGGATTTTTTTTTTTTTTTGGGGGGGGGGGCAGTTTACTTAGCAAAACTTTACATGAAGGAATTCCCTATGGACTCAGGGAATTTTCCTTAGAAGAGGAGCTGAATTTCCCGGCATTATTTGAGAAACGATCCGAAAATAAAAAAAGACTCTTATTCTTACTTTCTTATTCAAATAAAAAAGAAGCCACATTCAAATTTAAAACGTAAGGAAATCGTTCCGTATTCAATGGGGGTTGCCCCCTTCTCATTACCTAGCTCTTTATGCTAAAGGTTTGCTTTTTTTTTCCTAATCCTTGAACAAAGACTCCTGGAACACAAGGGCCGTTTAATTAGAACAAGAGTCTTTTTAAAAGTAATAAAAATTTTAGCGTGAAGAGCGAAGCATTGAAGAGGGGGCGACCCCCCTGCTATGCGGAATAATTTATGTTCGTTTTAAGTTTTAATATTGCTCCATACTTTCAGTTGGAAAAACTTGATTTATTTTTATTTAATTACTTGCTAAAACCGTTACTCCAAGAAAACAAAATACAATATTGTGTACGCAAAGAAGGAAAGGGATAAAACTCTGTTTATGTATTAACTCCACCCCCTTTCCTAAAGGACCAAAAAAATTGAGGAATAAAATTTAAAGTTTTATTTTTGCTAGAAAGTATTATTTGCTGGTATGCAAAATAAGAGAGATACAATCATCTCATTTATTTTATTTGTTAGTTTTCAAAGACTATCGATATTAGAATGCAGCCATCTCAAATTAAAATGTGTTTAAATTACAAAATTAGATCCAAAAGAGCATCGACCTTGGTACCGAAGGTCCGCCTTTAGTGAGAATCAAAAGGCAGAAAATCGCAAAGACAGGGTGGCGAACATGGGCCACAATTCTCATTCTCAAAACAAAGCATTTTCGCTATTTTGAACTATAATTTATGAAATGGTGGCGGAGCCAAGATTCTTAGAAACACGGCAGCAGCTTAAATTCGGACCGACATTCTCATGGAATTTTGTTTTCCGTTTTTAGAAAAAAACAAGCTTTTCTTATTCCTTTTCTATCAATGCTTATCATTTTTCATTAGGTCCAGGGTTTCATATAGAATGAAAGTGTGGGTATAGGGTTAGCCTTTTTGTTCAGAGGTTTAGCCATTTGTGACTTTGAATACTGAATAAGGACATAGGCAAATTTAAACAGAGATATAACATCTATAATAAATCGCTTGATGGAACAAATTTATTCGCTCCAAAGGTGTTGTTTATGCAAAAGTTTTGTTTGTTTAAACATAGATTTTCAATCTTACATAGAAAAATAACAAAACTACATTATACAAAAACCTAAGCAACCACATAAAAGACAGCGTTGTTGGTTGTGGGGTCTTGTGGGGGGGGGGGGTTGTAGCTTCAAACAACCGTTTACCCTTTAGCGTAAGTTCATTCAAAATATTTCCAGGTAATTACATAGGCGTGGATAGGAAAATAGGGACTCCTTGTTTAACTTTGGATATAAAACAGAAATAAAAAAAAGAAGAAATATACCATTTCATTCCTTATTTAATGGTCTTTTTAGATAACAATAACAACTATGATAGTTTCATATATAATCCTAGGCTATACACGTACAAAATAAAGGAATACACTCAGAACCAGCTAACGTTTGCATATAGCCTTGGGCCATTTCTAGCTCTATAAGGGGGGGGGAGGGACAAGAGTATTTGCAACGGCAGTGATTATTATATTTGGAAAGAACATCAAATGGGGAATCAAATGGTATATTTCTTTTTTTTTTCTATCTGATTTCTGTCCTGGCATATTAGCAAATTAACCACCCATTGCCTGTCTTATCTTATTAACTTTTCCTACTATGTAATAGCCTGCTAAAATTTTGAAATAGCTTACTCAGTCTAAAATAAATAGCACCTGTCTATGATTTCTGGCTATTAAATTAATCAATTCTTTCTAGATGATCTATATTCTGTTTACACATGCTCATGCCTGCTTATTCAGAGCATTCCAAGTTCCAAATGGCTAATGCAATAGCTAAGATTATTAAACGTGTGAGAAATGATTATATTCTTTTTGAAGCTAAGGTACGAATAAAATTTAAAACACATACAGCAAAAAGTCAGAATATCATACTTTGTTACCGTAATTAATAAGTTACCATAATACAAATTAGACCCTAGGCTATAAGCAATTGTTAACTGATTTTGTGGGTATGCCATTATGTTTTTTGGCTTATTTCTCCTCAATAGTTGGCTCATAATGCTCAACAAAGCCAATCTAAAAAAAAACTTTTGCGAGATATCCTAGGGCTGCAGTTGGCTCATTAGGGTTGCGTGGCTGGTGGGGAATCAAATGGCATATTTTGTTTTCTATTTGATTTCTACATTTTAATCAAAATTAGCCAATGACTGCCAACCTTATCTGCCTACCACTACTCCCACTTGAATGAATATGCCCCCACTTGAATGGAGAATTAAATTCATCTTTTGTCTTCCTTTTGTCGATTCTGTATGCAAAATCAACAAGGAAGCGCCTACGTTACTACATGCCCTTAATTATTTACCTCCAAACTTGACCCTGGGCTATAAACAAAAATTGGCGGATTTTGTGGGTTTGCCATTACTTTTTGTTCTGTGATTTTTACCCAGCAATTGATTCATATCCACCAATTTACCCACCAATGAAGTTAATTTTTAAAAAAAAGTACAAGTCAGCAAACTTGTGCAATGATCCTAGGATTATGCCTGAAACCATTGAGGAGCGGGCAGCAGCAAGTAAAATGATAGTAATTATTATATCCTGAATGAGCATTGAATAAGAAATTAAATGGTGTACTTCTTCTTTTTATATCTGCTTTCTCTTCTATAAGAAAAATTAACCAGGGAGTGTTTACCTTACTGTCTACCCCTATGTATTTTACCTGCAAATATTTTGAATGACCTTACATTAATAGACATAAATGACATTCCTGGAGTCTGCCTATTCAATCGAGCAATTTCTTATAAGCATTCCGTCTTCTACTTACGTGCACCTATGTTTTTTTTTTGTTTTTTTTTTTATTCAAAGTTCCTATAACCGAGATTTGTTTATTTACGACACGTTGTCATTCAATCTGAAACCTTGGAATCAATGAAAAACTTTTGGAAATGGTAGGGAAAAATAAAAAAAAAATATTATAATAGATTAAAAGAAAAATCAAAACGCTAGGAGAATACAACAACTACAATTCATTAAAGCACCAAGCCGCTTGAGGCCAATAAATATTCGTACACTACTCCTCCACCCCAATCTACTAAAAACTTCACTCTTTACCTGCTTCCGTGAAGGTTCAATTCCCTTTAAATCCGTTCTTATGACCTCATACCATCCCGTTCGAGAAAGACCTACTGTTCCTTCGGCCCCCAATGGTCAAAAAGAACAATCTTTGGCAATCTGTAATGCTTCATCTGTAGAGCGTCTCATAACCATCTCAAACTTTTCTTATTCTTAGTAAGTGTCGTAGAAGCTCATTTTATATTTGAATTTCAGAGATACGATCCTGTTTCCTAAGAATGATGGATTTGCCACGATTTTACAGAAACCTATGGTCCAAAATACCGAAAATAATTTTTTTTTTCAAAATGACTCTGAGAAGGGTGGACCATGTTGGCCACCTTGAAAGAATATTGCATTACTTAAGTTATTTAAAAGACCAGATATTTCTAGAAATTTCTATTCGAGATGTACTCCAAAACCTTTTAGAGTTTAATCATGGACTTGTCACTATCTTAGAAAATAGCTGAGAAGGGAATGGAACTCTTCAGAAATGAATCTAAAGCTAGAAATATGCTTTGGGAAGGTATTTTCAAGTTCAAAAGAATTACATCGTTTGAAAAACGCATGATTTTCTTTGTGATTTTCTTATTCAACACCAGGGACGATGCTCCTCCATGCTCCTCATGTTGATGCTTAATTCCCACCAATTCTGGAATCGTCATTCATTCAAATTGTCAAAGAATCAATTGCTTTAAAAAAAAATCAAACTAAATACGTATCAAGAAAACCTAATGCCTGAAAATTTTATTCAGAAAATACTACCAAAGGTAGTTAGGGTAAAATTGAAGACAATCGATTTATCACGAAAGTAGTTGAATTAGAAAAAAAAAACTTTTTAGCAATGGATTTGGAGCCAAAGTTATGCCTTGGTAAGATTTTTTTAAGCACAAAAGAGTTAGTGCTTATAAAAATAATAATAGTAGGTGGCGTTTTTGATTGCACTAGCGCAAATTTCAACTCTTACCAATTGACCATAGTTTCTGCAAGGAACCTTAATCTACGTAAAACGCTAAGAGATTTGAATTAAAATTTTTTTAATAGAAATTTTGAAAAAATGACCAGGAGCTTTAGATTCTAAGATGGCAATCCCTAGATTCAAAAGTTGGCCATTTCTGAACAGTCACAGGCAGCTCAATAGCGCTGCCTATGTAAAGAGCTAGTTTACTAGTTTCAAGTACTAGTTTGGCACTTGAGTATTAAACGTACTCTCTTATATAGTGTATATGGAATGCTAAACTGGAGACGCGACAGTTTCCGGGAGAGATGCCCGGTCATAAAACAGTTGTTAGAGTGGAATTGATTGAAACGGGTGGTATAAAATGAATGTTAAAATTACAATTTGGGATTGTGAAAGACATTACAGTGTTCTGGGCGCATAATTGTAACATGTCATTCTTATAATTTTGTTCATAAACCATTATAACCGGGTGTCTGTCTCTTGTTAGCTTACGTTACGTATTTAATATATGGCATGCTTTGCCCCTCCCCTAATGTGAAAATATATAGCCCAAATTTGGTTCTAAGCTATTATATATTCATCCTATTTTATTTTATTTCGTTAGCCTAAACCAAACTTGACTTCTCTAGCAGTATATAAAAGAGTACCTTTAATACATAAGTACCGCTAGTTTAAGTGAAGTGAGAGTAAACAGGTAAGTAGAGAGCTAGCAATGGTAGTCCAAGTAAAGAGCTAGTTTACTAGTTTTGAATTTTAAGAGTTAGTTTAAGTAGAGAGCTAGTAAGGCTTGTTTACAGACAGCAATACAGGCCAATAGAATATGTTCTTCAAAACTAATAACTTTCGACTGAAGCATATTTGGGAAGTAATTTTTTGCCAAAACAGCCTTTATTTTTCATGTACTAATAGTCAACATATGAGCCAATAGGCATATATTTTCATGGGTGCCCATAGGCTGAATTTTAGGGGGGGGGGCTTACCTGGTCTAATCGGCACTTCGTTTTGAGTTTATAGGTATATCAAACTGACAATCCACAGTCTTTTTTTTTTCTTTTTTTTTTCAAAAGCCTAAGTTTTGTTCTGGTCTTGAGAAGGCATGGGGGTTGTAAGCACTGGTAATGTTAATTTTTGCTCGTTTTGAGTTTTACTCGGCTATTTATTATAATTTCTGTTCGTTTTGAGTTTCATTTAATTGTTGATAGTGACTTGTGGTAGTTTTACGCTTGGAAGATTATTTGACTTTATTTCTGCCCATTTTTTACTTAATAGAGCTCTACTTTTCTTTGAAAACTTATTCTGTGGATTTTTTTTTTTTTTAATTAATACAAATACATGACACCGTCATTCAGCCAGGGGGACTGGCGCCCCTTGCCCCCCCCCCCTTATGGGCGCCCATGTATATTTTCATATAGGCTATAATCTCAACAATATTTTTTCGCAATACTGTAAGCACCAGCATCCTTTTCGCTTTTTTTTCAAGTTGAGCCCCAAGACACAAAATTAAATATGAAAAAGGTAAATTTTCTTGATCAGAATTTTCTTGATCAGTTTTTCAAAATACAATTTTTTTAAACACTTACGGATATCAACCATATGGCTAAAATGGGGGTAAAGTTCATTTGTGATGCAAATGAATATTATATTTACATTCAGGATGCAATTCTGGGTATATATTTGCACATTAGGGGGGGGGGGGGCTATATACTCTGTATATATAGATTCCAAGAAATTCATGCATTTTTTAGAAAAACTGAACAAACTTTTTCATATCCCTATTTTTAATAGAATATCCCTATTTTTTATAGAAAATTTTAACAAAATGATTTCGCATGACAGTGAATCAAGGTTTTTTTGAAATTTTATCAGCTGAAGTTGAGTTATTTTCCTTTTCAGTGCTACTACTACTATCACAACACTTAGTACCCCATTTCCACCCTAGGTGAGGTCAGCAGAGGTAAAAATGTCATTTGCGATATTAAAACAATATAATACATAATTGAAAAAATATGTAATTGAAAGGTCGATTCCTATTATTTCAAGTCCGGGGAGAACAAACCTGACATCAGAATTGAAAAATCCCATCATTTAGTGCCTCATTTCCACCTTAGGAGAGGTCAGAACGGGTAAAAATGCCATTTGTGGTGTTATAATAATATAAAACATAGTTGAACAAAATCGGGAAATAGGGTACTAAGTGAAGGAATTTCCCAATTGTGATGTCATTTTTGTCCTCCCCGGACTTGAATTAATAGGAATCAGCCTTTCAATTATGTATTTCTTCAATTATGTGTTATATTATTATAACAATTCATTATTAAAGTGTGGGGGGAGGGCTGAAAACTGGAAAGGTACAGGACAAAATTATAACAGAATAGAGCCTAATTTGGGCACGTACAATACAGGCCGACTTCTGGTGACCAGCAACAGTCTTAGACAATTGAAACTGAATCTTATTTTTATCACCGCGAGTAGTGTGCTGTCTCATGTTATAAATTGAACCTCTGTAAGGGGATCCAGAAGAAGGGCCAAAATTCTTTGTTTCAGGATGTCTACGCAAAGGGTTTGTCCTATTTTAGCCAAACCTAGTTAGAAGGAATGTTTGATGTTCTAGCACTACTTTTTAGAGCTCGGAATAGATTACAATTTCGTGGGAAAGAAGAAGCAGAACCCTAAGTTGTCACAATTCCGGAACAGGGCGTGGCATTCGAACCAAACATGTTGGGAATTAAAATATAGTGTCCCAGTTGCTTGATTTGAATACCAGCACAGTATAAATATTAAACAGTAGCGAAAATTCTTATACTCTTCATTAAAAATTTTTGGGATACATCAGTCACACACCTTTGTTCATGGCTCCGGCTTATTTAATATTAATGCTGTGGTAGGAACTGAAGCTATTGCTGTGACGCAAAGGGAGACTTCCCTCTCCGCCTGCTTTGATATGTCCCATTTCTGAACAAAATTTTGCTACTATTTAATATCTATACTGTGATGCCCAGAAGCAAATTGACATCTGTGGAGGCGAGGGTCTCCCTTAACTCATTTAATCGGAGCATCAGCCAGTACGCGTATTCGGGTTTCAATTGAGACTTTCGTTAAATTTGTTATAAAGGAGT
Source organism: Artemia sinica (assembly GCA_027921565.1). Lineage (NCBI taxonomy): Eukaryota > Metazoa > Arthropoda > Branchiopoda > Anostraca > Artemiidae > Artemia > Artemia sinica. The sequence continues at coordinate 51,505,003 of CM051271.1, forward strand.
TGGTTTTTACTTTAGATCTTTTCAGGGGTCAGGGCTTATTCCACTCCGTTATGGAAGGGCAAAATTTTCGGTCAAGTGGATCTATCAGAAAGGCTTATTGGATCTCAACCAAATTTCACAAGGCTTAAGAGCTCGGATTTTGATGTTACCATTAGAGAGGCTGGCTCGAGTTCAACACCTTATTGAGCCTTTGTTACTAGAAGCAAGTATCATATGAGTAATTGTAATTCGTCTGATTTTTCGTTAATGAGGTTCTAAGCATTTGTAAACTCATTGTTTTAGTGACGGTCCACGCGCCAAGATTATCGTCAAGGATCTTCATACAGGTGACCAAAACACAGGGGCGGATCCAGGATTTTGTTAGGGGGGGGGCGCAAAATTGGTTTATCCAATAAACTTGCGTTAGAAGCAAGTTTAATTGACACAATCTTGCGTTAATTAAGTAAATTGTACTACTTTAGAATACGTTAGGTGGGGCACCCCCTCACCCCCCTGGATCTGCCACTGACAAAACAGAGACTATGTGGATTTAGGGATGCGAAAAAAGCGATCAATTCTATCTTTATTTCTTAAATATAAAGTCTATTTATTGAATTTTTTAATTCTATTGTAAACCTAAAAAGGAACATACAAGCCTTACCCCGTGGATATGTAGTCGTGGGTTTTGCTCCGTAAATGCTGCCCGTTAGTCACTGTTACTTAAACATTTTAGAGGACCTTTGCACCAGCGCCAGGATATGAAAAAGCATACCTTAAATTGTACAATCCTCCTGAATGTATGAAATTATTAGAATTAAAACATAGTTGTAGTATTTATTCATTTCCTAACCTTTGCTGTCTTCGTCACAACCCTGTTCAAAATCAGTTAAATATCTCAAAATGAGTACAAAGTCTTTCGTCTTTTATCTCGCGACTTCTTTTGCCCCCTTCAAAATATTACTAGCTAACAATGTTATATTTCCTTTGTAGATTCTATTGGAGAGCCTTCCTTTCTGGAAATTGTGATTTTAATCCTATTCTCTTGTCTTTCCAAGTAGGAAAGTTCTTTTATCATTCTCTTCTAGTATTTTGGAAAAGGCTATATGAATTTCTGAGACATTCAGACGTCTAGATTGATTTTAAAGGTAAAGAAAAATGACAGCTTTTAATTCAAAAGTGAAACAAAAAACTTCATAAGATTTGATTGGCTGGCTGGAAAACACATCTAGTATGTCACGAAGAATAAAAAACTAGACGAATCTCCTTTGAATTATTGACATGGTTCGGTCATTCGTCGTATGTGACTGAATATAGTCGGCAAAATTTATAAAGTATACAAATTGGTTTGCTAAACAGGATAAGAATTTATTGAATTTTATTTTTAACACCGAATTACAATTTTATTAGCTATTTTTTAATGGGGGAGCGGATGTTCACCAATAATTAAAAATCCGCCGTTTATCAAGATATTTTGCCTCAAGAAACCTGCCAATTGGGTACTTTCCACATTAAAAAGTAATCTAATCTTGGTTCGGGTTAATTGAGCTTTTCTACATCGTTAAAAGTATTTTTGAAAACAAATTTTCTTCTGTAAAAAAAAAAAATCCACCCAGTAGACATAAAAGAGAGAGAGAGAGAGAGAGAGAAGAGGAGAGAGAGAGAGAGAGAGAGGAGAGAGAGAGGGAGAGAGAGAGAGAGAGAGAGAGATGAGAGAGGAGAGAGAGAGAGAGACTACTTTATGATTTACAGAGTAAGACCAGTAGAATGAAATCACTTACTTTTCTTTCTTTTTTTCGCATGCTGACATATGGTCTGTGTTGCGCAAGTACTGATCTCCTGATTCACTACATTCAGCCGGGAGCGCAATGCGTGGTCAGGGGCAAATCATCCGACGTTTCCCGTGTTTTCCCCCCAGATTTCTCCAAGTGACCATTTAGAGCTGGTTTGACTTTGGCTGACCTAACAGAGTTACACCATTGACCCCCGCTTCAAATCAAGTAATCAGTGACATCAGGTCTCTTAACTTCTGACCTCAGGCTGTCTAGTCTGAAACGCTAACCACTTGGCTAGCACGAACAAAAGCAATCAGTGAAAATTTACGTCATTGTCTTGGATGAGTTTATTATGAGCTTTTCATCGGCAAATTTATTTTGATAAAATTACTTAATTGTAACACTCAAACATTTAGTGTCAAAACGTTAGTTCTTGTTTCTTACTTTTTCTCATATCTTTGTCCTGTTCCTTTGGATTCCATATATTCGACTGAAACTGAATAAGAAAAAGCTCAGGCAATCAGCGCTCTATACTGCATTATTTCCACTCCAATTCTAGCTGATCGCCAGCTAATGAGCACGAAGATAATGTATTTAAAAGAAGAAATGAACCAAAGAAGAAAACCACCTTGATGATCTATTTGATAGAGCCAGCGAGAGTAATTTAGAATTCAAGCCACCTTGCTCATTAAAAGTTTCTTTCATAGTTTACAAGACGTCACATAAGCACGCTGCAGGGGAACAATAAAATTATTTTGGGCTTTAAGATCATTCGAAGCAGCTATAGCAGTGGAGAGGGCATGACTTGCTGACTTGGGGGCACTAGATGGGAACTCATCTGAATTTAGGTTGTGCGAGTTTCCGCTAACCAGTGGGACGGACACTTTGTTATATATATAATTCATTATTCACTATTAAAGTACCATTGCCATTAAAAAGAAAGCGTTTTTTGCCCCCTTGACCCATCTTAGGTATATTGATTTTCTATAAAAAAAAATTTCTATAGCGAGATTTTCTTAAAAAAAAATATTCTTTTTTCGAAACTATAACGTTTTTAGGGCAGTTTCCCATTTTCTTCAGTGTCGCAACGTTGATCTAGCAACGTGATTCTAGAATGTAACAAAACAATAAATAAGCAATACGCAGCAGAAAAAATTTATAAGTCTTTTGCTCCGTACCAAAATGTAGCTTCTCAAAATCAACTACATCTTTAAATAAAAGCTAAACCTTGTTAAGAGATTTGGTGACATTTGTTTTTAGCTTATTTTCGCTGATTTTCACCTGTTTCTTTTTTTTAATTTGGTGCCCGCTACTATGAAATATTACACAGCAGCTTATAAAATTTTTGTTCATTTAAAATTGAATTACCGATTTTCTCCTTTTTTAAGATATATATTTAAGATATGTTTAATATATAAGATATATAAATTTAAGATAAATACATTTGTGTAGGTCTCCAATTGACCAGTTCAAACAATTAAATTTTATTTTTCTGTATTTCGAACTTTAATGGAAGAAGAAGCTCTAAAGAAGATTACTGGGCATGTAAAGCCGTAAAACTTTTAAGGAGCTTTTTTTTTTGGGGGGGGGGGGGTTAGAGACTGGCTCTCCAAGTTGTTTCCTTTCATCGCACAAACTGGAGGGGATCAATGAAATGGTTTAGAATCTTTAAGATTATTCGAAGCAGCTATAGAAGCGGAGCGGGTACGATCTGTCAACTTGCCGAAGCTAGGCCAAACTCAACACTGGGTTGGGCTTTCAAATTTTTATAAGTTGTGTTATTTTTCAAGCCATCATATGGCACAATATCACATTCATAAAATATGAACGAAGAAAATGTCCTAAATAGGATAGATAAAACAGCAAGACTTCGGTTCCCGTCATAGTCTCCGAGACGTTGCACTAAGATATTTGAGAAACGGAATATAACAATTAAAAGCTTTGAAATCATTGGAAGCAGCTAGAGACAGGGCCGGATTTAAATCTTTGGCGCCCTTAGGCCCAAGTAATTTTTCTTCAGGGAGACACAGAGATTTATGGGGATATCCCTGAACATTTGGGGATAGTGGAAGCCCTGAACAGAAGGCAACTGATGAGTGAGGAGCCGAAAGTAATGCAAGAGAGAGGTGATACCGAGCTCTCAGCTGCCATTCTTGGGAGACATCTGTCAGTTTATAAGTGGCCAGGGAATTCCTGTGTTGTTTTAAAATCCCTTTTATGTGAATAGGCGCAGCAGCAAAGCCCACCTGGCACTTTGACGATAAATCACACTAGTCAAGTTTTTGTTAAGAAAAAAAAATCGCTCAGTGTTTTTTTTTTTGTTTTATGCGCCCCTAGGCCCGGACCTAGTTGGTCTATGCGTAAATCCTGGCCCGGCTATAGATGTGGAGAAGGCACGATTTACCACCTTGTAGGGGTTTGACCAAACTCATTATCAGGCCTTTAATTTTTATAAGCTGTGCAATGTTTCGGTAAGCAAAGAGAAGGCCAAATCAATAATACTCATAAAATATTTCTGAGGAACATGTTTTACTAAGGATCAGAAAGGGGCTAGAAGCGCTTTTTTTTGGGGGGGGGGGGGGTCGGAAGCTGGTTCTTTGAAATTGTTCCCATGGGTAATTTCTTCGATTTATTTTTTAACAAGAATAAAGTTTAAATTGGCACTAACTGAAAATTACTTAGGGCTCTAATTTCACCAACCGCTACCTTATTGGTGTTCTGTCCCCCACTGGCAAGCTAAAGACCTTTTAAAGGCCATTCTCGCTTTACTTCTTTCATAAGATAATTGGATTTAATTGGTGTATTCTGAACGACGGGCTGCATTCATGAACGGCATCATGTTGAAAAACGTGAGATTCATTCTTAAAAGATCAAGATCGGTCTAAGTCGGAAAAAAAATTCCAAATACTCGTAGAAAAAATTAATACGTCATATTAACTTTGGAAATTATATCCAAGTGAAAAGAGCAATATCGCATATAAGAATGTTCAAGTAATCTTGTTTACTTTTGATAGCATTGTTTGATTCAAGTACAAACGGGCATCAAGTCAAAAAATTCAGAAAACAGCCTAAAACTAGAATTGAGTATCCGAGATCGATTTTTTCAGAATTACTTCCAAGAAATCTAGAAGAAATGCGGCATTTTGTTCTCCGGTTCTCAAAAAGATCATTTAATGTTCTGCAGGAGTATGACATAAAATTGTTCTAAAATGTTGACTTTCCAAGGTTGGATAGTTTTGTTTTAGCATCATGTCCAACAGGAGGAACAAAGAGTTTTTTTTCCTGGAAATTTTACTAACTTCAGTGAAGCTTTTCTGCCCCGTTTCACAACTCTCGTATTCAAGAAAAATTCTGAGTTTGTATCTTTTACCACTTTGGAGCTACGGACCACTGATCACACACAAAAAAAGAAAAACACAAAAGCACCTCGTACGAAATAGCTTTATACAAGGAACACATTTTTTATGGGTCAAATTATTAATTACTTTCATACAACAAAAGGACAAAGCCAATATTCTCAAGTAGATTTTATTTTGTCAATTAGAACCAACCTTGCTGTCCTAATTCCTAAGGAAATTCCTCCCGGACTTTTGACAATTACATCCAGTGTTGCTAGATGTTTGGATTATAGTTGTGCCACCATAAAAGTGATAATGTACCATAAGCTCTATTTTTCTCGTGAAGATGCGCCAAATGAACGATCCCCCCCCCCAAAAAAAAAAGCACCGATTTGAAAAAATTAATGCGCAAACGCCTCAAAAAAGTGCCATAACGGCGCGAATACACCTCATCTAGCTATTCTGATTATACCTATTTTCTTATGCTCAGGCCACATTGTGGTCATACTTGTCGATAAAATCAAAATTACGCACGAATGCAGCGCCAATTATTTGTGCCAATCTTTCTTTCTCGAGTTGATCATTGTTCAACTTTCAAACTTCTTGATTGACCAATCAGGGTCGATATTTAAGGCATGATTTTTTGAAACTAAAAAAATGGAAGCATGGAAGAGCAATTTTTGCACTTGTAACATGAATCTGACAAAAGTTAAGAAGATGTATTATTAGTAGGGAACATATGGAAACAAATTAGTGTTGGTGCAAGCCTTTTTAAACCAATTTGTTGTAATTATGGTTTTCCACTTCGGAAATACAAGTGTGGCGCCAAAATCAAGAAAAAACCCTTGCCATTCATAAAATTTGACTTTTTTTTAGCAACCGATATGGCTATGGTGTAGTTCAAGCATTTTTTCTTTTTGTTTTTCGCCATTCAAAATGGTCACGGGACGGAACCCGAAACTTTGAATAAATTTTGAAATGTTCATCTTCAAAATTAATTGAATTATCGTTGGTACCTTGCCCAACTACTACTACCAGTTCTACCGCTAATTCAAATACTCTTATCCAGAGTACTGATAACGAGATTATCCTTACTACACTCCAACACAAACAAAGATTAGCTAAAAAGATTCTGCTTTACCTCTTTCTTAAAGGATTTTGAATTTAAATGGTTTCTTCTGTGAAACGATAGGTTGCAACCCCGAACGACATCTATGTTAATTAAAAATCTTAAAAATCAAGGTAAGTGTATTTAAATTTATTTGGAAACTACAGAAGGATGGTTAGGTTTATTGTTCAAAAAGTGTTGAAACAAAAAAATGAAACTGAGACTTAAAACAAAATTTTACCTCTCGGCTAACTTACCACATAGCTGCAAAATTAGCGCAGATGAACTCTCTATTTTAGAAGGACTATGCAAAAATTGGTAGATTGCGGAAGTTAATCACAGCCAAACATTATCAGTCAAAAATTTGCTTAAACCAACTACTTTTAAAAACTACTATACGAAAGGTTTTTACAAAAAGATTCTTTTTCGGGGGGGGGGGGGAAGACTTTAAAAAATACATCCAATTTTTTTTTATATTCATTTTGTTTCGTTTTACGAATCGGACAAACATTTTTTGGGGGGAGGGCAAGGGGTTCAAACCCCCTACTCCCCTGGATACGGCTTTTACCACAGCCAAAGACAGCCATTTCCAAAGCACATCAGGTATGGCAGGTATGTAGAATAAGCTAGAGATAATTCAAGAAAAACGAAATTCTAGATCGAAATGATTGTTGCCAATCAAGCCAAAAATAATTGAATGGCTCTATCCAAAATTTTCCGAACTTTTTGCGACCATGCTGTGTTGTTTCTGCATGGTTTGTGTAGTACATTAAAGCACAGCGATTTTACACAGCTCAAGTTGTATTTATTTTCAGTATTTGAAGTTCTTGCTTTCATTCATTGTTAGTTTCTAAACGGCATCTATTATGAATAAAAAACCTTTTTGGTGACAATATCTCAATTTATTTGGAAATTACCGATGGACGGTTCATTTTTTATTTAAATCTAAACGTTTTTCGACAGATTTAGTAGTTTAAAATCCTTTTGTAATGGGCACTGTTTGGAAAAAGTGAGAAATATACTTGGGGGCAGTTAAAATTACATGGCAACATTGTATGAGACAGGATTTGCAAAATGCAACCTGCGTCCTCACTGCAATGGTATATACTTCCTGACTGTAGTTGACTGAAAGACAAACTATCACTATTTAAAATCAAAAACCTGTTTTTAGTTGCAGTTAACTGGTAACGCAGGATTGTTTATATAGAATTAAAAATTTTCAAAATTACCAGCATGGTTGCCACCACTAGGGATTAATCCCTATTTCTAGTGATCTTTTTTATTGCCAAAACTAAGAAATCACTAAATTTGCACATAAATCACTAGATTATTGAAGGAAATCACTAAATCAAGCAGAAAATAAATCAAGCACTAAAATCTAGTATTTTTTTGTCACTGGGTGGCAACCTGATCATCAGTGTCTTCACTTTGAAATGTTATAAATCTTAAGATTTTAGGTGACCGTAAGTCAAAATACCAATGCTTGAGGCAAAATACATCTTTCTGATGGTCTAATATGTCATATTTTGCTTAATTTTTTTTTTTTTTTTTTACATCACATTGTTCAATGGAAATCAAGTGATCAAAAATACGATGTTGAAGTGACTTGAGGAGTAACATTAGGCTTGCTTTATTGTTAGGTCTTTGACAGTGGCGTAATTTTGTCAAAATCATGGGGGGGGGGAAATAACAGTAAAAAATGAGTCACACAGTATCATACAGGCAAATATATCTAAAAAAAAAAAAAACTAACCCGTTTCCGTAAATGCTTGAATTATGCAGGCTTATCTTAGTTTTGACAAGATTTTTGAAGAAATTAAATTTCAGCTGGGGGGGGGGGTTCTGGAGGGTAGTTGCCCCCTTGCAAATTACGCCCCTGATCTTTGGGTGAAATTAATTAAAAAAAAGTTAATCCACCTGAAAGTAAGGAGAAGCATTAAAACTTAAAACGAATAGAAATTAAACTTTATATGAGGGGGGTTGCCCCCTCCTTAATACCTTGCTCTTCATGCCAAAGTTTTTAGTATTTTACAAAAGCTTCATATTCAAGTTAAACAGCCCTTGTGTTTCAGGAGTCGTTATTAAAAATCATAAGTCAATCTTTAGCGTAAAGAGCGAGGTGTTGAGAAGGGGGTAGCAACCCTACTGCTGACATATACTCCAAATATTTAGTAAACTGAAATATATTCAATCTTCTTTGCGCCAAATATTAAACCTAGTTTTGACAGCAGCTGTATTTTCTTTTGACAAGCAAATTTCACGTCAAATCAATGAAAAAATGTCGTTTCACGGGGGAATATTTAGCTTGTTTCCTCTACGGATCAGAACGTTTTATTCAAATGGATTATTCCAGCCGGAAAAATTGTGCTTAAAGTACATACACACTTTTGCTACTACTAGATGCGCAAATACCTTTCTTTGTAGAAAGTATACTGTGGGTAGGAGAAGTAAATGACCCTACCAACGCACCGAGCGGGACTCAAGGTGTTCGGACAGGGGTGGTAATTTAATGGACCGGAGGATACCCATGTTCCGTACCCTATCGAGCCACCTAACGCGTTCGATTTTGCGGAGGTGTTTTTTCTGGAAAGCATGTACCTTCATTATATGCGACTGAGTCAAAGGCCAAGTCTTTGACGAGTACAACACAACACTTCCTACCGAGGCAGAGTAGACACGAGCTGTCGTGGGATGACTGATCTGGGGTTTGTGGAATATTGTTCTCAGAAGACGGCCAAAAACGGCGGCCGCCTTTGCCACCCTTGTTGATATCTTTGCATCTAGATTTCCATTTGAGCAGACACTTGAACCAAGGCAGGTGAACTGCGTGACTATTTCAACATTTTGGCCACATACTTCTATAGTTGTCAGGGGGATGCATGGTGTCTTGTCCACAAGCAATATTTTGGTGTTCATCCAGTTTACATTTAAACCAAGTTTTCCAAGTTTTGATGTCAAGTGAGATTTTCGCGTACCAATGCAACATCATCAGCGAAGTCAATATCTGACAGAACTCTTCCAGCAAAATCAATGCCAAAAAGATGTGATAGCAGTTTTTTGTTGAGAACATGGTCCATGACACAGTTGAAGAGTTCGGGAGCAGCAGAGCAGCCTTGCCGAACACCATTTCTAAATTGAAAATGTGACGAGAGCTGGCTATTTACAATGACAGCGCTTTCGGTCTTTTGTATAGTTCTTTGAACAGATTGACAATTTTCTAAGGTACACCAGCAGATTGAATGATCAGCCACAGTGGCTTTCTGTCGATAGTGTCAAAAGGGGATCGAAAATCGACAAAGGCAATGTACACCTTCCTTTTATATTCTAGAGTTTTCTCTATCAGCTGTCTAATTGTATGGATTCGCTCAGTAGTGGACCGGCCCGGCTTGAACCAAGCTTACTGGTGGCGACGAAGGGGATGGAGGTACTTTGTTTTCCGCTTGAGAAGCAGCGAGGCGAAGAGTTTGCTGGGTGCCGAGAGCAGAGTTATGCCACGAAGTTATTATATTCTGCTTTACTTCCTTTCCTCTTTTATACTGGTACAAGTAAGCTTGTCTTCCAGTCTGATGGGATTTTTCCAGAGCGCCACAGAGTATTAAACAATACTTGTAGCCAGAGGGTCATGGATGAATCGCCATTTTAAAATAGTTCTGATGTCAGGTCACATACTTCTGGCGCTTTGTTGTTCTTCAGCTTTCGTACTGCAGCTTGAATTTCTTCTTCTATAAATTCAGTGCTATCGGGGGGCAGGTGTAGCATTGTCAGCAGCAGCAGTAATCTGGTCGTCAATTTGGTTGGGTGGGTCTGAGTTTAGTAGCTTCTCAAAGTGGTGTTCCCACTGGCGGAGGCACTGTGATGCTGTTGGTAGTTTTTTTTTTCTTTCATGCTCCGTCACAGGATTCTGGCCCTCCCTGATTTAATGGATAATAAATAACTTGATTAATAGATACTTTCTAAACATATTACTATAACGGTACGGCACAATAAACTTAAAGATTATTTAAGAAAAAAAAGATCCCATCCAGTCAAAAATAATCGCATTCTATAATCATACTGTGTTATTTTCCAGCAGGTTATTCAGTTTATAAGGGCCCAAGAAACAAGATCCAGGGTACTTACCAATCAAGCCTGAAATGATGAAAAGGATCTATACAAAATTTGTATCAGCTTTCTATGACCATACTGTATTATTCAGTACGATAAAGTGCCATTAGACATCTCAGGTCGTATTAAATTTGACGTTTCGAAATTCTTGCTTTGTTTAACATCATCAACACGACACTGGAAACTTGTCACAAACTGCAATATACATGTGACGAGCTACAGGCTGTTCAGTCAGACTCGTCGTTAACAATTGGCGATGCTTCAGTTGCAGAGTATATTTTTTTTTTTTTTACATGGATACAATAAAGTCTAATGTTGGGCATGAACCCCTGACTCCTTTATGGGGAATCTAATGCTTGACTGTAGCAGGTACCCCGACTTTTGACAAAGTACAAGGCATCAGATATTAATCAATCGATCAATCCATCGATCATTTATTAATACTAAAACTTCATAAAAATTTATTAATACTAAAGACCATTATTTATTAATAACGCTTCATGAGAAACTGATAGCAAGAACAATAACACCAGCTGATTCATATGTTTCTACATTCACAAAATGGATTCATTTATAAAACGCTTTTTTTGTCCTGTTTTTCTCGTTGCTCTGTTTTTCAATAGTGTTTTTAAAACAGGTTATAAATAAATTTGTATCATTATTTCAATTAAATATCACCAACGATTAAGTAAAACTATGATATTATTCCTATTATTAAAACTGAATCAATATTAAAAGTTTGCATTAATATTTCCAGTTGCAATATTTCTGTTAATATTTTGTTTCTCTTATTACATGCATTAATTATTAAATATTTTATTAATTAATTAAACATTATAGCAAAATATCGTTACTATTAAAAATTGTACTTAAATAGACAGGACGTGACCTTTATCTTACCATAATTTTCTATAGCGCTGAAATTAACAGAGGCGTTCTATAAGAAAAATTTAAGCCTAAATCTATTAGAGACAGATACAAAATTAGCTAATTTCAATAGTTTGAGAACAGTAAATATGATCAGTAGTATTTTCAGGTCCTTTTTCCTGTATTAGGTCCTTACGAGGGCTGGGTCTTACAGGATCCGCACGTACAAAATAGATTTGTCCACAATTTTCAAGTTCTCTTCTGGGTTCTGGGATTCCAAATAAGGACATTTTTTTATATTCTTTGGAGGCTTGCACTTTCTCCTAAGCAAAAAAAGTTGGATTAATGCCCTAAAACCATATATGTCATAAAAATACCATAACACACGAACGTTGAAGATTATAAAGAAAAAATTAACAAACCCATTCTTTTCCAAAGTAAGCCAATTATTCTAACAATTATAATTTTAAAATAGCCCACAAATTATTTTTATTTTCATAGATTTTTAAATAATATTGAAAACAATATAAAATGTTGCAAAACTGGTTATTTATTATTGTTATTTACAAATTATTCGATTTTATTAAAAATGATTTCAAGATTTTAAAATGTTTTCAATACATTCTAATAATTTAGAAAAATATGATAAGTTTTTACTTAAAAATAACTAAAGCAAGGCGAAAAAATCGAAGTTAATGTTTCTCATGAAACGAAATCCTTGAGAAATAGATTGTATCAACGTCATACATTAAACATCAAAATGTACACTTAATCCTCAGAAGATAAAACAAATAAAAAATAGAAAAATTATTAACAAAAAAATAAATGGAATTTGTACCACAAGTTTCAAGATGGAGCCTAAAATTGAGTATAAACTGTAAAATTAAACATTAGTATTAGGAACAAAGATGGTATAAAACTCAATCTAAACCTATTGAAATGAATTGGAATTTAATCTTAAAAATACTTCAACTGTCTCCTGACTAAAGCGATACCTTACCTGTTCATCTTAGTAATTTCATCTTTAGCCAGGTTTCCATAGCTATTGTATCTTGGTTGCCTTAGCCATTTGTTCACGACGGAGTTACCTAAGCCCATTTACCTTTCTCAAGATGTGACCTGCACCAAGTCACCTTCACTACCTTATCTTCACCACCTTCACTCACGTCAACCGTACCAAGACGTTATTCTACCCTAGTTACCCTATCTATCTCACGTTAAGATTAATACTGGTCCTTTCTTGATGATGAAACTGCCTTGCTGATGTTGCCCATACCAAGACAATGCTCCCAAGTTAATCTAGCAAACTTATCTTAGGGTAGCCCAAGCTACCCTGGCAAACTTATCTTAAGCTTTCTCTGGCCATTTTCTGATGACGAGGTTACTTTAGTGACTCACCCTAGTCAAATTATCTTTTTCAAGAAATCATCTTAGCCTAACGTAGATATGCTCTAAGACCACACTGGCTATAAACGACGTTTGTGGGTGGTTATCCCCTCAGTCGACCGAGTTCTGAAAATCTGTTCGCAAAATCATGTAATCTCTATATTAAATTATGTTAAAACATTTTATTCTGTGATGGTTTCCCCATTAAACTTATTGATAATATTATAGATAACAGATTAAAAATTGTAAAACAAAAAAAATAACGAACCCAATAATGAATGAAGATTAAAAAAGGTAAAACAAGAAAACAAAGAATCCACCCCCTTTCTTTAGCTATTCCTACGAGTGAAAACATTTTTTTATTATTTTACCATACATCCCCAGACTCAGCGACAAACTTGAAAAATAAAAAAAATATAAACTTTCTGTTTCATTCAAAAATGAACTGAAGATAGAAGAAGAAGATGTTCTTGTAGGAAGTTTTACATTGGCAGAGTTGTCAACAGTTGGGGGAACGACTACAGGAACAAAACATTTCAATAAATAAATCTCTAAAATATAAAAATAAAATGCTAATTTGATTCTGCCTTGGCTCTCCACGTTTTTGAACATTCAGATCATTTTTTTTCTTCTTGACGAGGCAATTTTAATTTACACAGCAGTTGTTTACCACAATCTTTGAGGGGCGCAATTGTAATTAAAAAGATATATAGATAGAGCTTTAAATAAAGATACTGAAGATATTCCTATAAATCCAATTTACGATAATATAATACTAAAAGAATCAAATGATATTCTTTCTCATTTTAAATCAAGATGACTTGAGCGCACTAATAAAAACCAGGTCAGTAGGCAAGCTATGTTAATCGCGACAGAACTTTTTCCCAGTCTAACTTGTGAACAGTCATTCATTTATTCTGGCTTTTTTTCAGTGTTTCTTTTGCTTTGTTGGAATTCACCCCAAAAGGTTAATTTTCATGAGTGTTTTTTTTTAGCACCAAGGATGGCTTGGCGAAGGTCCTTGCCGAAATATTTGTCTTAGCGCTTCGTTTCGTTCGTTTTATCCAAGAATACTTACCTGAAAATATCTGGGGAAAACACGAGAAGCGTCAGATGATTTGCCCTCAACCATGCACTTCATTCCCGGCCGAAGGCATCGAATCAGGATATCTTTACCTGCGCAACGTAGACCATTGGTCAGCATGCGAATTTTTTTTCTTTTTAATACTTGTCCAAAATACCTTAGTTATCTCAGTCAAATTACCTCATCCAAAATACCTTAGTGTTTTCCCGATGACAAAGCTACGTAAGTCATTTACGTTTCTTAAGGTTATCTTCCTATGTTTCCGTAAATATTTTACCTTAAAGCTACATTTGCCATTTTCTGACGAGGAAGTTATCTTAGTCATTTACCTTAGTCAATTTACCTTATCCCAAATACCTTAGTCATCTCCTGATAACGAAGTTGTCTCGGCCATTAACCTTCCTTAACTAGCTACCCTAGACGATATATCTTAAAGTTAAACTAACCATTTTCCTCATGTCAAGGTTGCATTAGACATTTACTGGAAGAACAGGACGATAAGTCTGCAAACCAAGATTAAAATATCTTGGTAAGCAACAGCAGCAACATTTTAAGAAATTTAAAATAAATTTCTTGTGAATTACCATCTCGATTTATCAGTAGTTGTACCGAACCAATCGTGCTCAAAATCCTCCTCAGGGCCATACTGTGGTGTTTCTTTTGTGGATGGTGAAGTTTTCCCCACAGTAGAGTGCAGACGGTCTGTTATCATTGTAATATCCTTTCTTGTTTTAGTTTAAAGCTTTTTCCAATAGGCAATGTATAGAACTCCTCCGAAAAATAAGTCCCCCCCAGATCCCACCCCAAATACCAGTGAAATTGATACCCATATTGGCTGGTCAAGTTCATTATCACAAAGTTCACATGATGGATCCAATTCTGAGAATAGGACAATGATGAGTGTAGGGGCTAATGTCACTATAAATGATGATAATGGGTTTCAAGAGGTCCTTTCTAGAAGCTCTAAAAAAAGGAAAAAAATCTCCCCAATCAAAAGCATTTCCCTCTCCCCGCCCAAGATCCTCCCTCCCTAAACTTAGGAATTTACCTCAAAATTTCTCCTAACACCCCCTTTGAAATAAAAAAGATTACTGCAATAAGAGTTGCAATTTTCAAATTGCTAAAATCAATGTTCTCTCTTAATATTCACCGTGATGGATCTCTACTAATAGCTGTCCAAGATCAGAAATCAGCAGACACAATAATCAATCTAAAATCCCTTCTGAATACCCCAATTAATGCATCTAAATGGAACCCAAAACAATCCCCAACAAAAAGAGTAGTATATAATGTTCCCCTAGAAATACCAATTCAGGAGTTAAAAGAAGGGCTCTCAGATAGGGCTGGTAACACAATCCCTGTAGAAGATGTCACTCAACTGGGTAAACCCAACTCTAATGGATTAAAAACAAGTAGATCTTTCTTATTTACACTGAAGGAAAAAATTAATATCCCAGAAAAGTTGTTCCTATTTGGGCAAATCAAACCGCACAAGGAATACAAGCCAAAGCCTATCCAGTGTCAGAAGTGTCTGAAACTGGGACACACAACAAATAAATGCAATGAAAGTCTCCTAGCCTGTAGTAATTGTAAAGGCTCCCATCATAAAGTGTTGACAACTTGCAACAACACTCAGCCTACATGCATCAATTGTAAAGGCCCACACGAATCCACCAATAAATCACAATGCCCTGCATATAAGAAAAGAGCACTAACACTCCAAATAGCAACAGAGAAGGCCATTCCATACCCTTTTGCAGCTATGGAAGCAAATGCTGCCCAATCACACCAAATAAAACCTATATTGAAATCAAATAAAACTTCCAAGTCAAACACTCCCAATGCATCAAGTACTCCTTACAAAACACCATCCTTTAAGCCCCCTAGCTCACATCTCTATCAGAAAGAATCACCAAGCCAACAAGCCTCCTTGCCTAGTGAGATGAGGTCGGCCTGGCACCCCCTCCCAACAAGAAACAAACCAGAAACACTACCAGGAATTAATCCCTTAACTGACAAACTGGATGCACAATAAAACATGCAAACCCCAAATACATGCTTATTCATTCTAAACTGCAATGCAGTTCAGGCCATGAATATACAACAACAACAGAAAACAAAAATCATTGCTGAATTGGCAAAAATCTACATCCCTAATCATATGCTCATTCAAGCAAAAAAAGATCTTCTATACTATTAACAAAGCTGAACATTGATACACAGTCATATGAAAAATAAACCAACAACATAACACATATCAATACTGCAGTGGAATGTAAGATCACTTACAGAAAATAAGTTAAATGAACTAATATCTTTTATGAATAATAATTCCATCAATAATGCTTGCCTCCAGGAAACTCATTTAACCCAAAATCAACAAATTAAATCTCTGGGATAGACTATCCTGAGAAAGGATAGGTCATCAGAGAGAAAAGGAGGTGGAGTAGCTTTAATAGTTAAAAATAATATAAAATTCTGTGGCATCAACTTTCCAGATTTTGTAAATGATGTTGATGCAATTGGTATCAGTGTTTGGCTGAATAATACAAAAATTTACATATTAAGCTTTTATAACCCTAATGGCCAACCTACAGATGCCATGGATTTTTTCAGCTATATAAATAGTTCTAATATGTTGAAAAATATCATTATTTGTGGAGACTTTAATGCCCACAGCCTTTTGTGGGGGAATAAACCAGCAAATAAAGCTGGTAAGTTCATTGAGCGTATGACTTCAAACAATAATGAATTAGCTGTTGCTACCCCTCCAAACCTGAATACATATTTCAACCCCAAAAGTGGCAGTTTCTCTACAATTGACCTACAAATTGTGTCTTTAAATATCTTGAATAAAATTTATATAAATAAAATTGATAGTCTATGTACTGACCACTTTGCCATAGTTTGCTCCCTAAACGAACCTGCTGAAACCCTATCACATACCTCCAAATATATCAACACTAAAGCAAATTGGTCAATGTTCCAAAATAAGCTAAATGACGAAATTAAAAGTTTCACCCAAAATTCATGCATTTCAAACGCAACAGTTGACACACATGCTGAAGTTTTGGCATCTTTACTAATAAATACAGCTAATCAAGCTATCCCCAGGACAACACCCAGGAAAACCTTCCCTAAACATATTCCCAAAGCATGGTGGACAAATGAGTGCCAAAATAAATGGAGAACAAAAAAGGCAGCTAGGAGAACATTCTTAAAAAAACCATCACCTACTACATATTTAAAAAAATTACAAGCAGAATCTAATCTAAAAGGACCATAATAAATGCTAAATATAACTACTGGAATAATTTTGCAAATAATCTCTCCAGAGAAACACATGAGCCAATTATACATAAAGTCATAAGCCACATCTGTGGGAAAAAGACTTCCCCCAACCCACTCCTGTACGAACTTATACATAATAATACCCATTATGACAATGGTAATGAAAAAGCTAAGCTATTTGCCACTCTTTTTGTTAATAAGCTAACATCAAATAATTGTAGCAAAATGCCCCTAATTCCTATGAATCCAAGTTACCAAACTCGCCCAGGATCCGAGTATATAACCAGCCCATTTTCAATCCAGGAAATGAATAATGCAATACATCATATTAGGACCAAGACTAGCGGCAGCTATGACACTATACACCCTACATGGATAAAGAATCTCATCCCTTCATACAAACAGGAACTTCTAAATTGTTATAATCATGCTTGGGCTTCATCTATGTTCCCCAATATCTGGAAATGTTCGTCCCTCCTACTAATCCTAAAGAACAATAAACCCAAAAATAACCCTGAGTCTTATAGGCCTATAATGATTACTCCTGTGATGGGGAAAATAATGGAGAAAATGATCTATTACCGACTCCTCTGGTTTGTTGAAAAAATAATATGATCCCTCACACTCAAACTGGCTTCAGGAAACACCATTCCTCAACAGATGCTTTTATATTGTTAACAAATGCAATAAATGAATCATTCTCAAAAAATAATGTCCTAGTTGCAGCTTTCCTAGATTTTGAAGGGGCATATGACAATGTGAACCACCAAATCCTTTTAATTAAAATTGCAAACCTTGGACTACCCCCCAAGCTAGTATCTTTTATAAAATCTTTCATAGAATCGCGAAGTTTCATTGTTTGTGTAGGTTCAGCCTCTTCACCCCAAAAGACAATAACCAAAGGCTTTCCTCAGGGAGCAGTCCTCAGCTGCCTCCTCTTTGCCCAATATCTCTGGGACATGAACCACCCCCACATGAATCTACAATATGCTGACGATCTGGTACTATGGTCATCTGGCAACACCTTTCAGATTGCACAGTCGAAGCTGCAAAAGTCACTTTTCCAATTTGAAAAATTCTCTCAACATTCAGATTTACCCATTGCACCTACCAAGTCAAAAATAATCCAATTTCACCGAAAGCGAAATCATGTTAATGCAAGACTAACTCTAAATGGAACAACTATTCCAGAAGATAATCATATTAATTACCTAGGTCTCATGCTTGACCAAAAACTTAACTTCCACTTCCACATTTCAAACACAATAAAAAAATGCTATAGAAAAACAATTATACTAAAAAGAATTCTTTCCACACCCTGGGGCTGTAAGGAGAAAACCTTACTCCAGTTTTATAAATCACATATAAGACCCCATATTGACTAAGGGCTCATCGTCTATGGTGCATGTGCAAAGACCCAGATGCAAAAAATTGAAACAATACAAAACGATATAATACATCTCATATTTGGTCTTAGGAAACCCACAAGCACCAGGTTTCTGCTTATGGAGAGTGGATTAAAAACAATAAGGGAGAGACGTAGCTTTCTCTTGATAAAACATCTTACTAAAATTGAATCAAATAGCTCACACACCATACATAATTGGTTAAGAAATCCAGCCATGTATAGAGGCATTGCAGATGAGTATGCCAATATTCAGAAGAAGTTCCCTGTACCCACAAAGTCTATTGCACCTACTTTCCCCCAATCCCCTCCATGGAATTGGTCAATTCCCATAATAAATACTAATTTCTCAAAGTCGACTAAACAATTAACCCCCATTGCTTTATCCAGAAAAAATTTACTGAACTTAATACAATTATATATAAAAACCATTTCCAAATTTTTGTTGATGGGTCCAAAATGAATGAGAAGGTAGCAAGTGGTGCCTTCCTTCCTCACCTGAAAATTGCAATGGGTGAGAGACTGTATAATAATGTATCTATAATGTCTGCACAGTTAAATGCCATAATCATGGCATTAGAACACCTTATGAAAAATAAACCCTTGATTGCTAATTCAAATAATATTATAGTTTATTCTGACTCTTTATCAAGCCTTGAGTTGCTGTCTTCAGCTCCTCAGTATAAGCTGGATATTGACACTTATCATTGTCTTAGTATTATAGATAATCTTGCTTCAAGTGGCATAAGAACTTATTTTCAGTATATTCCTAGCCACTCTGGTATAAGTTGTAATCATCAGGTTGATGAAATAGCAAAAAATGCTATAAATATTGACCAGCCAAGTGGGAGACCAATCCCCATTAGAGATATTTACCGATGGAGACTATCAGATATTATGTTTAATAAGAAAAATCCTACTCTTTCCCCCTTTCCCAATAAGTATTTTTCTAAAATTTATCATAGAATTCGTTCTGGAACAAATGGACTAAACTTTCTTGCATTCTCGTATCAGTTTCCTAATTCAAGTGGTTCAGTTCCCCTGTTCCCTCTTTGCAGGTATTGTATTATGAATATTGAAACAATTGACCACTGCCTATTTGAATGTAATATGCTGACGTCTGCACAGCATACTTTGCATTGTAAACTGTTAAAGTGCTTCAAACACCACAAAATCTCACTATCAGCCAAGAGCCTAGCCGACTATACCTGCACACAGAGCACAGAAATCGATATCTATCATCGTATATTTGAACTCCTTGAGTCGAAAGATCTACTGAAAGATATCTGAGAATATCTAATAAATAAGAGACAACCAAGCCAGTAGCTCTGTAGCCCACAGAGTGAAGCAAAAGGAAAAGGGCTAAATAGCATCAACTGAAAAGCCCGCCTGCTCTAAATAGAAGAAGAAGAATATTGGAAGCTACAATGATGACAGTTGTCAAATATGGTTCTGAAGCATGGGCGCTCTGAAAAGCGGAGGAAGATTTGCTAGATGTTTTCCAGTGAAATTGCCTACGAATTGTTCTGGGGACCCGGCTGACCAACCATATTTCAAACAGTAGGCTGTACGAAAAGTGTGGTTCAATTCCGCATTCTATGGCTATAATGACAGAAATGTTGAGATGGCTAGGGCACGTTCGGGGGTTGAAGGATGACAGATTGCCAAAGATCGTCCTTTCCAGCCAACCGTCTAGGGCTAAACGGAAAGCAGGTTGTCTGCGGTTGGAGTGGGAGGATGTCATTAAGAAAGATTTAAAGGAAATGCGAACTTCCTGGGAGGGTGCAAAGAGGGAGGCTTTGAATAGATTGGGATGGAGGAGGAGCGTGCGTGGCTATGTTGGCTTCAGGCGGCTTGGTGCTGCGGTGAGTTGTTCGTCGCAGTAATAGTTGATAGTTGATCAAGTTACGATAGCCAAATTACCTAACTATCTTAAAGTTACCTTAGACATCTCCTGGTGACGAAGTTTGTGCTTATGAAGTGTTCCACTGTTTGAGTAAGCTTTACCACAAAGATGACATGAAAATGGTCTATCTTTTGTGTGTGTGTTCCTGTGCAATTGCAGAACACTCTTGGAACTAAAGCCTTTCCCACATATTTCACAGCAGAACTGAAACTGACCAGTGTGGCAACTAAAAAAAAAAAAAAAAAAAAAAAAATCACTCAACTGTAGACAATCGAGGCGTGAGTCCTGAATTTCAGATCATTTTGCCCCCATTCTTTTTGGGTTGGTCGACAATGTCCTAATGTTTAGTTCATTCTTCTTTTCTCACTGCTGTTGTAAAATTACAGCAAAATAAAAACCTGGTCAGTAAAATAGGTAAAAACAAGGCAAAATTGGTAAAAATAGGTAAAATAAAATATTTCCTAGGAAACATAGGGTAAAACAGCTGTTTTAGAGTTGCCCTGAAGCTAGAAGACAAGTTGAGCATTTTTTTTTTGTCGATCTTTTTCCACCTTTTAATGAATTTCTTTTAAGATGTTGATTTTCCCAGGGTTAGCAGGTAATAGCCCTCCTCTATTTTGAAAATCAATAGGTTGAAATTTTCTTAACGTAAATGAATTCAAGTTTTTTTTAAAATACTATTTAGTAAAGAGCACATAAATTTGATTTATGCTCATTTTATTCATCAACTGTAGGCAATCAAGGCGTGCGTCCTGAATTTCAGATCATTTTTCCCCTCTTCTTTTTGAGTTGGGTTGACAATGTCCCAATCTTTAGTTCATTTTTATTTTCCCGCAATAAACTCCTAAGCTTCTTCTTTGGACATTGCTATTGTGATTGATGACTAAAAACTGAATCAGATATTTGTGCTACACAGCTGCTGCTGTGACGTAAAATTTGTGTAACTAATTTAGTAAACATTACTGTTGTAAACACTGCTTATTAATTTAAATATTCAAAACATGGATGCATAAGTAAAACTGGTAAATGAGCTAATTAGGTATAAAATAATAGATAACATCGTGCTAGGATTTATCCTTTTCATTATTTTCAGCCAATATTGACTTACTATACAGGATGTTGCAGGTTCAAATCCATTAAAAGATTAAAATCATTAAAATCAATTTCAATAAAAGACAAACTTATTTAACCTTTTCAACTACAGTAGCATTACAAATTATAGAGAATATGCATAGCAGGCTTTTACTCATTTTTTTCAATTTTTCATATCTTGGGGGAGGGGAGAGAGCTGACTATTGAATTAGCAAAATTTCCCCAAAACAGGTAAATTATACAACAGTGATGTAAGTTGGAAAAAATTACCCATTTAGCAGATCAGGGCAGAAGAGCCTCATCCTTCCCCCCATTTGAAGATACTGAAGAATATACGGCATAAAGGATCTTCCATAAAATACCAACTTATAGTTTAGATTATATATTAAAAATATGAAAATGTATTTGTTTCACTGTTTTAAGTACTAAGGACAGTGAAAATGGAATCTGATGGTTTGCAATGGTCTTCCTGACCCCCAAACGCACTTCTTGGCTGAAGAGCCATGAAGCAAGATCAGCACCGCCAGTTTGGACTATAAAGTTTAGTGCCACATCTTTTACCTTGCCTTTTCACTTTTTATTTATACAGCCATATATATCTTAGAATATTGACAACACACAAATCATACGAATTTTCCTGAAAAAGACCTCCATGGACATTTAGGAAATTTTTGATTGCAGCAAACCCTACATTGAAAACACTAGTTTCCTTTAAACGAGCAGTTGTTTTTTGGAATTAACAAATTGTTAATTTTGAATTTTCTCGGACGAAGAGCGTTGTTAAAATTCGCTATTTAATTGTTTGATTTATTTTCCATGTTCAGCGTACAAACATCATCTTAAACTGTTTGTTGCCATATATTTTTAGATTTTTTTTCTCAGATTTTCCCCCTATGTTTCTTTTTTAAAATTTTGCGCTCGCTATTACCAAGAACTGCATGACTGAAGATGGAGGTTCTTTTTATTTAAATTCAATCGGAATTTTGTTTTTTTTTTCATACATAAATTGTTGCGTAGGTTTTCTCTTAGCCAGACAATCAGACAATCAAGCTAAGTTCTGACAAAGCGCGACAAAAATCGTTTGACAATTTGCACGGAAGGCGATTTTTTTTTGCTTTAATTATTTCAATTTTAATTGAAAGATATGTATTATATTATGTACATTTTATTGGCCAGATTTTACATTTTATTGGCCACAATATGTAAACAGAGGGATTAGGGGATATTCAGTAAATAGTTTGTTCTTTTTTTCCCTTTATTTATTAAGAGCTAGGCTACTAATTTCCCTTTATTTATTAAGAGCTAGGCTGCTAATTTCAAAGATTGAACAAATACCAAACACAATTTTACCTGATTGTATCTTTTTTGACTGTAGCAAACGGGGTGTTACCATTTCGACTAACCGACACAAGCGTTAAATGTCATAACATCTAAACGTCAGAACCACTAACCGTCATAACATGGAAAAACAATTATAACTTTATATAATAGCAATAAGTATATAATAGTTTAGAAACAAATTTCGGCTACATATTTGCACATCAGGGGGTGGGGGTAAAGCATAGCATATATTAAAAACGTAACCTAACCTATGTACCTTTTCCCCCCTAAACCCCAAAAAACTAAAGTTTTAAAATTTTAGATGTTATAACATTTAGTGGTTCTGACGGATTTTGTTGATGTCCTGACGTTAGTGCTCCTAACGGTTAGATGTTATGACGCCTTCCCGTAGCAAACGCTACATTGAAAACATAGGTTTCCTTTAAACGTGCAGTTGTTTTGGGGAATCAATAAATTGTTATTTTTGAATTTTCTCGGACGAAGAGCGTTTTTAAAATTAGCTAACTAATTTTTTGATTTAATTTCAATGTTCAACGTAGCAACGCTGACAAAATTGTGATATTACCATAAAAGCTTCATTTTTTTGAAACAATCATAAAAAAAATTCTTTGAAAATTTCAATTGTTAGGTATGAATATACCTAAAAGGAGTTCAGAAGGCATATCATGTTTTATTTTGATGTCCTTGATATTTTAATAAATACAAGCGATCCAATGACGAATTTTAGATCTACTTTAACAACGTTGCCGCATAAGGATTTTACGCCATTTGCTAACGGTCTTCTATGAGAACTTCGCAAACATGAAGTTTCAAATTCGTATAATAAGTTGTACTAAAAAAAAGAAAATCCAAAAACTGAGTTTGTGTTTTTTACTTCGTATAGAGCACACCTGGTTTCGCCAGCAACTATCTGACAAAAATGACATTAAATATGTATTTAGGTTACAAAATGTTATTCACACATGCGGACAAAACTCTATTTTGATTAAATGAAACATAAATATTAAGAAAATTCGACTATTTACGAGCTTTTCCACTTAAGTAATTCGACTTTTCTCTACTACTATGACTAATTAGCAATAATACAAATTTACTTTTTTAATAATTACATTGCCAATAAATAATTACATTGCCAATTACACATTAATACATTCATTTACAGTACTCTTATAAAATTATTAGGAATTAAAATTATACAAAAAGTAAGGTACGAATAAAAAAAAATACGGTCAGTCCAATTAACAGGCTATGAAAACACTGAATAGGCTAGTTGGTTTTAAGCTGGTAGGCCTACTGTTGGTAAAAATTTGCTTTCTTTAACCTCACCTACATTTTAAAGGGTCTAAAAAGACAAGTAAGCAGCAACTTAGGGTGGATTAAAAAAGGAAAAATGGACAAGACGGCTAGATGGCGTTGGTTTTGTTTTTCTACATGACGTTAGTTCCAGTTCCAACTCATATAAGCTTCAATGTTCACTGGCTTAGAGTTTAATACTGGGTCCTCGATAACACAACGTAACCACCGCACTCGGTGCGAAACTATCTTTAATTTTACAAAAATTTGTCACAGGCTAAAAAAATTTCATATAACAAGTTGAATTCTTCATCTTTAATTAGAGCTAGGTGGTAAAAAAAAAACAATTCGTCTTTCATTAAAAAACATACCGCACTGGATTTAAAAATTGCAAGTGAAAATTTTGCACGAGTCGAACACAAAGTTTCATCTGATTTGCAAAGAACCTAGCGTGAACAATTATATATGTACAGGTAGACTCAGGCCAACTTTTTAATGGGATCAGGGAATACTTTCTTCTTTTCTTCTGCATGAAGAGACCTTCATTTTTTTTGTCATTCATCAGAGGCCATGGGAAGAAAATGTCTCTGAACAGGGTGGGACAAGGCCGTAAGAAAAGATTTAAAGGAAACTAGAACTACATTGAAGGGAATAGAAAGTGACGCTTTGAGTAGATTGGGGTTGAAGAAAAGCGTGCGCACCTCTATTGGCCTCAGTAGCGATGGTGCTGCAGTGATTTGTTAGTAGCAGAAAAAACACTATTAGTTAAGCCCTTTTAAAAAATAGGGGCTGTTTTCTCTTTATAAAGGAATAACGATCAACATTTTGATAATTCCGCGGGAGAAATAAACCAATGAAAGTAAAACCTACTTTTTTAAGACGAAGCTATGGGATAGAAATCTCTCTTTCTCTCTATTACAACATTATACCAACATTATATGCATCTAATGGTTTTTTAGTGTTCCCTAAGCTACCATAACTTGCGATTTGATAGGGCAACAATTCCAGTGTAGTGATAATAAGTGTGCTTTCATCTTCGGATGATTTTAAGGACGTTCGATACCAAAATGCCATTATACGAGCCTCAGCGTCTGCTGACAGTTTCAAAGACAAAGGGCTCATTAGCAAAAATTTATCAGCACCACAGGGAGCTCCCAAAGTAATTTTGGTATAAATTGAAAAAGGATCTTAGATCATTGGCGTACGTAGCTTCTTGTCTAGGGGGGGGGGGACGGTCGATTCTGTGATAAAGGGCAGGGGGGAGGAAGCTGAAGTTATATTGTCAGTTCACAAAACCTTACATTGCCAGCCAGTTCTATCATACTTATGAAATCGTTATTAATAAGTAATCACCAAAAATCATCAATAAGCTTCAGCGTTAACCAATCTTCTTGGATTAGAGCTAAATCTTTCCAAGACATTATGGATAATTGTTTCTTGTTTGCCTTTTATTCTGTCATTCCAGCTGTTTATTTCCAGCTTTTCAACCATCTACCTTTTATCAACTGCTTTTTTAGCCATCTACCTTTTTTCAACTGCTTTTTCAACCATCTGCTTTTTCAGCCATATCTAATGTAAATTTGAAGTTCTAGGGGGGCAGCAGCCCCCCTCCCCCTTCGTACGCCCATGTCTTAGATGTGTCAACAGTTCATAAAGCTAACGAGAGGCTACTTTAAAACAAAGGAAACGTATAATCTCTTACCAATTGTAAGGGAAATGCTGTCTAATCAATGTGCATACAGCAGACAACTTCAAAAGCTGTCAAATTATTCAATGAGACTTCTTTCGAGCTGATTTTTAGTGTTTTCCAAGCAGGTATACCTAGAATATTTTTGGGGACTGCCCTTTCTAAAACCCTAAATAGAAAATTCTGCTCCGTTCAATAAAAAAAAATATGTTTTTTAATGATGCAAGTTTCATTAAATCTGAATATCTCTATCTCCAGCACAAAACGGGACAAGTTAAATGATTTTTCTAAGATTTCCTTTCTAAGATTTTTCTAAGATTTTCTAAGATTTCTTGGAAAAAGGTCTCGGCTTTTAGTTTTCCGTAGTTTATTCGGATCTCTTATCATAGCTATACAAGTTATGGCAAGACCATCCAACTAATTTTGAACAGTTTGGCCACACAAATTAAAAAAGCTTGTAATGGACAAGATAGGGTGACCCCTTAAGGTATCGAATGACCTTAAGGGTGAATCATCTTCTTTTTTGCAAGGTGAATAGACTGGTACCTTAGTCATATTTAAAGGAATTTACATCCATTTTCGATTTTCGCGTTGCTATTTACTTTCCAATATGTGCTTGAATCCGTTGCAGGATACGAATACATTATCCGGAATCTAGAAGACTGCATGTGATTAGTTCCATCATACTCAATATGAAGTCAGTTACAATTTTGTGCCAGACCTTCGGTAAACCAGACCGAGTAGCTACCTTACCCTTTGGAAAGGTTACAAAACCCCACAATGGGCTTGAGGTAGATTCTAAATATTGTTTGCCAATTCTTCAATCAGCCACCTATGTCAATCTGGCAAAGGAATAGCTAGAAGCACTTGCTTGATGATGTGATTGGTCAGGCTTCTCAACACATACCCCAAATTTTCTCTGTTTGACAATCTTGGCGGTACGTCCTATTTTACAGCACTGGCGGATAAAAAATTGAAATTTAGTCAGAGTGTCATAATCTCAGGATTTTTCATAGACAGGAGCGGGCAAAAACACATCACGAAGATATGACGTTTTTAATGTACTTTCCATTATAAAACTACAATTTTTGCTTTAATTTATGTCCTCTAAATGCCCACAAATAATAACAAATTGTTCCATCAGTTAGAGGACTGTTCTCACTTAAATGTTTTGAGGAAATGGGAGGATGATTGCCTGACTTTTGCACAAACCTAATGAATAAAAGATATCAAAGCCACAAAGCTTACTCAAATATTCATTCAAAAAGTAACAAATTGGCAGTTACCTAACATGATTATTGAGAATTTGTTGAGTTGAGAACGACTTATTGCAGAAGGGACAAGTAAACCCCTTTTGGCCAAAATGATCAAATCTTTCGTGCTTTCTCAGGAGGTATACAGATTTGAAGACCAGAGTGCATTCAGAGCAAGGGAATTCCTTTTCTTCGTGAACTTTTCCATGGTTCTGAAAACAGATAATATCTAAAAACAGGATTTTGAAAATAAAATAGCGGCATTTATTCTAGAGATGGGATGATGCAAAAGTATTTCCCTATTCTGTTTCTAATCCCCGTTCCGTTTCAATGTCTATATTTTGATACGATTACCGATTCTGGTTCTAATTCCAAAAACACTTATCATTCTTTTTTTTTTTTTTTTTTTTTTTTTTTTTTTTTTTTTTTTTTTTTTTTTTTTTTTTTTTTACAACAACGATAGTTGGGATTACAACGGCAATTAGCCGTCCAAGCCGAGTGGTTAGTGCGCTAGACTTGAAATCAATTGTCCAAGTGGACAGGGGTTCAAGTCCTGGTGTCAGTGGTTATTTGGTCTGAAACGGTGGTCAGCGATGTGACTTTGTAAGCTCTGCTGGAGTCGACCCACTGGGGGGAAACACGGGAAGCGTTGGATGATTTTCTCCCAGCCACGCAATGCACCCCCGGCTGAAGGTAATGAATCAGGAGATCCATATCTGCTCTATGCAGACCATTGGTCAGCATGTAAAAGATTAAAAGGTTTAAAAGATAACTGGTTTGGTTTTAGACATGCTTCTAGTGCCACAGGTTGCTGTCAATCAGTCGCTGCCTCCTAATTTCATACTTAGATACTATTAATGAAAAATACGCAAGAAATTTAATCAAACATTAAGAAGTTAAAGCTTGTTTTTTAAGATAAGATAAGATATTTTCGGACCAAGCCGAAAAAACGATATTTGTATGTCAGCACAACTGCAAAAAAGAAGAAAAAGGATTTCCATAACAATTGCTTTCTCTTTAATAGCAAGTTTATCAATATAACAAAATAAACATAGTCCTTGTAAATACTTACTCAGTAACGCACGCAAAAGTTTGAAACGTTCTGACAAGCGGTCCCGGAAATTTTATGTTTCTTTAGTTTTTCACTAATACTGTATATACGAAGTATAATTTTTCAATTTACGAATTTATGTCCCCTTCCCAAATGGTTACTCTCACCAACTTAAAATTCTATATACGTTCTTGGTAGTGGTATAGACTTTGTAACTTAATAGAAGAAGAAGAAGAAGATACATCGATGAAAATCAATTCGACAAAAAAGGTAATTATTGCAAAATTGGATATAGAAAATACTCAAAGCTTGTCGACAGATTAAGAGAAGACGAGGAAATCTCATCCAGTTCAAATGATGATATGCTCATCAGTAAATGCCAAAGTTACATCTGAACTTTCTTGGATAATAAAAAAAAACAAAGTTCTATCAAGTCGTAGCAATCATTACTTGTTATTAATTCAAAGAAAAAAACTTAGAAAAAGAAGTTTTTCAAAGAAAAATAAAAAGCCATATGAAAACTTAACACGAGCAGAAACGAAGTCATAATAATTCAAATTGAAAACGACCAAAAATTACTATTAAAGAATAAATGAAACCCAAAACGAACAGAAACTAAAGTGAATTACCATATCAAATATAAAAAGAATAAATACTGATAAAGATGATTACTTAAATCTTAAAACCAGTAAAAAATAAAATAAATGCTCAAACTTAAACGAACAAAAATTACTGTAAACAGGAGCTTAGCTATTGCCCTCTTCTTAACTTGATATTTGGTATGGTTATTCATTTTATTTTCTGTTCCTTTTGGGTTTTATTTATTCTTTGATACTGATTTCTAGTCGTTTTAAGTTTGAATAATTACTATAGTACTTTATTTTTGGTCGACTGGAGTGATAATGTTGCTCTTTACTTTTCTTTGAAGAACTTCTTTTTCGGGAATTCTTTCTTTTTGAATTCATTTCTGTTCGTGTTTTTATTGCCAAAGTGCTATTAGGTGGTTGAAATTATAAATATTTCTCCACGTTTTCTGATTTTTGACTTAAGAACTAAAATGTCAAACTCTAGTGTAAACTCTTAAGCTGCCTAAGGTAATTTGAGCGTTGGCTTTGACTGTGGTCAATATAATACTACTACTACTACTACTACTAACAACTCACCGCAGCACCAAGCCACCTGAGGCCAACACAGCTACGCACGCTCCTCCTCCATCCCAATCTATTCAAAGCCTCCCTCTTTGCACCATCCCAGGAAGTTCGCATTTCCTTTAAATCTTTCTTATGACATCCTCCCACTCCAACCGCAGACGACCTGCTTTCCGTTTAGCCCTAGATGGTTGGCCGAAAAGAACAATCTTCGGCAATCTGTCATCCTTCATCCGCACAACGTGCCCTAACCACCTCAACCTTTCTTTCATTATAGCCCTAGAGAGAGGTATTGAACCACATTTTTCGTATAGCCTATTGTTTGAAATACGGTCAGTCAGCCGGGTACCCAGAACAATCCTTAAGCAATTTCTCTGGAAAATATCTAGCAAATCTTCATCCGCTTTTCGGAGCGTCCATGCTTCAGAGCCATATTTGACCACTGTCATCACTGTAGCTTCTAATATTCTAATCTTGGTTTGCAGACTTATCTTCCTATTCTTCCAGACTTTTTTTTAACTGAGAAAAAACACCCTGAGCCTTGGCTATTCTATTTTCAACATCTTCACTGCTCCCACCATCTTTACTAATAATACTACCAGGGTAAGTGAAGCTGCCCATCTGATCAATCTTTTCATTACCCAACGTCACCTTTTCATCTTCACTTATTCCTAGCCGTAGTGACTTAGTCTTCCTAACATTAATTTTCAAACCAATTCTAGCACCCTGAACTCGCAAAACCTCTAAAACTTCATTCATTTTGCTCACACTTTCATCTAGGATGCTTAAATTATCAGCATAATCCAAGTCCAGGGGACTTTTTCCTCCCCAATCTATTCCGTGGTCTCCCATTGCCTTTCCTGTGCTCCTTAAAACAAAGTCCATCAAAATAATCCATATAAAGGGGGATAGAACACAACCCTGCTTAACTCCTGATTTAATACAAAACCAGCTGCTAACCTCATTTCCTACCTTAACCGCAACAGTGTTATTCTCGTACATAGCACTAATCACTTTAATGTATTTGTCTGGTATACCGTACAAGGATAAACCTTTACTAAAGCTCGTCTATCAACAGAGTAGAACGCTCGCTCATAATCTATAAAACTGAGGACCAAAGGTGTTGGAAAACTCAGGCACTTCTCAATTATTAGCCTAAGAGTGAAAATTTGGTCGACACATCCTCTACCTTTTCTAAAACCGCACTGCTCTTCTCTTAAAACTTTGTCTACGGCATCTCTCAGTCTAAAAAGTATCATACTACTAAGTAATTTGCTACCTACAGAGACCAGACTAATGCCTCGATAATTACCACACTTACTTTTATCACCTTTCTTATAAAGTGGCTTAATTAAGGTTTTCCTAAAATCGTTAGGTACTTCCCCTTTTTCAAAAATCATATTCATAATCTTCAATAACTTATTTCTAACCTCAGAGCCACCATATTTAAGAAACTCATTTACCACCCTATCAGCACCTGGAGTCGTATTATTCTTTAATCCTTTTAGTACTGTTGCTAATTCCTCCTCACAAAACAAATCTTCCTTCACATCCAAGGTATCACAAACTTTTTCATTTTGCTCTATATTTTTTCCTGCAACTCTATCTCGGTTAAGCAAGTTCTCAAAATGTTCGGCCCATCTCTCTTTAGTTTTTTCCTTATCGCTAATTGCGACCCCATTCCTATCTTTAACTGGGACAAGTCCGGATTGACTACTCCCTCTCAATTTGTTAACGTGCCAGTACAATATTTTACTATTATGCCGTCTAGCTGCATCTTCCAGATCCTCGGCAATTTTATTCATGGCCTCCACTTCACACCTCCTTAGTTCATATTTTAATACTTTCTCCACTTTCTTTACATTTCTTTTGTTTTCATACGATCTATCACTCAGATAATTCTTGTACAAGTCCTTTCTCCTTTCTATTAAACATAAAGCTTTTTCACTAATATTCTTAGCTGCAGTTCCAGCATTATCAAATTTTAAACTCTCAAGTTTAGTATTCAACTGTTCCTGGAAAGTTTCTCTCAAATTCTCATCCTGGAGTCTACCAACATCATAACTTCCCGGGAGGTAGTTACCCTTCCGATATTTCAGCTTTAAATTAACCCTTGACACTACTAGATGGTGATCTTTACTTTTAACATCAATAACAGCACTCCTATATACCCTAGTATCTTGTATTGATCCTGCCAGTCTTCGGTTTACTATAACATAATCAATAAGGTTTTCTGTCTTACCATCACGTGAATACCATGTTAGCTTATGAGCCATTTTATGACCAAACACCGTATTGGTTATAACTAGATTGTTATACCTACAAAATTGCAAAAGTCTGTATCCATTACTGTTTTCTTTTCCTACACCAAATTTACCTAGGCTGGGATAACATCTATCCCTATTTCTACCAACCTGGGCGTTAAAATCTCCCAGTAATAACATCATATTTCTACCTGGGACCTTGTCTATTTGCTCCTGTAACTGTAAGTAAAATTCATCTGAGTCAGTCAGGTCAATATAATTGTTGCACATATTTCGTTCAATTTGAAATTAAGCTTTGGCACGGTTCTTGAATTAAAGTTTTGACCCAACAGCAATTTCTAGATAATATACTCAAAAGAATCCTTCTGAGAGAATGTCCAAAAGATTACATATGACTGAAAATGAAATAAGAGATTAAATACATATCAGAGACATCTCTCCGCTTTCTTTATTTCTAATATTTTGTATTTTTTTAATTTGTGACTTTGACGTGAGCTTTTGCTTTGTGTGCTATGGAAAAGATATTATTCTGACAACTTTGATGAACACAATTATCTTTGATCGAATTCAAGCTTCCTCTCAACATTTCGTGAAAGTTCAAATTTGATACCCCAACCGTTCTTGAGAAATTTAAATACGTCGTTTTGACAACTTGAAGCACATAGTGCCTTTTGATTTATGTCAACATAACACTGAAGATTTTCTGAAAATTTCGGCTTTATGCCCTTACCGTTCCTGATATATTGCACCATACTATTTTTATAGCCTGGATCCATATTTTATCTTTTGATTTATTTCAATATATTTGTGAGTGTGACGTGACTCTTGCTTGTGAAGTGTGGGAAAGATGTCATTTTGATAACCTTAACGCACTTATGTCTTTTGGTTGAGTTCAACATCCCCTGAAACTTTCGAATTAATTAATTCCTGAGATATTGCAGATACGCTCTTTTGACAATTGGGATTTAAATAGTATATTTTGATTAAGTTAACATCCCCTCCAAATTCTCTGAAAGTTTCAACTTTATATCACTATACATTTTGACAACCAGGAAGCGCAAGGTTTTTTTTTAACTAGATCAACATCCCATTCAACATATCTTGAAAGTTTAAATTTAATTATCTTGGCTGTTCCTGAGATACTGCTGATACGTCCTTTGGGCACAGGATTCAGACAATTTCTTTTGATCAAGTTCGACATCCTCCTAAGCATTCTCTGAAAGTTTTAACTTGATATCCTTAATTGTTCTTTAGATATTGAAGACATAGCGTTTTGACAACCTGGATGAACAAGGTACCTTTTCACCAAGATAACAGCCAAGTCGACATTTCCTGAAAGTTTCAACTTGTTAATCTTATCCATTCCTAATATATTGCAGATACACCCTTTTATCAACTGGGATGCACCTAGTGTCTTTAAGTGCAACATCCCCCTCAACATTCTCTGAAAGTTGAAGAATGTTGTTGAATTTCATGCCTTTAACTGTTCTTCAGATATCGGATAAATACCAATTTGATTACCTGGATGGAAATATTGTCTTTGATTATACCCCCTTAGTTTAAATATAACCTCAAAGTATTCTCTGAAGGATGCGCCTAGTGTCTTTTCATTTAGTGCAACATCCCTGCCAACATTCTCAGAAAGTTTCAACTAAACATCCTTACTGATTCCAGAGATATTTCAGATATACTCTTTTGATTTCTTATCTTTACTTAGAGTCTTTTGATTTTGTTTAACATCCTCCTCAGGATTCCCCGATAATTTCAACTTAATATCCTTAGCCATTTCTGAGAGATTGCAGATAAACCCTCTTGACAATCTAGATACACTAAAATTCTTTTGATTTAGTTGGATAATAGAAGTAGTTGTAGTCGCACACGCTAATAGTCACATGCACAGTCACAAGTAATCATATTCACCTGCAGTTGTAGTCACAATCGCAAGTAGTCCCCTTCGCAGTCGCAAATAGTCGCAGTAACAGTGAATCGCAACTAATCGCAGTCACAAGCATTCTTAGTCTTAGTCAAAAGTAGTCGTAATTTCAATCGCAGGTAGCAGCAGGTGCAGTCAGAGTCACAAGTCACAAGTAATCGCAGTCGAAACAGTAGCAGCAGCAAGTAGTCGAAAGTAGTCGAAGTCACAAGTAACCGAAATCGTATGTTGTCGCATTCGCAAGAAGCCACAGTCACAATCAGGCGTAGTCACATTCGTAGGTAGTCTTACTCGCAGTTACAAGTAGTTGCAGTCGTAGACGCAATTGGCGGCAGTTTGAAGTAGTCGCAGTCACTAACAGTCGTAGGTGCATGTAGTCGATTCGCAGTCGTTGTAAATGTGGTCGTTGTAATTAGTTAAAATTGCACTCACAAGTAGTCGAAGTATCAGTTGCAAGTAGCCGCAGTCACAGTCGCAAGATGCTGCAGTCACAATTGCAAGTAGCCACAGTCGTAAGTAATCGAGTTGCAAGTAAGTTTCACGCTCTTAATCTTAGCCGTCTCTAGGATATTACAGATACACCCTTTTGATAACCAGGATGCAATAATATCTTTTGATTTAGTGCAACCTCCACCTCAACTTTCTATGAAGTTTCGCCTTAATACACTAAGCCTTTTCGGACACACTCAAGAAACTGGGGAAAACATTCCCCAGTTTACCTATGTTAAATCCTATATGTAAACAACAGGCAACATTATATAATTGAAATCCCTTGCCCCAGAGGCAATGGAGGTTCATGGCATCCCAAGAAGCATAGTTTTTGGACCTTTTGACTATCTTGATCAAAATTACTATCTCAAAATTTATATCAAAGTCGGAGGGGGGGAGCGGGGCATCTACAAAAGATAAGGGGGTTATTATCTTCTGATTACTTTTCAACATACTCCTCAGCATGCCTTGAAAGTTTCAACGTAATACAGTTTGCGATTCCTGAGATATTTGCTGATACACCCTTTTGACAATCAGCCTTCACATAGTGTGTTTTATTTTGTCCAACATTTCCCAAAAGTTATACGTTAATCCCTAAACTTTTTCGGAATCCCAGGATCAAACATACCCCATTTCCCAACACTTTTCTCACAAATGTTATTATACAGTCTTAGGAAGTTCAAGCACCAAATTTATTGGAAAAATTAAACGTTTATTTTTTCAACATAAATGCAACGAAAAATGAATTAAAGAGTAGAATCATTTCAAGAATCATAAATATTTACCCCCTTTTAATTCCAACTGTTTTAGAAGCCTTGATGCTAGCAACTCTGCTTACATTTTCCAATTCATTGACCCATCTCTTGTTTTCTTCTGAAACAAAATGCAGCTCTCCTACGTCCGTTAAACATGGCCAATATTAACCTAAAACATGGCCAATATTAACCTACTATTGAAACATCTCCCAACGGAAAATTTTCCTTGAAACTGACCTTTGGTATCTTTATGCCCATCCCCTGTGCTATGAACAAGTTCCGTATATCTTCTCGCTTTTCAGCATAAAATGAAAGCAGAAGAAATTGAAAAAGAGTTTTTCTCTAATAGTAAAACACCGTCACTGTAAACAGGATCGTATTCGAAAAAGTTTCAATTTTTAAAACCACTTTTTTGCCTATAAAGGCAACCTCCTCTGTCAAAATTAATTATATAAAAGACCTTTTCCTGATCATGCTCTGGGGCATGGTTCAAGATAATATTCTGTGACCAGCCTCTACTGCACGAAGGGCTAAGATCAAACCGATTTAAACAGTTAAAACCACTCTTTGAACTACATAGACAACCTCCTTTGTTAGAGTAAATTCAATAAACCCTTATACGTGCAAAGGCTTGAGGCATGGTTTCAATCCTTAAAACTCATTCACGTCTAAAACTGAATCAGCCCCACCGCCAAGGATTCCCAAACCCAGAACTAAATGTACAAGATTTTTTGGTTTTATGACTCACCAATGCTGATGTCATGATGTAACACTTAAACAAGAGTCTGAATCCAAGTTCAATTTTTTTTTTACAATCAATAAAACGAGGATCGCAATTCGTCATCTCAAATACTGACATCACGAACCAGATTCACGACATCACGATATAACTATCTATTAGAAATTTAGGTAATCTCCTCTGTTAATATAAATTCCATAAAAGACCTTGTCCCTAAAGAGGCTTGGGGCATGGTTGCGGTAAGTTTATATTTCATGACAAGTCTGTAGCATGAAGGATTCTGACCAAGCCAATTTTGGTTCGATACACCACTAATATACTATTCAAGATTAGAAAAAGTTCAAGAATTAACCTGTTTTTGTCTATTTGACCCAAAGCTACACATACAATGTGCAAGGAAAATACCCTAAAATTTGGTCACCCACCAGAGACTCCAGGCGGGCGGGCCTATTAAGCCTAGGTCGCTTGTTCGCCTGTGAGTCAGGCGACTTCAGTCCCCCGTTGTTCATACAAGTCAAGTGGACTTCATCCGTCATGAGTAAACCCAAAAATATCGATCACCCCATTACAATTCCAGTGGGCTTTCCCAGTAGGCAAAGCCTATCTAATATGAACAATCTCAGTTGCCCAATTGCCTCCAAGTCCTTTGAACAGGGTCAGTCAAAAGACTTTGAAAACCTTTTATTTGGGGTCTCCAATCGCCTCCAAATGGCTCACAGACCTGATAGACTATTTGAATTACCCTTATTTCATGCCTATCTACCTTAGTTCTGCCGTAGGATGGATGATAGACAATCTATCAACAAGTGAAATGACATCCTTTTTATATAATCCTGAAAAAGGGCTATGCCGGTTTTGCCTCGTACTGATACTATATGTCTTGGCTTTACTCCAATTAGCCATGGCTCTCAAGTTTTTCATAGCTTCCACCAAGTTGATTTTAATTAAAATTAAGCTGTTTTTGTGTATTTGACCCAAAGCTGCAAATACAATGTGCAATTAAAATGCCTCCTGGGTTGAGACAAAGGATTACTACCTTTAACCAGAAAAATTGAAATAGTGTAAATCAAAATATAT
The DNA here is from genome assembly GCA_027921565.1 of Artemia sinica. NCBI lineage: Eukaryota > Metazoa > Arthropoda > Branchiopoda > Anostraca > Artemiidae > Artemia > Artemia sinica. The sequence goes on from CM051271.1 coordinate 51,541,365, forward strand.
TTTATTTCATATTTTTACCTTTCCACACCCACATTTGCTGAGACATCCCACTCCAAACTGGAGGAGACAACCTGGTTGGTAAATTAAATCTTCGTGCAGTCACTTATTTGTTCTTTTTTTTAAATCGCTCGAAAATCAACACTTTTGATCAATGAGTCTTGTGTTAGGATGCATGTATAGATAGGGATGCAGCCCTTAAAGGGCACAAAAACACTCCCCATAGCATAAGAGGGGCAAACATAAAAGGGCTCAGTTTAAGCCCACATTTTTTCTGATGACCTGGCTCTTCAGACAAATCTAAAAGAAGAATCGCTTACCATCTGGGTGTGTAGACATATGTACCAAATTTTATCTTTCGTAGCTTACCTTAAGCCCTATATTGGAGAAAAATTCTTTCCCGCAAACCTCACACTGGAATTGTTTGACTCCATGAACCTGAATATGCGTTTCAAGCTTTGAGGCTGATTTAGTTTTGACGGGGCAAATCGGACATTTATAACATCTATTTTTCCTCCTATTTGTTTTCACACCGTCTCCATCAACCTTGAAATAGAAATAGTCAGAAAATCAAAATAATAAAATTTAACAAAATTCGCAAAGATGGCTTCAAGTATCTGATAAATCTAGCTGTAAGCAAGTCAACCCAAGAGAATAAGAAAAGGATAAGAGAAAAAACAATTATAAATCTGAGGGAATACAACCTACGACCTTTAGAATTAACTTAGACACTGACTAGAGGGAGCAAGAGAGAGGGGGGGGGAGATAGACCCATGGTAAAAAAAAACAAATTCAAATTCAAATTCATTTAATTCAAAAACAAGACATAGCTCTCGTGGGCAAAGCCCAAATATGATGTCTCTTAGTCATAATTAGCAAAATAAAGTTGTCTGATAAAACTTCGTCAGGATAAATAAACTAAAGGATAAAAACACTTGAGACTGAGAATAAAATTATGTGATCAAACTTCGTCAGGATAAAATAAAAACACTAGAGATCATTGTAATATTTCGCAAAGCTTGGCACAAAGCTTTTACTGTAGCGCATGGTGTTACAGTGGACTGGGGTTAGTTTCGGAACTTTCTCAGCCACTTCCCTGGGGGGACGAGATCTTAAAGGGACAAAAGGTGGGGGAAGGAATGATCGGTAGACGGGATGTTGAAGGAGGGTGGAGCCAAATCTTTGGCATAATTTTCCTCGGCGGGAAGAAAGGGATTCAAGTTTAAATTCCTTGAGGTAAAAGGAGTAAGGTAGAGGGGAACCGCCATAAATGATTTGCAGTGATCTCTTCTGAACTCGTTCTATTTTATCAATTTCATCCTGGGTAAGAGCAAAGTGCCAAACCGGACAAGCATATTCAACTAAGGGGCGGATGAAAGTGTGAAATATTAGTTTCAGCTTTTCCTTAGGAACTCGAAATTTTTTCAGTGTTTTTAGCATTTGGATTGCACCGTTAGCTTTTTTTACAATTTTCTTTGTATTCTCCCGCCATGAGAGGTCAGAAGAAATCACCACACCAAGTAAAGTTATTTTATGGCTTATTAGCTCGGAAACGATAGGAGGTTCGAAAGACGGTTGATTATTCTGAAGAAAAGAAAATGTCGTGACCGAGCATTTGTCTTTATTCACGACCATGCTTAGTTCAGCCGCCTCTGAGGTAACTTGGTCGATGAAACCAACAGCATTGCTCTTCGAATCCTTAGATACGATTTCCGTTAAGGACAAGTCGTCAACGTATTTCCATCTGTCCTCCAGCGCCGCAGCAATTTCATTTATCATGAGGAGGAAGCCCAGCGGCCCGATCACAGTTCCTTGTGGAATTCCAGAAAAAACTGGCAGAGAAGTGGAAAATTGGTCTTTATACTTCACAGTTTGCTCTCTATTTGTTAAGAAGCTCTTGATGATTTTAATAATAAAGCTGGGTATATTTTTTTCCGCCATTTTTTCTAAAAGGATTTTGTGATCAACAAGGTCAAATGCTTTTCTGAAATCAATTGCAATTAAATTTATATATTTTCCAGGTGTTTTAAAATAAAATCAATTAAATTAACGAGGTAATGAACTGTCGAACACTTAGGGATGTTACCAAATTGCTTTCGATCAGTTACTTTCAAAAGATATTTTTTCAGCCATGCGGCAACAAAGCTTTCGTATATTCTGCTAAAAACTGACGTAACTGTGATCGGCCGGACACCAGAGAAATCATTAGCTGCTCCTTTCTTTGGAATGGGAGTAATAAACCCTTTCTTCCATTTCTTTGGAAAATATCCTGTTTTTGTTATATTGTTGAAAATTATCTGAAGGGGAAATGATAATTCTTTAGCAAATGATTTAATGAGAGCAACTGGAATGTCAAAAGGGGCAACGGAAGTTCTTTTTAACGAAGAGAGTTTACGGATTATAATTGCCGATGAAATATCAGCAATTAAATTATCATCTGAAGGAGTAGTTAAACTTAATGGAGGATCCTCGGGTGGAAGAGGGGGGTAAGACTGCACAATTGAAGCAAAATGGGCATTTAAATCATTCGCGGTTTTCTCTAGAGGCTCCTCCTTCATGAAGTCAACTGGCTGAGAACTTTTGCCCGTCAGACTTTTTACTTCACTGAAAAACTGCGACGGTTTGGACTCCAAAAGATGGTCAACTTCATTTTCATAGTAATTTGCTTGTGCCTTTTTGATTTTCCATTTTATTTGGTTTGCCAACTGTTTTGCTTGGTTCACTTGACCTTTTCGTATTAGGTGCAATTTATGTTTTATCAGTTGCTTTATTTTTGAATTTACGTATGGTTTATCACTAGAACAGAATTTAGTCTTACGTTCGGGAAAGCACTCGAGAAATTTTGAATTTAACTTATTATGGAATTCTTCTACTTGGGAATCCAAGTCTTTAGCTGAAGAGACCGCGACCCAGTTTTCTCCCGTTATCCAGTCACCGAATTGCAGCAGACCATGGTCAGTGATCGGCCTTGAAATAACTTCGGTTACTGAAAATTTAATTTTTACTTTTTCCAAGGGGTTCCACTGTAACATATAATGATAACTTAAACCAAGTGGTGCTAGTTTACTTGGATTCTGGTAATATTCCGAAAGATTTTTCAGGATTACATCCAGAGAAGTATTCCCCTTAGTTGTTGGGAAATCGACTAGAGTTTTAATGTTAAGTGACCTGGCCAGCGATTTGCTATCGAGTTCGTTAGCATCTCCTAGCATTACTACTCCAAAATATGGCTGAGTTCTCTGGACGTAATCTGTCGATTCCTGCAGCTTCTCCCAAAAAGCTTTTCTTGCTGCAGCTGGCTGACCAGGGAATAATAGAAAACGCACACTGCTATGGCAGAGAGCGGCCTAGGGAGTCACTTAGGTTCTTCTTCTTCTTCTATTTAAACAGCAGGCGGGCTTTTCAGTGATACTATTTAGCCCTTTTTCTTTTGCTTCACTCTGTGGGCTACAGAGCTACTGGCTTGATTGCCTCATGGTTATTAGATATTTTCAGATATCTTTCAGTAGATCTTTCGACTCTAGGAGTTCAATTATGAGTTGATAGATGTCGATTTCTATGCTCTGTGTGCAGGTATAGTTGGCTAGGCTCTTGGCTGATAGTGAGATTTTGTGGTGTTTGAAGCATTTTAACAGTTTGCAAAGCAAGGTATGTTGTGCAGACGTCAGCATATTACATTCAAATAGGCAATGGTAAATTGTTTCATTATTCATATTACAATGCCTGCAAAGAGGGGACAGGGGAATTGAACCACTTGAATTGGAAAACTTATACGAGAATGCAAGAAAATTTAGTCCATTTGTTCCAGAACGAATTATGATAAATTTTAGAAAGATACTTATTGGGAAAGGGGGAAAGGATAGGATTAATCTTATTAAAATTAATATCTGATAGCCTTCATCGGTAAATATCTCTAGTCGGGATTGGTCTCCCACTTGGCTGGTCAATATTTATAGCATTTTTTGCTATTTCATCAACCTGATGATTACCACTTATGCCAGAGTGGCTAGGAATATACTGAAAATAAGTTTTTATGCCACTTGAAGCAAGATTATTTATAATACTGAGACAATGATAAGTGTCAATGTCCAACTTATACTGAGGAGCTGAGGCCAGCAACTCAAGGCTGGATAAAGAGTCGGAATATACAATAATATTATTTGAATTTGCAATCAAAGGTTGGTTTTCCTTAATGTGTTCTAATGTCATGATTATGGCATTTAACTCAGCAGACATTATAGATAAATTATTATATAATCTCTCGCCCATTGCAATTTTCAGGTGAGGAAGGAAAGCACCACTTGCTACCTTCTCATTCATTTTTGATCCATCAACAAATATTTGGAAGTGATTTTTATAGGTAATTGTATTAAGTTCAGCAAATTTTTTCTGGACAAAAGCGATGGGGGTTAAATCTTTAGTCCACTTTGAGAAATCAGTATTTATTATGGGACTTGACCAATTCGATGGAGGGGATTGGGGGAAAGTGGGTGCAATAGACTTTGCTGGTACGGGGAACTTCTTCTGAATGTTGGCATACTTATCTGCAATGCCTCTATACATGGCTGGATTTCTTAACCAATATGTAGGGTGTGTGAGCTATTTGATTCAATTTTTGTAAGATGTTTTGTCAAGAGAAAGCTACGTCTCTCCCTTATTGTTGTTAATCCACTCTCCATAAGCAGAAACTTGGTGCTTGTGGGTTTCCTAAGACCAAATATGAGGCGTATTATATCATTTTGTGTTGTTTCAATTTTCTGCATCTGGGTCTTTGCACATGCACCATATACGATGAGCCCATAGTCAATATGGGGTCTTATATGTGATTTATAAAACTGGAGTAAGGTTTTCTCCTTACAGCCCCAGGGTGTGGAAAGAAGTCTTTTAGTATATTTGTTTTTCTATAGCATTTTTTTATTGTGTTTGAAATGTGGAGGTGGAAATTGAGTTTTTGGTCAAGCATGAGACCTAGGCAATTAACATAATTATCTTCTGGAATAGTTGTTTTATTTAGAGTTAGTTTTGCATTAACATGGTTTCGCTTCCGGTGAAATTGGATTATTTTTCACTTGGTAGGCGCAATGGGTAAATCTGAATGTTGAGAGAATTTTTCAAATTGGAAAAGTGACTTTTGCAGATTTGACTGTGCTATCTCAAAGGTGTTGCCAGATGACCATAGCACCAGATCGTCAGCATATTGTAGGTTCGTGTGGGGTAGGTTCATGTCCCAGAGACATAGGGCAAACAGGAGGCAACTGAGGACTGCTCCCTGAGGTAGGCCTTTGGTTGTTGTCTTTTGGGGTGAAGAGGCTGAACCAACACAAACAATGAAACTTCGCACTTCTATGAAGGATTTTATAAAGGATACTAGCTTGGGGGGTAGTCCAAGGTTTGCAAGTTTGTTTAAAAGGATTTGGTGGTTCACATTGTCATATGCCCCTTCAAAATCTAGGAAAGCTGCAACTAGGACATTATTTTTTGAGAATGATTCATTTATTGCATTTGTTAGCAAAATGAAAGCATCTGTTGAGGAGTGGTGTCTCCTGAATCCAGTTTGAGTGTGAGGGATCATTTTGTTTTTTTCAGCAAACCAGAGGAGTCTGTGATAGATCATTTTCTCCATTATTTTCCCCATCACAGGAGTAATCATTATGGGCCTATAGGACTCAGGGTTCTCTTTGGGTTTATTTTTCTTTAGGATTGGTAGGAGAGACGAACATTTCCATATATTGGGGAACTTAGAAGATACCCAAGCGTGATTATAACAATTTAGCAGTTCTTGTTTGTATGAACGGTGAGATTCTTTATCCATGTAGGGTGTATATTGTCATAGCTGCCGCTAGTTTTGGTCCTAATATGATGTATTGCATTATTCATTTCCTGGATTGAAAATGGACTACTTATATACTCGGATCCTGGGCGTGGTTGGTAACTTGGGTTCATAGGAATTGGGGACATTTTGCTTTGATTATTTGATGTTAGCTTATTAACAAAAAGAGTTGCAAATAGCTTAGCTTTTTCATTATCATTGTCATAATGGGTATTATTATGTATAAGCTCATACTGGAGTGGGTTGGGGGAAATCTTTTTCCCACAGATGTGGCTTATGACTTTATGTATGATTGGCTCATGTGTTTCTCTGGCGAGATTATTTGCAAAATTATTCTAGATTAGATTCTGCTTGTAATTTTTTTTAAATATTTAGTAGGTGATGGTTTTTTTATGAATTCTGTCCTAGCTGCCTTTCTTATTCTCCATTTATTTTGGCACTCATTTGTCCACCAGGCTTTAGGAATGTGTTTAGGGTAGGTTTTCTTAGGTGTTGTCCTGGGGATAGCATGATTAGCTGTATTTATTAGTAAAGATGTCAATACTTCAGCATGTGTGTCAACTGTTGGGTTTGAAATGTATGAATTTTGGGTGAAACTTGTGATTTCATCATTTAGCTTATTTTGGAACATAGACCAATTTGCTTTAGTGTTGATATATTTAGAGGTATGTGGTAGAGTTTCAGCAGGTTCATTTAGGGAGCACACTATAGCAAAGTGGTCAGTACATAGACTATCAATTTTATTTATATAAATTTTATTCAAAATATTTAATGACACAATTTGTAGGTCAATTGTGGAGAATCTGCCACTTTTGGGGTTGAAATAAGTATTCAGGTTTGGAAGGGTAGCAACAGCTAATTCATTATTATTTGAAATCATATACTCAATCAATTTACCAGCTTTATTTGCAGGTTTATTCCCCCACAAAAGGCTGTGGGCATTGAAATCTCCACAAATAATGATATTTTTTAACATATTAGAATTATTTATATAATTAAAGAAATCCATGGCATCTGTAGTTTGGCCATTAGGGTTATAAAAGCTTATTATGTAGGTTTTTATATTATTCAGCCAAACACTGATACCAATTGCATCAACATCATTAGCAAAATCTGGAAAATTGATGCCACAGAATTTTATATTATTTTTAACTAATAGAGCTACACCACCTCCTTTTCTCTCTGATGATCTATCCTTTCTCAGGATTGGGCTTTGACCCAAATAATTTCATCATTATCTTCAACGAAAGGTATATTTAAAAGCTGAGGTTTAAAATATTCGTGCACGAGTGTCATAATTCCTCCTCCTTTTTTCCCAAGAGGATGGTCATCAGGCCGAAGTTTAATAAAAGAAGAAAAGTTAGGAACCCTCAATAAATTAAGATCTTGCCGGTGGACCTCGGAAACACAGATAACGGAAGAGCCAAGCATTTGAGCCGTAGTCTGAAGTTCAGTAAATTTCTCTAGATTTAAACTTTTGGCGTTGCTGTAAAGGAAAGAAGGAAATACGTAACGTTTGTCGTGAAACTCCCGGGAAAAAGGTATATTTTGGAATTTCTTGCCCCCTATCGCGACTGGGGCAGCAACAGGATTATTTAAACTGAAGTCACCAACAATTTTTTCCTTCTGCAGGGAAAGGGGTAAAGGGGAGGGGGAATAGAATAAGGACGGGGCTGGTTGTTGATTGGCTGTTGATGAAAATGGATAGGTGGGAGAGGAGGAGGGAGGGGTCTAAGAGGCTCCTGAGATGTGTCATAGGAGGGGTGGTGTACTGAAAAGGGTTGCTGGATTCTCCAGGAAGGTGGACTTGCGTTTGAACCCAAGAGTGTCCCCTCTTTTCTAGACCCCAAGAGGGTTTGTTTTGGATTTTCTGCTCAATTTCCAATCAAATGAGCCCTTTTGAAGTTTCTATGACAACGCTTTCAATAAAAACCTTATATATCCCCAGGGCATAACTTACAACCCTTACCCTGAGGGCTGGGGGGGGGGGGGTTGTCACCCTCAAAGACCTAATTTCCAGAACTTTCTACTACGTTGGACACAATGGAAATCTGAAAATTTTCATTGGATGTGTTTAGAGGAATGGTGCGCGTGAGAGGGTGGTTAGTTACACTCCAATCACTTTCGACTATTAAAAAGGGCACTAGCCCTCTCAATTCCCAATTGAATGAGCCCCTTTTGAAGTTTTACGACAACTCTAACTATTAAAACCTTACATGACCCCAGGGCACAACTTATAACCTTTGCCCTGGGGGCTCTGGGGGGTTTATCGTCCTTAAACACATAATTTCCAGAACTTCCAACTACGCTGAACAAAATGGCAATCTCTAAACCTTGATTGAATGTGTTTGGGGAAATGGTGGGCGTGGGAGAGGGGTCAGTTACTCTCCACTCACTTTCGACTATTAAAAAGGGCAATTTCAAGTTCGAAACAAATGAGCCCTTTTAGAAATTTCTACAACAGCTTTCTATATAAACCCCATATGCCCCCAGGGCATAATTTACAACCCTTGCACTGAGGGCTCTGAGGGGGTTATCATCTTAAAAGACCTAATTTCCAGAACCCTCAATAAATTAAGATCTTGCCGGTGGACCTCGGAAACACAGATAACGGAAGAGCCAAGCATTTGAGCCGTAGTCTGAAGTTCAGTAAATTTCTCTAGATTTAAACTTTCGGCGTTGCTGTAAAGGAAAGAAGGAAATACGTAACGTTTGTCGTGAAACTCCCGTGAAAAAGGTTTATTTTGGAATTTCTTGCCCCCTATCGCGACTGGGGCAGCAACAGGATTATTTAAACTGAAGTCACCAACAATTTTTTCCTTCTGCAGGGAAAGGGGTAAAGGGGAGGGGGAATAGAATAAGGACGGGGCTGGTTGTTGATTGGCTGTTGATGAAAATGGATAGGTGGGGGAGGAGGAGGGAGGGGTCTAAGAGGCTCCTGAGATGTGTCATAGGAGGGGTGGTGTACTGAAAAGGGTTGCTGGATTCCCCAGGAAGGTGGACCTGCGTTTGAACCCAAGAGTGTCCCCTCTTTTCATGACCCCAAGAGGGTTTGTTTTGGATTTTCTGCTCAATTTCCAATCAAATGAGCCCTTTTGAAGTTTCTATGGCAACGCTTTCAATAAAAACCTTGTATATCCCCAGGGCATAACTTACAACCCTTGCCCTGAGGGCTGGGGGGGGTTGTCACCCTCAAAGACCTAATTTCCAGAGCTTTCTACTACGTTGGACACAATGGCAATCTGAAAATTTTCATTGGGTGTGTTTAGAGGAATGGTGCGCGTGAGAGGGTGGTTAGTTACCCTCCAATCACTTTCGACTATTAAAAAGGGCACTAGCCCTCTCAATTTCCATTGAATGAGCCCCTTTTGAAGTTTTACGACAACTCTAACTATTAAAACCTTATATGACCCCAGGACATAACTTATAACCTTTGCCCTGGGGGCTCTGGGGGGTTTATCGTCCTTAAACACATAATTTCCAGAACTTCCAACTACGTTGAACAAAATGGCAATCTCTAAACCTTGATTGAATGTGTTTGGGGAAATTGTGGGCGTGGGAGAGGGGTCAGTTACTCTCCACTCACTTTCGACTATTAAAAAGGGCAATTTCAAGTTCGAAACAAATGAGCCCTTTTAGAAATTTCTACAACAGCTTTCTATATAAACCCTATATGCCCCCAGGGCATAATTTACAACCCTTGCACTGAGGGCTCTGAGGGGGTTATCATCTTAAAAGACCTAATTTCCAGAACTTTCGACTACGTTGAACAAAATGGATATCTCAAAATTTTGATTGGATGTGTTTGGGGAAAAGGTGGGCGTGAGAGGGGGGTTAGTTGCCCTCCATTCACTTTCGACTATTAAAAGGACACTAGTCCTTTCAATTTCCAATTGAAGGACCCCTTTTTGATGTTTTTACAACATCGCTTTCTATAAAAACTTTACATGCACCAAGGGCATAACTTACAACCCTTGCCCTGAGGGTTGTGGGGGGAGGGGTTTTCATTCTTAAAGACCTAATTTCCAAGACTTTCGACTACGTTGAATAAAATGGCTATCTCAAAATTTTGATTGGATGTGTTTGGGGAAAAGGTGGGCGTGAGAGGGGGGGTTAGTTGCCCTCAAATCACTTTCGACTATTAAAAAGGGCACTAGACTTTTGAATATTCAATCGAAAGAGCTCTTTTTCAAGTTTCTACAACAAAGATTTCAATAAAAACTTATATTCCCCCAGGGCATAACTTATAACCCTTACCCTGAAGACTGTGGAGGATTGCCCTGCTCAAAGGTATAATTTCCTGAACTTTGAACTGCGTGAAACAAAATGGCGATCTAAAAATTTGATTGAATGTGTTTGGGGAAAAGGTGGGCGTGAGAAAGGGGTTAATTGCCCTCAAATCACTTTTGACTATTGAAAAGGGCAGTAGCCCTTTGAATTTCCAATTGAATGAGCCCTTTTTCTAGTTTCTATGACAAAGACTTCAATAAAAACCTTATATGCCCCCCAGGGCATAAATTATAACTCTTGCCCAGGAAACTGTAGGGGGAGTGTCCTGCTCAAAGGTATTATTTCCTGAACTTTAAACTGCGTGGAACAAAATGGCTATCTCAAAATTTTGATTGGATATGTTTGGGGAAATGGTGGGCGTGGAAGGGGTGTTAGTTGCCTTCCAATCAATTTCGACTATTAAAAAGGGCACTAGCCATTTCAATTTCCAATCGAATGAGCCCTTTTTGAAGTTTCTACGACAACGCATTCTATAAAAACCTTATTTGCCCTCAGGGCATAACGTACAACCCTTGCCCTGAGGGCTCTGGGGGGGGGGGGGGGTTGTCATCATCAAAGACCCTATTTCCAGAACTTAAAACTACATTGAATAAAATGGTTATTTCAAAATTTTGATTGGATGTGTTTGGGGAAAAGGTGGGTGTGAAAGTGGGGTTAGTTGCCCCCCAATCACTTTCAACTATTAAAAAGGGCACTAGTCCTTTGAATTTCCAGCCGAATGAGCCTTTTTTGAAGTTTGTACGACAACGCCTTCTATAAAAACCTTATATGCCCCCAGGGCATAACTTACAACCCTTGCCCTGAAGGCTGTGGGGGAGTATCCTCCTCAAAAACATAATTTCTATCTGGAAATCAACTATGCTAATCTCAAAATTTTGATTGGATGTGTTTCGGGAAATGGTCGGCGTGGAAGGGGTGTTGGTTGCCTTCCAATCACTTTCGACTATTAAAAAGGGCGCAAGCCACTCCAATTTCCAATTGAATGAGCCCTTTTTTGAAGCTTACCAACTTCTTTGATACGAAGTGCCCTGCTCTAAAAAAATAAAATAATAGATAATACATTGTGCCAACATCTTTCTTATATGCCGCCCCTGGAAACACATGTGCTAAAAACAAAAACTCTTCATTATATTTTTTAGAATTGTGTGAATTTGAACTTAAGTTGAACTGCCACTGGAAATCCAACAGTGCCACTTGTTACAAAAAATGTTTAATTTGTCACCAAAAAGTTTTTTTCCAATAAATTTGATAACAATGCATGCTTATTGTCCACTCAATTCTTTTATTACGGTTGTTTATGTTGTAATTATAGTCATTGTCATTAGTATTTTTATAATATAGTAATTATATTATGTTTGTTTATAAATATATTATATTGTATAATTGTATATTGTATGTTATTATGTATGTTTTCAATAAATACAATGTAATCACTATTTAATGTGATTTGTTTTGTATTATTCATTTTATGTTTGTAAAAATTGTTCTCACTGTCGCTCTGTTGCAACAATTGCTCTAACTGTTGCTCACAAATGCTCTCGTTGTTGCTCAGGTTAGAGTGATGGTGGCTGATGACTTCAATGTGCAAGTTTTGAACTCTACAAGAAGAGTTCGCTTCAAAAGGTTAGATTTTGTCTTTATTTTTCCTGAGCACTGAGGACGACTTGGCAGAGGTCCATGCTAAAATATTCGCTTGTTTTCGTTTTTATAGTTTCCTACTGGCTGACAAAATCTTCGTTTCTTCTCACCTATTTGATTTTATTTTTGAATTATTATATCCTTTCTTTTCTTTGTTTCATACTGAAAGAAAAGGCAATGTTTTATTTTTCTACTCGTGACAACTTTGTTTGAACACTGGAATCACAAACATGACTATATAAAATAGGGAATTATACATTCATTATAACTTATAATTTTCATTATTTGTGCAATAGGAATAAATTTGTAATTATTTTTGTGCTAGTTCTAGATTGTACCCTCTACCCCCTCGCCACCAGCAACACGTCTTGTCAAAATCGTCTTTTTTTGGTTTTGTTCATGTTTTTTTACTGTTGATTTAATTCAACAAATGAGGATCAGTTGATCCCCAAAAAGACCAGACACAATCTTAGCAAGACATACTTACGCAGTAGTCAGAGCTTTCCTCTGTTATGGTTGCATCAAAGTTTTCAAAGAACTTGGGAGTTGTCCTTTTTCTACTGGATATTGTTTTACTCCTTGGGCTTAAATTCAATGTCTCAGTTTCTTTTTCTTCTTCAAACTTACTGCTACCAAACTGCTTATCTGTTTCCAAATCTTTTTCATTTTCTATTTTTTCACTATCACTACTTTCATCCTGAAATATTTCCATAGTTATGATGCTATCATTACTCAAGAAATCATCTTGTAATGACAAGGTATCTGACCTTTGACTCTTACTAGCAAAACTTATTGTTTCCTTTATATCCTGATCGTTAGCAATTTCGGCTTCTTCTTTTCCATGGGTATTTCTTAACAGAAAACGTGCTCTCAGCTCCATCACAGCTTGATTCAAAAGAAATTCTAGTCTCTGAATATTGGATGCCAGTTCATAGCAAGTCATACATAAACACTCATTTTCGGGAACACTGAAGCTGAAGTTTTGTTCATTGCTATCTGTTCTACCATTCTTCTTTGCAGGTTCAACAAAGTGGCCACTATGGCAGTACTCACAAGGTGACTTGCATACCACATCTGCATAACAGACTTGGCATATCTTAGTTTTCTCCATTAGGTTAATTTCATTCAAACAACTAATTAGCAATCTGATTTCCAGTTTTTAAATCTCAAAAAAATCCTGAAAAAAAATGCAATTCAATTACAGCATAAGTTTTTAGACACTTTTTTGGCAAATGTGCAACTACTACATTACCCAAATAAAAAAAAAATAAAAAAAGAGAAAAGAAACGTAAAAAACAGACGTTTTCAAACAAAAGTAAAGAGTAAGATAACAGTTAGCACTTTACTGAAAGTATTTTTGTATGCAAGAAACAATGCATGCCAATGGCCCTCATTTTGTTCAGGCACGAGCTCCTACCTTCAGCCCATGGAAATAGCCCTTGCTTCACTCAGTCTTGTTCTATTTCTAGTAATGATTATTAACTTTAGTCATGACTTTAGTTTTTGGTTATAGCTCATTTCGATTTTTGACTCCTTCTGTCAATCATGTGATTTTTAAGACAGCTACTAGCTAAGTTATGTTTTGGTTGTGTGTCATACAAAATTGAAAACCAGAATTCAGGAGCAACTTTTTGCTAGACTTTTACAGTGAGAGAAGGAGGCGATACCCAAACTCTTGTTTGTAGTGATTTTTGTTTGTTTCAAGCTTGATTTGCATATTCAATTTAAGTTTCACTCGTTTTAAGATTTATTTATTCATTTACATTAATATCTATTGTATGTTTGTTTGCATTGATTGTTTATTTAATTTCTGTTTGTTTTAAGTTTCATTTATACTTCAACAGCAGAATATTTTTTTTTCGTTTTAAGCTTGGTTTTCATATTCAATCAAAGCATTACTCGCTTTAAGATCTATTTATTCATTTATATTATTACTTGTTGTATGTTTTTTGCTATGATAGTTTATTTAATTTCTGTTCATTTTGAGTTTCATATATTTTTTAATAGTAATTTCTGGTCGTTTTGAGTTAGAACTTTAACAGGTATTTGTAACTGCTGAGCTTAACTTTAAAATGGCCTTTACTTTTCTTTGAAAAATTTATTTTTTGGAAAGTTTTTTAATTAATTTTTGTTTGTTTTGATTGCAAAAAGTTTCAAGTTTTTAAAAATTCGATATTTCAAATCAAACTTAAAAAAAAAAAATCAAATGTTCATCAAAGTATCAAAACTGGTATCAAAGTAACAATATCAAAGTGAAAAAATAGGATTGTGTCAACCTTGGAGTTTTTATTATCTGGTGTTTGAACTATTTTTAACAAAATGGATATGTCAAAATTTTTATTGGATGGGTTTGGAGAAAAAAGGGTGTGGGGGAGGCTAATTGCCCTTTGGTCTCTTTTGACTCTTTAAAAGTGAACTAGAACTTTCTATTTTCAATAAAATGAGCCCTCTCTGAAGTTTATACAAGCATTTTTTCTATAAGAACCATATATACCCCTAGAGTAGAACTTACAACGCCTGTCCCTGGGCCCTGGGGGGTTGTGTCAGCCCTGGAGTTTTTTTGTCGGATGAGTTTATCCATCTGATATACCCAAAGGCATGGAAGAAGGGAGGGGCTAGTTGCGCTCTGATCTTTTTGTATTCTGAGAAAATTAACTAGAACTTTTAATTTTCAGTCAAATGAGCCCTCTCTGAAGTTTATACAAGCACCCCTTTCATGCAAACCATATACGGCCCCAGGACAAAGCTTACAATGCCTGCTCCCCCCCCCCCCTCCCCAGGGCCCCGGGGGGTTGTGTTGACACTGGCGTTTTTGTTATCTGACCTTTGAACTATTTAAAAAAAAATGGCTATCTCAAACTTTGTGTTGGATGGGTTTGGGGAAAAAAAAGTGTGGGGTGGGGGGGGGGGGCTAGTTGCCCTCGGATATCTTTTGACTCTTAAAAAGTGAACTAGAACTTTCAATTTCAAATCAAATGAGCCCTCTCTGAAATTAATACAAGCATCCCTTTCATATGAACCATATATGCCCCCAGGACAACACTTACAATGCCTACCCCCCCCCCGGCCCTAGGGATTTATGTTGACACCAGAGTTTTTGTTATATAATTTTTGAACAATTTTCAAAAAAACTGGCTATCTCAAAATTTCTAGTGGATAGGCTCGGGAAAAAAAGGGCGTGGGGGGGGCTAGTTGCCCTTAAATCTCTTGACTCTTAAAAAGAAGACTACAACTTTCAATTTCCAATCAAATGAGCCCTCTATAAAATTTATACGAGCATCCCTTTCATAAGAATCATACATGCCTTTAGGGCATAACTTAGAACACCTTCCCCTGAGCCCTGGGGGGCTGTATTGACACCAAAGTTTTTCTTATCTGACCTTTGAACTATTTTTAACAAAATCTCTATCTCAAAATTCTAATCCAATGGGTTTGGAAGAAGAAGTCAAGGGGGGGGCTAGTTGCCCTCGAATCTCTTTTGACTATTAAAAAGTGAGCTCTTACTTTTGATTTCCAATCAAATAAACCCTCTCTGAAGCTTATATGAGCATCCCTTTCATAAGAACCATATATGCTCCAGGGCATAACTTACAATGCCTGCCCCCGGGTCCTGGGGGGTTGTGTTGACACCT
Source organism: Artemia sinica (assembly GCA_027921565.1). Taxonomy (NCBI): domain Eukaryota; kingdom Metazoa; phylum Arthropoda; class Branchiopoda; order Anostraca; family Artemiidae; genus Artemia; species Artemia sinica. The sequence goes on from CM051271.1 coordinate 51,556,752, forward strand.
GAGTTTTGTTATCTGACTTTTGAGCAATTTTTAACTTAATGGCTATCTCAAAATTTTTATTGGATGCATTTGGGGGAAAAGGGGTGTGGAAGGGAGGCTAGTTGCCCTCCAATCTCTTTTGACTCTCAAAAACTGAACTAGAACTTTCAATTTCCAATCAAATGAGCCCTCTCTGAAGTTTTTACAAGCATCCCTTGCATAAGAACCATATATCCCCAAGGGCATAACTTGCAACGCCTGTCCTCAGGCCCTGTGGGGCTGTGTCTGCCCTGGAGTTTTTGTTGTATGGTCTTTGTACTATTTTAAAAAAAAGCTATCTCAAAATTCTTATTGGAGGGGTTTGAGGAAAAAGGGTGTGGAGGGGGGCTAGGTGCCCTCCAATCTCTTTTGACTCTTAAAAAGTGAACTAGAACTTTCAACTTGCAATCAAATGAGCCCTCTTTGAAGTTTATATGAGCATCCCTTCCATAAGAACCATATATGCCCCCAGGGCATAACTTATAATGCCTGCCCTCATGCCCTGGGGGGGGGGGGGGTTGTGGTGTCAACACCAGAGATTTTGTTATATGATCTATGAACTATTTCTAGCAAAACAGCTATCTCAAAATTTTATTGGATGTATTTGGGAAAAAAGGGCGTAAGGGGGGGGGGCTGGTTACCCTCCAATATATTTTGATACTTAAAAAGTGAACCAGAACTTTCAATTTCCAATCAAATGAGCCCTCTCTGAAGTTCATACAAGCATTCCTTCCATAAGAACCATATATGCCCCCAGGGCATAACTTATAACCCTTGCCCTGAAGACTGTGGGGGGGGGGGGGAGTGTCCTGCTCAAAGATATAATTTCCAGAACTTTCAACTATGTTGCACAAAATTGCTATCTCAAAATTTTGATTGGATGTGTTTGGGGAAAAGGTGGGCATGAGAGGGGGATTAGTTGCCTTCCAATAACTTTCAACTATTAAAAAGGGCACTACCCCTTTGAATTTCCAGTCGAATGAGTCCTTTTTGAAGTTTCTATGACAAAACTTTCTATAAAAACCTTATATGCCCCAGGGCGTAACTTACAACCCATGCCCTGAGGGCTGTGGGGGGAGTGTCCTCCTCAAAAACATAATTTCTATCTGGAAATCAACTACGTAGAACAAAATGGCTATCTCAAAATTTTGATTGGATGTGTTTGGGGAAATGGTGGGCATGGAAGGGGTGTTAGTTGCCTTCCAATCACTTTTGACACTTAAAAAGGGCACTAGAACTCTCGATTTCCAATTGAATGAGCCCTCTTTGAAGCTTATATGATGACCCCTTCTATATGAAGTGCCTCTGGGGAAAAAAAATTAAACAAATAAATAAATAATAAAATATTGGAGCCATATGGCCTTTACTATAGGCAACACTATAGCGTTGCCTCTGACTGGTGTACTTGTAAATTAAATAAAGATAATGAAAATAAAATAATCTAGTGAATAACCCTGAAGTTCATTATTTTATGAATGACCCAAAAAGTTATTTATTTTGTTGGATATAAATATGCTCTTTTCAATTTTATAGTTTATTTGTTAGCTACTATTAGCTATCTTGGGAAGGGGTTAGGTTAGGAAAATGAAACTTTCAAGGATGGGTCTACGGGCTAAAGTATGCCCTGGAAAAGTATTTTGAAGTACCTACCTCCACTCCTTCTCTCTCTAGAGGATCCTGACCTTTAAAAAGCTGTGTGTTATAAAAGTGAAACCTTGCAAAATAAATCTTCTACTTAACTGAAGTACAACAAAGTTGTTTTCAGCCTCACAACTTTTATCAATCCCAATTTATAAGGTTTTAAAGATATACAAATATCTTATAGTTTTGGACAAGTGGACAACAGCCCTGGAAAATGGCCTGAGTATTCTGGTGGTTCTGTTTGACATTGAAAAGGCCTTTGACAAAGTCCCCCATAGCACCCTACTCTCACAACTTTGTACCTTTGGTATAAGTGAGCAGATGATTTTGTGGATATCTTCCTTTCTACTTGACTGTAGCCAGATTGTTAAAGCGGAAGACACATTGTCATCAAAAGCTAGTGTACCAAGTGGCATTGTCCAGGGGAGCATAATAGGGCCACTACTCTTCATCCTCCACATAAATAGCATAACTGAGGGTATCACCAAGCAAAACAAGAAGATGTAACCATCCTGCAGAGCAACATTAACATGTTGAATAGGAATCTTGAGAGCCTAGTTCAATGCTAAAAAGTGCAAGACATTATAGATTGGACCCAAGCCAAAAAGCATCAATGACACCCTTACATTAGCAAAAGAAAAACACTGTCTCAGTCATATTATGCACTGATTGTGAAAGAGACTTGGGGATCTTTAAAGACTCAGGGCTAAAATTCCACCAACACACAGAGCTCATTGCAAACAAGGCAAGCAGGCTGGTTGGCCTAATCAGGTGGTCTTTCAGGCATTTAGACACTAAAACCTTCACTGGACTCTACAAAGCCCTTGTGCAACCAACCATTGAGTATGGAAACATAGTCTGGGGTCCCTCATACATTGGTGATGCTATCAAAATGAAAAAGATGCAGAGAAATGCCACCAAACAACTCCCTGGACTAAACAAACTGACATATGAAGAGCACCTGAAACAAATGAAGCTTCCAAGCCTAAACTATAGAAGAAAAAGAGGGGACCTGATCCAGATTTTCAAATCAAGAAAGGATATAGATAGAACCAAGTTTGACAAATTCTTCTGTAGTCAGACTAATGTCTATGCTAGGGGTCATTCTGCAAAAATCCAGAAACAAACAGCATCAACTAGACAGAGATCTTGCTTCTGGTCAGTTAGAGAAGTTAAAGACTGGAACTCATTACCCAGAGAAGTAGTGTTGGCACCAACTCTAAACAGTTTCAAAAACCATCTTGACAAGCATCTACAGAAAGAAGTGTTTATTCATTCTACATAACATACAAAAGTGATATGACTTTGTGCACTAGGTGCACTTGTGTTGAGCCAAGATTAAAGACTGCTAAAACAGGATATGATATCCTAGTAAGAGGCACTGTTCCTGTAAGTAATGCTGTAAGTTATACATTTCCATTTTGAAAAAAAAACATTGATGACTTAAAATTCTACTCAAATAGCAGGAATTGCATTTCAGAACTATAACCAGAGAAAAAGAAACTGATAACTGAAAATTAAGGTAAAATAGCATGCAGAGCTGTGTTGGCCTTTGGTGGCTTGGTGCTGAGGTGAGTTGTTAGTAGTAGTTGAGCTAAATGTTGGACTCATAGGAAATGTAGAGTGTATAATTATAAAGGCAACTGAAGTATTTGGAACTAGAATGACTTAAGGAATCTGATGGTACAAAATTAGTTTCCATAAAAATTAATTTAGTTTCCTACTAAATTAACATTTGTAATACTATCAATCAGTTTCCTACTAATAGGAAACTGATTATTTGTACCTTAGCCCATTCTGGCGTATATTTACGGCTACAGATAGACTGAAATTGCGTTCAGTGTACTACAAGTATGCAAAGTTTTTGTTGCGTTTACCACCATGGACAAGCAATCGATATGTTTCGCATCGGTACGGCATCATGAATCCTGAAGAAGCTATCCTAGCGCAGATTACTCGATATAATTTGACACTTAAGTCCCATCCCTGGGCTATGATTCTCCAGCAGTAGTTGGCATAAGCTGTTGGTTGTTGTGTTTGGTTTTTTTTGTTTGTTTCAGAAGAATTAGTGTTTTTGTGTTTTTTTTTTCTTGTCTTTTGTTGTGCTCCATCTGTTTTTAATTGATGGGTAATAAATGCATTCATTCATTCATTCAATAGGTACTAAATTAGTTGGTAAATTTTTACCAAATTATATTACTGACTTAAAAATAAAGTGAATATACCACTTGATGCCTTTTTTTATGCTCTTTATGAATATAATAATCATTTTTGTCAGAAATAAATTTCAGCCCCCACCCCTATATATACCAATTCAGGGTATATATTTGCACATTAGGGGGGGGGGGGGTAATTTTAATCCTACCTCTCATTTACATTGGAAATAAAATTTGATCCTACAGATAAATATGTAAAATCAACAAGAAAGAAATTGGAGTCATTGAAAAATAATTTTCACATTAACCCACAGCTTTATAACAAGTATTATCCTAGGGGTTGTTTGGCACCCAAGATATATGGTCTACCTAAGATTCATAAGACTGGAGCCCCCCTCTGCCCCATTGTGTCAACTTTTCTGTCACCTGTTTTGAAATTAGGAAAATGGTTGTTGGTAGCATTGTGTCCACTTTTGGGAACACAAAGATCATATTTAAAAAAATTGACTGATCTTACTAATAAATTGAGAAATTTCATGTTGGAGGATAGTTCAATTCTTTGTGGTTTTGATGTTGTTTCCATGTATTCAAATTGTGATTTAAAAAGGTGCAAAGACATTTTAAAAAGTAAATTAGAAAAATACTTTGATTTAATACAAGATGTGACTTTAGCCAGTTTGGATATTGAAGTTATTATGGAACTCATTATCCAAGTAAATAAATTTTCTTTTTCTTTTGGTTTTAGAGGGGAGTTTTATAGACAAATTTTTGGGTTACCTATGGGGGCTTCTCTCTCTCCTTTATTGGCAAATTATTTTCATAGATGCTATTGAAACCTCTGCTATACACAGTTTTAGAATCTCCCCTTGTTTCTGGGGTAGGTTCATGGATGATGTGGTGTGTGTTTGGAAACATGGATTGGACTCCTTAGACCTATTTTGTGAGCATTTAAATAGTTTTGATAATAATATTAAATCTACAGTTGAGTTTGAGAAAAATAATAAATTACCTTTTCTGGATATTTATTAATTAAAAGGGATCTCCATTTACTTTTCTTGATTTACAGAAAACCAACACACAATGATAGGTATTTGAGTTTTCATTCTTGCCACCCTATGTCAGTGAAACAAGGGTTGTAATTTCACTAGTGGATAGAGTCTTTAGAATGTATTCCCAGGAATGTCTGGATTCACAATTGTTATACTTGAGGGATATTTTGTTTTGTAATAATTACCCAATTACATTTATTGACAAAATAATTGAAAATAGACATGTTAAACATGATAGTAGGGTTATTGGGGTTTCTCAGTCTTTAGATTTAAATGTATCAAAAAGTTTCATTTCATTGCCAGATGTACCTGGTTTGGGTGAGAAACTTTCACAGATTTTGTGTAAATTTGGTATTGATACATGTTTCTAATCGTTGAGGCTAATGGGTAGTTTATTAAATTCTGGTAAGGATTTTACCAGGGAAATTTAGTAAGTGGGGTGTATAAAATTCCGCATTCTTGTGGGAAGTTCTATATTGGTAAGACTCACCAACAAACTGTTGAAAGGCTTATTGAACACCAAAATTCAATAGAAAAAACCCTACAATTAAGCAAGCCTCCAGAAACTTTTGTTTCAGCTTTAGCTGAAAATATTTGGTTTCAACCAGATCACTTTGTAAAATTTGATGAGGCCATAGCTCTTTCAAATGATAAGGGGCATGCACAATGGGCGAGAGAAGCCATTGAAATTAAAAAACATATATTGCTAACCTTTCAATAAATAGAGACACAGGTAGTTTAAATATTGACCCAATTTATGATAACCTTCTAAAGAGTGAATCAACAGTCAATAAGGGAATTAAGATTATAAATAATCACCAGGGGACTGTTTTACCTGCTAGACCAAAACAAATTGCTTCAATAATAGCCAATAAAAGGATTATTTTACAACAGAATAATTAAAGTAATTTCCACTTTTTGAATTTTTCTGCAGTTGCTCTGGTGTTCTCACTGAAGTAACTCCATATTAGCATCTTTTCCCTACATGGATCAGTTTGAGCCAATTGTATATTTTTTGTTTTGGTGGTGGTTTTATTGGTTTTTTAGTTTTAACTTTTTTTTTTACCTTGTTCTTCTTCTGTCTTTTGTGCTGAAGATGCCTCGTTTGTGATAAAGGCAAAATATCTGCATTGTTTTGCATTTGTCTTTTCTTTTCTCTCCACTGGCCGCAGTCTCATTTTTTTTTTTTTTTAAACATCAGTTTTTAGTTTTACTACTGATGACGGTCACTGTACATGTGACCGAAATATCTGGTATTTTTGTGAATTTCTATCACTGTCTATTAAAAGGATTTTATCCCTATTGGAAACTTTTATTTACCGTCCATACTTAAATCCTGTTTTTACTAAAGAACGCCAAACGGCCTTATAAACGTCCACCGTGGAGTAAAAACCAAAATTAAGCACTTGAATGCCCAGCGTTGTCAGCTCAACTGCTTCACTGAACGGTATTCAAAACGCAGCTATTGATTTTGTTAAGAAAATTTGCATGAAAAGGCTAATTCTTTTAAAACGTCTAGCTACTGCTAAATGAACCGGCTCACCAACAGTCCTGCTTGGTTTTTATCAAAGGTTCACCCGGTCAAAAATTGAGTATGGTATTAAAGCATATGGAGGATTTTGCAAATCAAGATTAGCGAAGTTGGAAACCCTCCAAAATATGGCAATAAAATAGGCCTTTGGTTTTCATGACCATACAGTAAGTCATTAAGTCCGGGCATGCCGTTAGTGCAAGAACGGAGAAACATTCTGATAACCAAATATTGCACAAAAATACAAGCAATTGGCCAGATGGTTCGGTAAAAGGGTCCAAAGCTCCTTAAAAACTCTTTGAAAGACCTGAAATATTACTGTTTCTTGCTTATTATGAATACAAAAGGAATTGAATTTGTAGTTGTTACTCACTTTAGGATAAAGAAGGCAACGAATAATTGATTGTAATTTATGCTAATTTGCTTATAGAATGCATGTTTTACGTTCATTTTTCGCATTATAAGTCCTGACAAAAGGGAAACGTTACCGTCTTTTGATTGTCATGAATACATAAGAGGTTGGATTGTTAATTGTCAGTGACCTTAGTATGAAGGTAATAACGAATAATTTATTATAATCCATGATAATTAGTTTCTGGAACGAGCCATTAACGTTTATAGTGATGCTGTCTAAAGAAGACCAAAAAGGCCAAAATGTTAACTTAACTTATTAAATAATTCGGAAGTTTTCTAAGAAACTCACGAGGTTTCATTCTTATATAAACTTTTCTGTCTCTAAATATTTTTTCCATTTTTACAGTATTCACAGTTTTTCTTACACAAAGGTCCAAGACGGCAATAAATTTTACGTTAATTTCCAAATCTTGCAAAGACATTCTACAGCATTTAGCATGCTATTATGTGCCACAGTATATTTCCAAGGTCTTTAAGAAGACGGAATACTCACGAATATTGATTCAAAAATGCTAAAACCTTAACCGTTCAATACTAAAGCACAAAGGACCTAGATGGCGATAAATTTTACGTTAATTTTCAACTACTTTTCAATTTTTGCAAAACTATATTATGGCATTTAATAAGCAATTAACAGACACAGTAAATTTCCAAGATCTTTACGAAGACGGAATATTCACGAATATTGATTCAAAAATGCTAAAACCTTAAACGTTCAATATTTAAACATAAAGGACCTAGATGGCGATACATTTCTCGTTAATTTTCAACTACTTTTCAATTATTGCAAAATTATTTTATGGCATTTAATATGCTATTAACAGACAAATTTCCAAGGTCTTTGCGAAGAGAGAATTTTCTAAAATATTTGTATAAAAACGCTTAAACCCCAAAAGGTCAATATTAAAACTTACTTTGGTACTTGGCGGTTATTGGAAACGCATTCAAGAATTACGCTCTGTAAAACAAAACTTGTTTGCCTGTGTTCAGTTGTATAGTGTAATACTGTCTAACAATGAGTGTAGAAATGAAGATTTGGGATTTCCTAAAGACAGAAAAAGAAGTAATTTTGGTTTGCTGACAGTAGAATATCATTTGTTCCTGCAGTTCTGTTAATAAATTTTTGTATTTTCAACATATTTTGGCATATTTCATTTGGAGTAACCATTGGGGAAACCGGTTTCTGTTTTACAGTGTACAGCGTAATTCTTGATTGTGTTTCCAATAACCGACATGTACCCTTATTTTTATGACAACCAATTATGCCACACTGGTTTTTTTCATATTCAGAATAAAAAGATAAACTAGCATTTTAACTAAAATTAGTATTTTTAATTTACTGTACTGCTAATTATAACATCCTCGGCAACTGAACAATGTTAATACTCTTCTACACTTACTATCTTTATTGAACATTAGTATTATATTATAATAATAATAACAATGAATTATTATTATAATATAATGATGATAATATAATTATCACTGAACAATATTATTAATGAGTTTATACATCTCAGGACATCAGAAACCTTGTCAAGGACCTCGTTTTTAGAATACGCAGATGTTTCAAATTTAGAAATCTAGGAAAGACTTTCCAGCAGAGGTCAAAGGTTCGATTAGAGAATCCGATTAGCATTTGAGATGCTGAGAAGATACGGATGGTAATCTCCAAACGAGGAGAAGCGTGCGCAGCTGTGTTAACCTCAGGTGGCTTGATGCTGTATAGACATATTTGTAGTAAAATCTCACTAAGACATATAAATAAAAAAATGTATGAGTAGCTTTTTTTCTTTAAAACCAACTTACAGCCCTAATTGTTATTTTTAGCTATGATTCATTTTATTCAATTTGCTCCTTTACATTTGTTGTGAAAGGCTGTTAACATTTAGCTGCTTCATTTATACAAGTAGTACAACATACGCTAACAACATAACGGTTTCAATTAAACAGGTTCTTTGCATACGGTTGTTTTTCACTAATTAATTAAAAAAAAACTTTCCGAAAAACAAGTTTTTCAAAGAAAAGTAAAGGCCATTTTAAACTTAAGCTCAGGAGATACAAATACCTGTTAAAACTCAAACTCAAAACGACCAGAAATTACTATTAAAGAATAAATGAAACCCAAAACGAACAGAAATTAAATAAACAATCATAGCAAAAAACATACGAAGTAATAATATAAATAAATAAACAGATATTAAAGCGAGTAATGCTTAGATTGAATATGAAAATCAAGCTTAAAACGAAAAAAAAATATTTTGCTATTAGAGTATAAATGAAACTTAAAACGAACAGAAATTAAATGAAAATCACTGCGAACAAACACACAATATATATTAATGTAAATGAATAAATAAATCTTAAAAACAAGTGAAACTTAAATGGAATATGCAAATCAAGTTTGAATCGAATAAAAATAACTACAAACAGGAGTTTGGGTATCGCCTCACTGAAAAAACCTAAAATCTACTGCGTCATTGGTGCCTTACTGAAAACTATGTAAGTCTTGAACAGTCTTGGAAAGTATAAACAAAATCAAATTGAGTATTAGATATATAACGATATTAATTGTTGAAAGATCCATCAGTTCAAGATTTTTTTTTCACTGTAATTTTAATTTTATTTTCAAAGCTGTAAGCACTGGAAAAGAATAAATTTGTAATATACGAGTAATTCGTTTTCAGTGAAGCGCCAATGACGCAGAAGGCTTTAGGTTTTTTCAGTTAAAGAACGGGACAGTATCCAAATTTTGTTTGTAGTGAAACTATATTTGTCTTGACCAATCTTGGAAAGAACTACCAAATTAAACTAAATATTTGATGTATAATAATATTAATTGCTGAAAGCTCATCAGTTCAAAATTTTACTGTAATTTTAATATTTATTTTCAATATTAAGTACAAAAGAAAAAATTTGTAATATAATTTGTTTTCAATAAAGCGCCAATGACGCAGTAGGCTTTAGGATTATGCAGTGAGGCGATACCCAAACTCTTGTTTGTAGTTATTTTCATTCGATTCAAACAGGATTTGCATATTCCATTTATTTTATAAAAAGTTTATAAAAAGTTTCATTTATACTTTAATAGCAAAATATCTTTTTTCCTTTTAAGCTTAATTTTCATATTCAATCCAAGCATTACTCACTTTAAGGTCTGTTTATTCATTTATATTATTACTTGTTGTATGTTTTTGTCTATGATTGTGTATTTAATTTCCGTTCGTTTTGGGTTTCATTTATTCTTTAATAGTAATTTCTGGTCGTTTTGAGTTTGAATTTTAACAGGTATTTGTATCTCCTGAGCTTAAGTTTAAAATGGCCTTTACTTTTCTTTGAAAAACTTATTTTTCTGAAAGTTTTTTTTAAATTAATTTTTTATTCGTTTTTGATTGCAAAAAGTTTCAAGTTTTTATGGCATGGAGGGGGGGGGGTTTACTAACTGTCCGATTATTCTTGACTTTAAATAACGGATCTAGAACTTTCAATTTAAATCTAACGAGGCTTTTTTCAAAGTCTATACGATTACCTCTTTGATAAAAACCTTATATATGAACAATCGACAGCTTGCATAACTTGTGGACAGCGATTGACAACAATGAATGGATTAATAAAATAGCCCCAATAAGGGAGTTTAGACCATTTCACTTGCTGACACAAAAGGATCACAACAGTTTGGAATTGACCTTAAAGGATTTTGTGTGCCAAAGCAATTTTGCATCTATCACAGAGAATGTATTTTAACCTTATAATTGGATAATTATATTAGATTTACTATGTGTTCCTCCCATACAAAACTTTACCTTATTAAAGTCTTTGGGATGGAGGCAGCGTACTTGGCGTGAAAAAGAAACCTTTAGCGTAAACAGTAGGAGAGGGGGAGGGGGGGGGGGTGGAGACTCATCCAATACGGGCGGAACTTAACTTATCTCCTCCATTCCCGATTTAGGAGATTAGACAGACTCATTGGGCTGTAGAATGTTGGACCGTTTGAGTTGTAATTGATTTCATAGATTGTGGAATGGTGAGCCCCTGGGCCATCATTTGGGTGAGCCTCAACTCATAATATACAATTTTGATTAACCCTCTCTAAAGTTTATACGAGCATCCCTTCCATAAGAAATAATATGAAGGATTCGGAGAACCCTTAAATTACAACCCTTACCTTGAGGGCTGTGGGAGAGTAGTCATCCTAAACGACCTAATTTCCAGAGCTTAAAACAACGATTAATGCTACGTTTAAACAACAAAGACTACGACTACGTGACTACGTTTAATAAAATGGCTGTCTCAAAATTTTGATTGGATGTGTTTGGGGAAAAGGTGGGCGTGAGAGGGGGGTTAATCGCCTTCAAATCACTTTCGACTATTAAAAAGGGCACTAGCCCTTTGAATTTTCAACCGAATGAGCCTTTTTTGAAGTTTCTACGACACAGCCTTCTATAAAAACCTTATATGCCCCCAGGGTACAAGATAAAACCCTTGCCTTGAGGGTTGTGGGGGAGTGTCCTCCTCAAAACATATTTTCTATCTGAAAATCAAATACACTGAACAAAAAAGCTATCTCAAAATTTTGGATTGGATGTGTTTGGGGGAATGACGGGCGTGGGGGGGGGGGGCTAGTTGCCCTCAAATCACTTTCGACTATTAGAAAGGCCAATAGTCCTTTGAATTTCCAACAGAATGAGCCTTTTTTGAGTTTCTACGACAACGCCTTCTATAAAAAGCTTTTATGCCCCAGGGCATAACTTAAAACCCTTGCCCTGAGGGTTGAGGGGGATTGTCCTCCTCAAAAACATATTTTCTGTCTGGATTGATTTCATAGATTGTGGAATGGTGAGCTCCCTGGGTCATCATTTGGGTGAGCCTCAACTCATAATATGCAATTTTGATTAACCCTCTCTAAAGTTTAATTGGAATGATGTGAAACACATCTAAAGTTTCAGATGTGTTTGGGGGAATGATGGGCGTGGGGGGGGGGTCTAGTTGCCCTCCAATCACTTCCGATATTTAAAAAGGATACTAGCCCTTTGAATTTCTAATCGAATGAGCCTTTTTTGAAGTTTCTACGACAACGCCTTCTATAAAAAGCTTGTATGCCCCCAGGGCATAACTTAAAACCCTAGCCCTGAGGGTTGAGGGGGAGTGTCCTTCTCAAAACATATTTTCTATCTGAAAATCAACTACACTGAACAAAATAGCTATCTCAAAATTTTGATTGGATGTGTTTAGGGGAATGACGGGCGTGGGGGGGGGGGGCTAGATGCCCTCCAATCACTTTCGACTATTAGAAAGGCCACTAGCCCTTTGAATTTCCAAGAGAATGAGCCTTTTTTGAGTTTCTACGACAACGCCTTCTAGAAAAAGATTGTATGCCCCCAGGGCATAACTTAAAACCCTTGCCCTGAGGGTTGAGGGGGATTGTCCTCCTCAAAAACATATTTGCTGTCTGGATTGATTACATAGATTGTGGAATGGCGAGCTCCCTGGCGCATCATTTGGGTGAGCCTCAACTCATAATATGCAATTTTGATTAACCCTCTCTAAAGTTTAAGGGGAATGATGTGAAACACATCTAAAGTTTTAGATGTGTTTGGGGGAATGATGGGCGTGTGGGTGGGGGGGGGGGGTTTAGTTGCCCTCCAATCACTTCCGATATTTAAAAAGGGTACTAGCCCTTTGAATTTCTAATCGAATGAGCCTTTTTTGAAGTTTCTACGACAACGCCTTTTATAAAAAGCTTGTATGCCCCAGGGCATAAATTAAAACCCAAGCCCTGAGGGTTGAGGGGGATTGTCCTCCTCAAAAACATATTTTCCGTCTGGATTGATTTCATAGATTGTGGAAATCAACTACGCTGATCAAAATAGCTATCTCAAAATTTTGATTGGATGTGTTTGGGGGAATGATGGGCGTGGAGGAGGGGGAGTAGTTGCCCTCCAATCACTTTCGACTATTTAAAAAGGGCACTATCCCTTTGAATTTCTAATCGAATGAGCCTTTTTTGAAGTTTCTACGACAACGCCTTCTATAAAAAGCTTATATGCCTCCAGGACATAACTTAAAACCCTTGCCCTGAGGGTTGTGGGGGAGTGTCATCCTCAAAAACATATTTTCTATCTGGAAATCAACTACGCTGAACAAAATGGCTATCTCAAAATATTGATTGGATGTGTTTGGGGAATGATGGGCTTGGGGGGGGGGCTAGTTGCTCTCCAATCACTTTCGACTATTAAAAAGGGCACTAGCCCTTTGAATTTCCAAAATCATGAGCCTTTTTTGAAGTTTCTATGACAACGCCTTCTATATAAACCTTATATGCCCCCAGGGCATAACTTAAAACCCTTGCCCTAAGGGTTGTGGAGGAGTGTCCTCCTCAAAAACATACTTTTTATGTGAAAATCAACTACGCTGAACAAAATGGCTATATCAAAATTTTTATTGGATGTGCTTGGGGGAATGATGGGCGTGAGGGGGGGCTGGTTGCTCTCCAATCACTTTCGACTATTAAAAAGGGCAATGCCCTTTGAATTTCTAATTGAATGAGCCTTTTTTGAAGTTTCTACGACAACGCCTTCTATAAAAAGCTTATATACCCCTAGGGCATAACTTAAAACCCTTGCCCTAAGGGTTTTAGGGGAGTGTCCTCCTCAAAAAAATATTTTCTATCTGGAAATCAACTACGCTGAACAAAATGGCTATCTCAAAATTTTGATTGGATGTGTTTGGGGGAATGATGGGCTTAGGAGGAGGGGGAGTAGTTGCCCTCCAATCACTTTCGACTATTTAAAAGGGCACTATCCCTTTGAATTTCTAATCGAATGAGCCTTTTTTGAAGTTTCTACGACAACGCCTTCTATAAAAAGCTTATATGCCTCCAGGACATAACTTAAAACCCTTGCCCTGAGGGTTGTGGGGGATTGTCCTCCTCAAAAACATATTTTGGTAAAATATCTACTTTAGTTACTTTTGGTTATCTTGGAGAGGGGTTGGGTTAGTAAAATGAAAATTTCAGGGATGGATCTACATGCTAAGGTATGTCCCGGAAAGGTACTTTGACGTACCTACCTCCACTCCTTCCCCCCTCTATATAATGGTAAATTACTGCACATTACTAGTTGTTTTAGCTCACATTTCATCCTATATTGCTATCATAATTATAAATCACTGCTTACCTTACACAACTTCAGCTTTTAACCTTGTTCATTAAAATATAACGATCCATTTAACTTATTTACTACATAGCTGACATTGCTTGTCGAACCAGTTTGTGATGTCACAACTTTGCTTATCATAACCCCTTTAACAGTAGCATGCAGGTACCATGGGGTAGAAGGCAAGTCTGTGTTGATAAGCCATTTAAACTTTATTAATTAGGGAAATGATTTGACAAGGTAGACCAGTAAAAAAATCCAAATTGTTTTTAGAGGACAAATTATGTTATGAGAAGATGTTTTTATTTTTATAGGTCCATGCACTCATGAACGGAAGAGGTTTTTAAAATCCCCCTTCCCCCCAAACTCAAAATTTTCAAAAATTCTACTTTAGAAGCTTTTTAAGTATAGATGGCTAAAAACATCAGAATTGAATTTAGAAGACAAGATATGTCATGGGAAGATGTTTTTGAAATCCCCCCTTCCCAAAACTCAAAAATGTCTAAAATTCTACTTAAGAAGCTTTTTAAATATTTCTAAAGCACTAATAGATAGAGCGCTACAAATTTCAGAATCGAATTCAGAGGACAAATTATGTTATGGTAAGATATTCTTGAAATCCCCCTTCCAGCCAAACTCAAAATTTTCCAAAATTCTACTTTAGAAGCTTTTTTAAATATTTCTAAAGCGCTAAGACATAGAGCGCTACAAACATCAGAATAAACTTTCAGAGGAGAAATTATGCTATGGGAAGATGTTCTTGAAGTCCCCCTTCCCCCAAAACTCAAAATTTTCCAAAATTCTACTTTCAAAGCTTTTTTAAATATTTCTAAAGCGCTAAGACATAGAGCGCTACAAAAATCAGAATCGACTTTAGAGGACAATTTATGTCATGGGAAGATGTTTTTGAAATCCCCCCTTGCCCCATACTCAAAATTTTCCAAAATTCTACTTTAGAAGCTTTTTTAAATATTTCTAAAGCGCTAAGACATAGAGCGCTACAAACATCAGAATTGACTTTAGAGGACAATTTATGTCATGGGAAGATGTTTTTGAAATCCTTCTTTGCCCCAAACTCAAAATTTTCCAAAATTCTACTTTAGAAGCTTTTTTAAATATTTCTAAAGCGCTAAGACATAGAGCGCTACAAACATCAGAATGAACTTTCAGAGGAGAAATTATGTTATGGGAAGATGTTCTTGAAGTCCCCCTTCCCCCAAAACTCAAAATTTTCCAAAATTCTACTTTCGAAGCTTTTTTAAACATTTCTAAAGCGCTAAGACATAGAGCACTACAAACATCAGAATTGACTTTAGAGGACAATTTATGTCATGGGAAGATGTTTTTGAAATCCTCCTTTGCCCCAAACTCAAAATTTTCCAAAATTCTACTTTAGAAGCTTTTTTAAATATTTCTAAAGCGCTAAGACATAGAGCGCTACAAACATCAGAATTGACTTTAGAGGACAAGTTATGTCATGGGAAGATATTTTTGAAATCCCTTTTCCCCCCAAACTCAAAATTTTCCAAAATTTTACTTTAGAAGCTTTTTTAAATATTTCTAAAGCGCTAAGAAACAGAGCGCTATAAACATCAGAATCAACTTTAGAGGACAAATTATGTTATGGGAATATGTTCTTAAAATTCCCCTTCCCCCCAAACTCAAAATTTTCCAAAATTCTACTTTAGAATCTTTTTTAAATATTTCTAAAGCACCAGGAAATAGAGCACTACAAACATCAGAATCGACTTTAGAGGACAATTTATGTCATGGGAAGATGTTTTTGAAATCCCCCTTTACCCCAAAGTCAAAAATTTCCAAAATTCTACTTTAGAAGCTTTTTAAATATTTCTAAAGCACTAAGACATAGAGCGCTACAAACATCAGAATCGACTTTGGAGGTCAGGTTATGTCATGGGAAGATGTTTTTGAAATCCCCCTTCCCCCCAAACTCAAAATTTTCAAAAATTCTACTTTAGAAGCTTTTAAAATATTTCTAAAGCACTAATAGATAGAGTGCTAAAAACATCAGAATCGACTTCAGAGGACACGTTATATCACGGGAAGAGGTTTTTAAAATCCCCCTTCCCCCCAAACTCAAAATTTTCTAAAATTCTACTTTAGAAGCTTTTTAAATATTTCTAAAGCACTAATTGATAGAGCGCTACAAACATCAGAATTGACTTTAGAAGACAAGCTATTTCATGGAAAGATATTTTTGAAACCCCCCTTTGCCCCAAACTCAAAATTTTCCAAAATTCCACTTTAGAAGCTTTTTTAAATATTTCTAAAGCGCTAAGACATAGAGCGCTATAAACATCAGAATCAACTTTAAAGGACAAGTTATGTCATGGGGAGATGTTTTTGAAATACCCATTACCCATGGAAGTTTTGACAAAACAACATTTTACCATAATTTTCAGTTATCAGTTTCTTTTTCTCTGGCTTTAGTTCTGAAAACGAAATTTCAGTTATTTGAGCAGAATTATAAGCCATATCAATGTTACAAGTTATGTCATGGGAAGATGTTTTTGAAATACCCGTTACCCATTGAAATTTTGACAAAAATCATTTTACCTTTATTTTCAGTTATCACTATCAGTTTCTTTTTCTCTGGCTTTAATTCTGAAAATCATTTGAGCAGAATTTTAAGCCATATCAATGTTTTATTTCCAAAATTTAGGAAATGTATTTGCATATATTTAAAACCTTATAAGTTGGGATTGAGCAAAGTTTTTAAGCTGAAATAATTTTGTTGTACTTCATTTAAACAGAAGATCTATTTGCTAGGTTCCATTGCTATAACTCACAGATTTTTAAAGGTCATTCAAATTTTTTGAAATCCTCCTCACCATTCATCCCATTCCCCCTTCATACTCTGAAATCTGGTTGATAATTTGAAATTTGAAAAGCCTTATTTTAAACGGGGGTAATTTTTTTTTTTGGGGGGGGGGGGATTTTCCGTGAGGGTATTTCCAGTGGGGGGGGGGGGTATTTTCCGCGGGGAGGCATTTTCCGGGGGGGATTTTCCGGCGGGTATTCGCCAAGAACCACAAATTTGATGGTATGAGTTTTATTAAAATCTTTGACTTTTAGGGGTTGTTTCCCCCTTTTACGAAACTCAGACAAATTTTTTAGACAGGCAAATTATCAACCAGATTTTAGAGTATGATTCCGGTACAACACGTTGCAACGAAATGGTCGGCTTAGATTAGTATAAGCAGGGGCACCGCGAGCAGGTTGCTGACCACCGCCCCCGCCCTCCCCCCTCTGCTATCAAATCCCCTTGTAGCTACCCTTTCCACCCTCTAAAGAAAATTTTTATATAAGTTCCAGCATTTTTTACATATTTTAAATCGCGGATGTAAAAAAGAAAAGCAAAATTTTCAACATTATAGGATTAAGCTTTTGGAATATGTTTTATGTGGTTACCCAACTCAAAATGTTAAGGGGTTTCCAAAAAAATAATCAAAACGAATATAGATTATTCGGTACTTGTGCATTATAAATAACCCACCGCTATAGACTGTATAAGGAAACCAGACAAACGGGTATTTGTTAGACAAATAAACCATCAAACTGGTATTTGTTAGACTAAGACATAAAACATATTCAAATAGTTTAATCCTATGATGTTGAAAAATTTTGCTTTTCTTTTTTACATCCGCGATTTAAAATATGTTCAAAATGATGGAACTTATATAAAAATTTTCTTTCGAGGGTGGAAAGGTTAGCTGCAAGGGGATTTGATAGCAGGGGGAGGGGGAGGGCGGGGGCGGCGGTCAGCAACCTGCTCGCGGTGCCCCTGCTTATACTAATCTAAGCTGACCATTTCATTGCAACTTGTTGCACAGGAATCATACTCTAAAATCTGGTTGATAATTTGCCGTGTCTAAAAAATTTGTCTGAGTTTCGTAAAAGGGGGAAACAACCCCTAAAAGTCAAAGATTTTAATAAAACTCATACCATCAAATTTGTGGTTCTTGGCGAATACCCGCCGGAAAATCCCACCCCCCTGGAAAATACCTCCCCGCGGAAAATACCCCCCCAAGGGAAATAACCTCACGGAAAATCCCCCCCCCCCAAAAAAAAAAATTACCCCCTTTTATAATAAGGCTTTTCAAATTTCAAATTATCAACCAGATTTTAGAGTATGAAGGGGGAATGGGATGAATGGTAAGGAGGATCTCAAAAACTTTGAATGACCTTTAAAAATCTGTTAGTTATAGCAATGGAACCTTGCAAAATAGATCTTCTGTTTAAATGAAGTACAACAAAATTATTTCAGCTTCAAAACTTTGCTCAATCCCAACTTATAAGGTTTTAAATATATGCAAATACATTTCCTAAATTTTGGAAATAAAACATTGATATGGCTTAAAATTCTGCTCAAATGATTTTCAGAACTAAAGCCAGAGAAAAAGAAACTGATAACTGAAAATTAAGGTAAAATGTTTTTTGTCAAAATTTTAATGTGTAACGGGTATTTCAAAAACATCTTCCCGTGACATAACTTGTAACATTGATATGGATTATAATTCTGATCAAATAACTGAAATTGCGTTTTCAGAACTAAAGCCAGAGAAAAAGAAACTGATAACTGAAAGTTATGGTAAAATGTTGTTTTGTCAAAACTTCAATGGGTAATGGGTGTTTCAAAAACATCTTCCCATGACATAACTTGTCCTCTAAAGTTGATTCTGATGTTTGTAGCGCTCTATGTCTTAGCGCTTTAGAAATATTTAAAAAAGCTTCTAAAGTGGAATTTTGGAAAATTTTGAGTTTGGGGCGAAAGGGGATTTCAAAAAAATTTTGAGTTTGGGGGGGAGGGGGAATTATTGTAGAATTAATTTGGCCTCTAAAGTCAATTCTGAGGTTTGTAGCGCGCTATCTATTAGTGCCTTAGAAATATTTAAAAAGCTTCTAGAGTAGAATTTTGAAAATTTTGAGTTTGGGGCAAAGGGGGATTTCAAAAACATCTTCCCATGACATAACTTGTCCTCTAATGTCGATTCTGATGTTTGTAGCGCTCTATGTCTTAGTGCTTTAGAAATATTTAAAAAGCTTCTAAAGTAGAATTTTGGAAAATTTTGAGTTTGGGGCAAAGGGGGGTTTCAAAAACATCTTCCCATGAAATAGCTTGTCTTCTAAAGTCAATTCTGATGTTTGTAGCGGTCTATCAATTAATGCTTTATAAATATTTGAAAAGCTTTTAAAGTAGAATTTTAGAAAATTTTGATTTTGGGGGGAAGGGGGATATTAAAAACCTCATCCCGTGATATAACGTGTCCTCTGAAGTGGATTCTGATATTTTTAGCACTCTATCTATTAGTGCTTTAGAAATATTTTAAAAGCTTCTAAATTAGAATTTTTGAAAATTTTAAATTTGGGGGGAAGGGGGATTTCAAAAACATCTTCCCATGACATAACCTGACCTCCAAAGTCGATTCTGATGTTTGTAGCGCTCTATGTCTTAGTGCTTTAGAAATATTTAAAAAGCTTCTAAAGTAGAATATGGAAATTTATGAGTTTGGGGGGAAGGGGGATTTCAAAAACATCTTCCCATGACATAACCTGACCTCCAAAGTCGATTCTGATGTTTGTAGCGCTCTATATTTTAGCGCTTTAGAAATATTTAAAAAAGGTTCTAAAGTAGAATTTTGGAAAATTTTGAGTTTGGGGGGAAGGGGGATTTTAAGAACATCTTCCCATAACATAATTTGTCCTCTAAAGTTGATTCTGATATTTATAGCGCTCTATGTCTTAGCACTTTAGAAATATTTAAAAAAGCTCCTAAAGTGGAATTTTGGAAAATTTTGAGTTTGGGGCGAAAGGGGATTTCAAAAAAATTTTGAGTTTGGGGGGAAGGGGGAATTATTGTAGAATTAATTTGGCCTCTAAAGTCGATTCTGATGTTTGTAGCGCGCTATCTATTAGTGCCTTACAATATTTAAAAAGCTTCTAGAGTAGAATTTTGAAAATTTTGAGTTTAGGGCAAAGGGGAATTTCAAAAACATCTTCCCATGACATAACTTGTCCTCTAATGTCGATTCTGATGTTTGTAGCGCTCTATATCTTAGTGTTTTAGAAATATTTAAAAAGCTTCTAAATTAGAATTTTTGAAAATTTTGAGTTTGGGGCAAAGGGGGGTTTCAAAAACATCTTCCCATGAAATAGCTTGTCTTCTAAAGTCAATTCTGATGTTTGTAGCGCTCTATCAATTAGTGCTTTAGAAATATTTAAAAAGCTTCTAAAGTAGAATTTTAGAAAATTTTGAGCTTGGGGGGAAGGGGGATTTTAAAAACCTCTTCCCGTGATATAACGTGTCCTCTGAAGTCGATTCTGATGTTTTTAACACTCTATCTATTAGTGCTTTAGAAATATTTTAAAAGCTTCTAAAGTGGAATTTTGGAAATTTTGAGTTTGGGGGGAAGATGGATTTCAAAAACCTCTTCCCATGACATAAATTGTCCTCTAAAGTCGATTCTGATGTTTGTAGCACTCTATGTCTTAGCGCTTTAAAATATTTTAAAAGCTTCTAAAGTTGAATTTTTGAAAATTTTGAGTTTGGAGGGAAGTGGGATTTCAAAAACATTTCCCATGACATAAATTGTCCTCTAAAGTTGATTCTGATGTTCGTAGCGCTCTATGTCTTAGCGCTTTAGAAATATTATAAAAAAGCTTCTAAAGTAGAATTTTGGAAAATTTTGAGTTTGGGGCAAAGGGGGATTTCAAAAACATCTTCCCATGACATAACTTGTCTTCTAAAGTCAATTCTGATGTTTGTAGCGCTCTATCAATTAGTGCTTTAGAACTATTTAAAAAGCTTCTAAAGTAGAATTTAGAAAATTTTGAGTTTGGGGGGAAGGGGGATTTTAAAAACCTTTTCCCGTGATATAACGTGACCTCTGAAGTCAATTCTGATGTTTGTAGCGCGCTATCTATTAGTGATTTAGAAATATTTTAAAAGCTTCTAAAGTAGAATTTTTGAAAATTTTGTGTTTGGGGGGAAGGGGGATTTCAAAAACATCTTCCCTTGACTTAACTTGTCCTCCAAAGTCGATTCTGATGTTTGTAGCGCTCTATGTCTTAGTACTTTACTAAGACATAACTTGTCTTCTAAAGTCAATTCTGATGTTTGTAGCACTCTATCTATTAGTGATTTAGAAATATTTTAAAAGCTTCTAAAGTAGAATTTTTGAAAATTTTGTGTTTGGGGGGAAGGGGGATTTCAAAAACATCTTCCCTTTGACTTAACTTGCCCTCCAAAGTCGAATTCTGATGTTTGTAGCGCTCTATGTCTTAGTACTTTACTAAGACATAACTTGTCTTCTAAAGTCAATTCTGATGTTTGTAGCACTCTATCTATTAGTGATTTAGAAATATTTTAAAAGCTTCTAAAGTAGAATTTTTGAAAATTTTGTGTTTGGGGGGAAGGGGGATTTCAAAAACATCTTCCCTTTGACTTAACTTGCCCTCCAAAGTCGAATTCTGATGTTTGTAGCGCTCTATGTCTTAGTACTTTACTAATACTTAAAAAGCTTCTAAAGTAGAATTTTGGAAATTTTTGAGTTTGGGGAAAAGGGGGATTTCAAAAACATCTTTCCATGACATAAATTGTCCTCTAAAGTCGATTCTGATGTTTGTAGCGCTCTATGTTTTAGCGCTTTAGAAATATTTAAAAAACCTTCTAAAGTAAAATTTTGGAAAATTTTGAGCTTGGTGGGAAGGGGGATTCAAAAACATCTTCCCATGACATAACTTATCCTCTAAAGTCGATTCTGATGTTTGTAGCGCTCTATGTCTTAGTGTTTTAGAAATATTTAAAAAGCTTCTAAAGTAGAATTTTAGAAAAGTTTGAGTTTGGGGGGAAGAAGGATTTTAAAAACCTCTTCCCGTGATATAACGTGTCCTCTGAAGTCGATTCTGATGTTTGTAGCGCGCTATCTATTAGTGCCTTAGAAATATTTAAAAAGTTTCTAGAGTAGAATTTTGAAAATTTTGAGTGTGGGGCAAACGGGGATTTCAAAGACATCTTCCCATGACATAACTTGTCCTCTAATGTCGATTCTGATGTTTGTAGCGCTCTATGTCTTAGTGTTTTAGAAATATTTAAAAAGCTTCTAAAGTAGAATTTTGGAAATTTTTGAGTTTGAGGCAAAGGGGGGTTTCAAAAACATCTTCCCATGAAATAGCTTGTCTTCTAAAGTCAATTCTGATGTTTGTAGCGCTCTATCAATTAGTGCTTTAGAAATATTTAAAAAGCTTCTAAAGTAAAATTTTGGAGAATTTTGAGTTTGGGGGGAAGGTGGATTCAGAAACATCTTCCCGTGACATAACTTATCCTCTAAAGTCGATTCTGTTTTTAGCGCTCTATCAATTAGCGCTTTAGAAATATTTAAAAAGTTTCTAAAGTAGAATTTTAGAAAAGTTTGAGTTTGGGGGAAGAAGGATTTTAAAAACCTCTTCCCGTGATATAACGTGTCCTCTGAAGTCGAGTCTGATGTTTTTAGCACTATATCTATTAGTGCTTTAGAAATATTTTAAAAGCTTCTAAAGTAGAAATTTTGAAAATTTTGAATTTGGGGGGAAGGGGGATTTCAAAAACATCTTCCCATGACATAACCTGACCTGCAAAGTCGTTTCTGATGTTTGTAACGCTCTATGTCTTAGTGCTCTAGAAATATTTAAAAAGCTTCTAAAGTAGAATTTTGGAAATTTTTGAGTTTGGGGAAAAGGGGGATTTCAAAAACATCTTTCCATGACATAAATTGTCCTCTAAAGTCGATTCTGATGTTTGTAGCGCTCTATGTTTTAGCCCTTTAGAAATATTTAAAAAAGCTTCTAAAGTAAAATTTTGGAAAATTTTGAGTTTGGTGGGAAGGGGGATTCAAAAACATCTTCCCATGACATAACTTATCCTCTAAAGTCGATTCTGATGTTTGTAGCGCTCTATCAATTAGCGCTTTAAAAATATTTAAAAAGCTTCTAAAGTATAATTTTAGAAAAGTTTGAGTTTGGGGGGAAGAAGGATTTTAAAAACCTCTTCCCGTGATATAACGTGTCCTCTGAAGTCGATTCTGATGTTTGTAGCGCTCTATCTATTAGTGCCTTAGAAATATTTAAAAAGCTTCTAGAGTAGAATTTTGAAAATTTTGAGTGTGGGGCAAAGGGGGATTTCAAAGACATCTTCCCATGACATAACTTGTCCTCTAATGTCGATTCTGATGTTTGTAGCGCTCTATGTCTTAGTGTTTTAGAAATATTTAAAAAGCTTCTAAAGTAGAATTTTGGAAAATTTTTGAGTTTGAGGCAAAGGAGGGTTTCAAAAACATCTTCCCATGAAATAGCTTGTCTTCTAAAGTCAATTCTGATGTTTGTAGCGCTCTATCAATTAGTGCTTTAGAAATATTTAAAAAGCTTCTAAAGTAAAATTTTGGAGAATTTTGAGTTTGGGGGGAAGGTGGATTCAGAAACATCTTCCCATGACATAACTTATCCTCTAAAGTCGATTCTGTTTTTAGCGCTCTATCAATTAGCGCTTTAGAAATATTTAAAAAGTTTCTAAAGTAGAATTTTAGAAAAGTTTGAGTTTGGGGGGAAGAAGGATTTTAAAAACCTCTTCCCGTGATATAACGTGTCCTCTGAAGTCGATTCTGATGTTTTTAGCACTATATCTATTAGTGCTTTAGAAATATCTTTAAAGCTTCTAAAGTAGAATTTTGGAAAATTTTGAGTTTGGGGGGAAGGGGGATTTTAAAAACCTCTTCCCGTGATATAACGTGTCCTCTGAAGTCGATTCTGATGTTTTTAACACTCTATCTATTAGTGCTTTAGAAAGATTTTAAAAGCTTCTAAAGTAGAAATTTTGAAAATTTTGAATTTGGGGGGAAGGGGGATTTCAAAAACATCTTCCCATGACATAACCTGACCTGCAAAGTCGATTCTGATGTTTGTAACGCTCTATGTCTTAGTGGTCTAGAAATATTTAAAAAGCTTCTAAAGTAGAATTTTGGGAATTTTTTAGTTTGGGGCAAAGGAGGATTTCAAAAACATCTTCCCATGACATAAATTGTCCTCTAAAGTCGATTCTGATGTTTGTAGCACTCTATGTCTTAGCGCTTTAGAAATGTTTAAAAAAGCTTCTAAAGTAGAATTTTGGAAAATTTTGAGTTTGGGGGGAAGGGGGATTTTAAGAACATCTTCCCATAAAATAATTTGTCCTCTAAAGTTGATTCTGATGCTTATAGTGCTCTATGTCTTAGCACTTTAGAAATATTTAAAAAGTTTCTAAAGTAAAATTTTGGAAAATTTTGAATTTGGGGGGAAAAAGGATTTCAAAAACATCTTCCCATGACATAACTTGCCCTCTAAAATCGATTCTGATGTTTGTAGCTTTCTATGTCTTAGCGCTTTAGAAATGTTTAAAAAAAACTTCTAAAGTAGAATTTTGGAAAATTTTAAAGTTTGGGGTAAAGGAGGATTTCAAAAACATCTTCCCATGACATAACCTGACCTCCAAAGTCGATTCTGATATTTGTAGCGCTCTATGTCTTAGTGCTCTAGAAATATTTAAAAAGCTTCTAAAGTAGAATTTTGGGAATTTTTTAGTTTGGGGTAAAGGAGGATTTCAAAAACATCTTCCCATGACATAAATTGTCCTCTAAAGTCGATTCTGATGTTTGTAGCGCTCTATGTCTTAGCGCTTTAGAAATGTTTAAAAAAGCTTCTAAAGTAGAATTTTGGAAAATTTTGAGTTTTGGGGGAAGGGGGATTTTAAGAACATCTTGCCATGACATAATTTGTCTTCTAAAGTCAATTCTGATGTTTGTAGCGCTCTATCAATTAGTTATTTAGAAATATGTAAAAAGCTTCTAAAGTAGAATTTAGAAAATTTTGAGTTTGGGGGGAAGGGGGATTTTAAAAACCTCTTCCCGTGATATAACGTGACCTCTGAAGTCGATTCTGATATTTTTAGCACTCTATCTATTAGTTATTTATAAATATTTTAAAAGCTTCTAAAGCAGAATTTTTGAAAATTTTGTGTTTGGGGGGAAGGGGGATTTCAAAAATATTTTCCCATGACATAACTTGTCCTCCAAAGTCGATTTTGATGTTTGTAGTGCTCTATGTCTTAGTGCTTTAGAAATATTTAAAAAGCTTCTAAAGTAGAATTTTGGAAATTTTTGAGTTTGGGGGAAAGGGGGATTTGAAGAACATCTTCCCATAACATAATTTGTCCTCTAAAGTTGATTCTGATGTTTTTAAAGCTCTATGTCTTAGCGCTTTAGAAATATTTAAAAAAGCTTCTAAAGTAAAATTTTGAAAAATTTTGAGTTTGGGGGGAAGGGGGATTCAAAAACGTCTTCCCATGACATACCTTGTTCTCCAAAGTCGATTCTGATGTTTGTAGCGCTCTATCAATTAGCGCTTTAGAAATATTTAAAAAGCTTCTAAAGTAGAATTTTAGAGAAGTTTGAGTTTGGGGGGAAGAAGGATTTTAAAAGCTTCTTCACGTGATATAACGTGTCCTCTGAAGTCGATTCTGATGTTTTTAGCACTATATCTATTAGCGCTTTAGAAATATTTATAAAAGCTTCTAAAGTAGAATTTTTGAAAATTTTGAGTTTGGGGGGAAGGGGGATTTCAAAAACATCTTCCCTTGACATACCTTGTTCTCCAAAGTCGATTCTGATGTTTGTAGCGCTCTATGTCTTAGTGCTTTAGAAATATTTAAAAAGCTTCTAAAGTAGAATTTTGGAAATTTTTGAGTTTGGGGGAAAGGGGGATTTCAAAAACATCTTCCCTTGACATACCTTGTTCTCTAAAGTCGATTCTGATGTTTGTAGCTGTTGGGGTTCCACCCCTGTTTCTTTTCCATTCAGATAAATGACCTGTTTTCTTTTTCTTCATTACATTTGCTTATAGTATAATTTCAAAAGACAGGTTAAATTCCCGTTACTAAGCGATAGTGGTTTCGCAATAAGTAGGCTTTGAACCAAGTTTATTTTTGTACTTCCTGGTTTGGGAGTCATTGAAAGATAAATGTAAGAGGGTAAATTGGGTTTGAATGGGGATGTAGCTGATTGGCTGGGCCAAGCGGAGGTCCACCCATATGAACAGTGCTGTAAAGATTATTATTATTTTTTAGTCTGCGTTTTAACCCCGTTTGGGGAAGGATATTTCTGTTGTTATATGTGACCCTTTTGGAATAATACAAGTAAGGTATTTTCTACAAACTGTGTACTATTTTCCGTAACCCAGGCAGCGTAGGAACAGAGCTACGAGGTACCGTCATTATTATATTGACAGGGAGGTTTGTTACCTCCAAGGAGAGAGTTAAGAGATTTTCTAGCCTTAACCAAAGGCGGGTATATTTGGCTTTAGAAAGTGGCTATTTAACCACTCGATCGCGTTATCATACCCTGGGACAGGGTATACTGTAAATAGGGTAGTACCAAACCCGATATTTGCAGAACCGGTGTGGAAAAGACACGGGCATATTATTATAATTTGGGGCCGGGGCTTTCTCCTCCAGTAAGAAGTGACACCCGTTTATTACCACGCCAGTGGTGTTGTGGCCTACCGGTATAACACTGGTGACTAAAAACCACGAACATTGGTGGCAGCAACAAAAGGAGCTATCAGTAAACGTGATAGTAAAAGAATTCCGCATTTTCGAAGAGACAAGTAATTTAGTCTACATAGTGATAGTAGCCTATTGTGGTTACATATAAAGAGAAAAGAAAGAAATACGGAATCAATTAATAGAATTATGAAGATCTATTATGGGCTGTGCCTTGTGAGATTATAATTGAAAAATCTACGAATCAATATATCGCGCAACAATTAGTACGCAAAAATATAAGGCTAAAATTGCTGCGTGTCAAAACAATTTTTCGCGAGAGACCGGAGGTTCAATGGATAAAAGAATTTTCATTTAGACTGAAGAGGTAATTTGAAGTTAACGGAATTTTGAAATTATGTCGGACAGAGATGAGATTAACTCAAGACCGAAAAGGGCGAGTGAAGCCCATAGAAAAAGTAGGAAAATAGAAAGAAAGGCAAATATGGAGGCCTTTGAGAGAGCGCACCGAGAAAACAAGAAAAAAAATGCAGGCTGAGAAAGATGCAATTAAAAAGATGGAAATTATTGGCAGTATTCTTTTATTAAGAACAAAAATTAAGAAAAATTCTAGACCACGAGAAGTATATACCTCTATTTTAAATAAAGTAGTAGAAGAGAAAATAGAGGAGGATAGACAAGAACGCATAGAGGCTGAAAGAAAAGCCAGAGAGCAAAAAGAGGAGGAAGATAAGAAACAAAGAGAGAAAGATAAAAGAGAAAAAGAGGAAGAAAGACAGGCCCGTAGGGAGGCCGATAAAAAATATTACCAGGATGTTGCAAAAACAATTGAAAGACTAATGAAAAGTCGTTGGGGAAATTCGCAAAGTGATGTTCTATCACAAGTTACTTATAGGCTGTCAGATATCCATAATAATTTGTCTAAGAATCAATCGCGAGAAAAAGAAAATTACCAGACATTAAACACTTTTATGGGAAAACATGATACATTCTTGACTGCGGGGGATGGTGGACCGGCCCATAAAATAAATTGGGAGGCTGTGCCACCCTATCGGAAAAAAGAAATGCTTGATAGTCAAAATGATGATAATCTGGTAAAAATTGATTTCTCGGAGCCTTTTTCTAAAAATTGCCATAATAAAGAGGAGAAAGTAACCTATAAAAGAACGAATTGGGCTATAGCACATAATCAAGAAAATATTGACGAGTTTGTGAAATCACATAAAATAGAAGGAAAATTAAACGGGAAACTGACCGAAATGGTAATTGACTCAGGGAGTGAGCAAACTTTTGTGCGAATGGACCTAATTAATAGAACGGAGATAGACCATAAAAATAAGATTGAAACATAGTGTTATGATGGAGATAAGCACCAATGCCCGTCTGCTTGGGTAAGAATAGAAATCGCAAAGAAGGACGGTACGGTCCAGAGAAAGACGATAAAAGTAGGCTTAGTACCTACGCTAGCAGTGGATGTTTTAGTAGGAGGAGACTTTGGAGATATCGGAAATCGGAAATCCATATTTCCAGAAAATCGAAAACTTGAGAATACTTTTAACGAATGCGAGACGCCGAAAAAAATTTCCCAAAATGAAACACTGACTGTACCAGAGAAAAATGAGACGAAATTTATTGTACGCACTTTTCCTCGCAAAGTTCGGGAAATTTTAGTACAATATGAAAAACCAAATGTCGGAATTCAGTTCCCATTTGACGACAAAATATTTGTTTCTGCGGTAAGAATAAAGAAGACTAAAAGAGAGAAAAAAGATATTAAACGGAGATACAATGAAGAAATGCAGTTAAAGAATGTGGACACTGGAGTCCAATTCCGATTTCATGATGATTTAGTATTTTGCGAGAATGACAGAATTGAGAAAAGTGGAGATGAAAAGGAAAGTGTAGAATAGAGACAACATTTGGAGATTCAGCCTGCAGTGGCGAAAAATAAAAAATATTGGAAGGGCTGTGCCTTGAAAACATAAATAATGGGGAGAAAAATAAAATGTTGGATGGGCTGTGCCTTGATAACATAAATGATAGGGGGAAAAAAGAGGTCAAAGACCCATGGGGAATAAAACAAGATGGTTACAAAATAGACATGAATGACCTACAACGGGTTGGGGGAAAGTTGGGAGATATTGAATGTCGAGTCGGATTGGAAAAATTTGGGAAGGAATCTGATATTGGTCTGATCAACTCAAAAGAGGGTTTGTTCCTTTATGAGGGGGAGAAATCCCTTGGAAAAAGATCCCATGCGGGAAGTCGCGAAAGATAGCCCTTTTCCTCAATGCACAACTGGCGGACAAGTTGTGATCCCTTTACCGAGATTTTGCCTTTCTGTTCTGGAGTCCTTGGTGGATACTCTCTCTCAGTCACTTCATACTTCAACCAAACCCTTGTCCAGAATTCCTATTCGTAGCTGTTATTCTTCATGGGAATCGACAATTATTTCCTTTAAATTGTAATCAGTGTGAGATGTATCCAAGTTTCATCTTCAATTAGCTTCAACGCATCAATGCATATAAATTATCCCAGGGGAGGGAACCCAGAAAAAAGGCGATTCATGGTTCGCGAAAAATTTTACTTCATTTCCAGTACCCTTATCGTTTCCACAGGCCTTTGCATTTTCGGCCTTAGATTATTTGAAATTATGCCAAGGGGCAATTTACTTTTTGATTGAGATGTGGGGTTGTTTCCACAGATGGAAATTAAGAGGCTAGTGCAGCCAATTTTTCACGATGGCTGGCATCATCACATGTGCCAGAAACTGATTCTCTGCTCCTCTCAAATGTAAATTCGTGAGAGCGAGAAAATTTTTTGTTTTGAATTGTGCTGCGCGCAATTATTATCTACGAATCTTGAAGACTTCAACTTTCAAAATCTAGTGCGGATGCTATGCGATTTAGACCATGGTGGTCCTACAGTAGAGACGTGTCGAGGACGACCGATCCAGAGCCAAGCAATGGAAGTAGTAGCACAGACACTGGTGGAAGAGAGAAGGCAAATAGATTTTGTAAAGTTGAAGTTATGTGTTTATGTTTGTAAGGGTGGACCAAGGTAGCGCGTGGGCGGTCAGTTATCTTACGGGGGGAGGTGTTATCCACCCCTGTTTCTTTTCCTTTCAGATAAATGACCTGTTTTCTTTTTCTTAATTACATTTGCTTATAGTATAATTTCAAAAGACAGGTTAAATTCCCGTTACTGAGCGATAGTGGTTTTGCAATAAGTAGGCTTTGAACCAAGTTTATTTTTGTACTTCCTGGTTTGGGAGTCATTGAAAGATAAGTCTAAGAGGGTGAATTGGGTTTGAATGGGGATGTAGCTGATTGGCTGGGCAAGCGGAGGTCCACCCATATGAACAGTGCTGTAAAGATTTTTATTATTTTTTAGTCTGCGTTTTGACCCCGTTTGAGGAAGGATATTTCTGTTGTTATATGTCACTCTTTTGGAAAAATACAAGTAAGGTATTTTCTACAAACTGTGTACTATTTTCCGTAACCCAGGCAGGGTAGGAATAGAGCTACGAGGTACCGTCATTATTATATTGACAGGGTGGTTTGATACATCCAAGGAGAGAGTTAAGAGATTTTCTAGCCGTAACCCCAGGCGGGTACATTTGGCTTTAGAAAGTGGCTA
The DNA here is from genome assembly GCA_027921565.1 of Artemia sinica. Lineage (NCBI taxonomy): Eukaryota > Metazoa > Arthropoda > Branchiopoda > Anostraca > Artemiidae > Artemia > Artemia sinica. The sequence goes on from CM051271.1 coordinate 51,586,940, forward strand.
TTTGACCACTCGATCGCGTTATCATACCCTGGGACAGGGTATACTGTAAATAGGGTAGTACCAAACCCGATATTTGCAGAACCGGTGTGGTAGACACGGGCATAGCATTATAATTCGGGGCCGGGGCTTTCCCCTCCAATAAGTGGTGACACCCGTTTATTGCCACGCCAGTGGTGTTGTGGCCTACCGGTATAACACTGGTAACTAAACAGCACGAACAGTAGCGCTCTATGTTTTAGCGCTTTAGAAATATTTGAAAAAGCTTCTAAAGAAAAATTTTGAAAAATTTTGAGTTTCGGGGGAAGGGGGCTTTCAAAAACATCTTCCCATGACATAACTTATCCTCTAAAGTCGATTCTGATTTTTGTAGCGCTCTATGTCTTAGTGTTTTAGAAGTATTTAAAAAGCTTCTAAAGTAGAATTTTGGAAAATTTTGAGTTTGGGGCAAAGGGGGATTTCAAAAAAAAACCTTCCCATGACATAAATTGTCCTCTAAAGTCGATTCTGATGTTTGTAGCGCTCTATGTCTTAGCACTTTACAAATATTTAAAAAAGATTCTAAAGTAGTTTTTAGAAAATTTTGAGTTTGGGGGGAATGGGGATTTCAAAAACATCTTCCCATGACATAACTTTTCCTCTAAATTTGATTCTGATGTTTGTAGCGCTCTATGTCTTAGCACTTTAAAATATTAAAAAAGGCTTTTAAAGTAGAATTTTGAAAAATTTTGAGTTTGGGGCGAAGGGGGATTTCAAAAAAGTTTGAGTTTGGGGGCAAGGGGGAATTATTGTAGAATTAATTTGGCCTCTAAAGTCGATTTTGATGTTTTTAGCGCGCTATCTGTTAGTGCTTGGGAAATATTGAAAAAGCTTCTAGAGTAGAATTTTAGAAAATTTTGAGTTTGGGGGGAATGGGGATTTCAAAAACATCTTCCCATGACATAACTTTTCCTCTAAATTTGATTCTGATGTTTGTAGCGCTCTATGTCTTAGCGCTTTAGAAATATTTAAAAAAAGCTTGTTTAGGCTGGGAAGGTATTAATAATAGAATACTAATTGCTCATTTTATGACTAGAAAGTTCAGGGTATCAGTTATAGTAGTATACGCCCCTGTAGAACCGACTGATGGAGATACTAGTGACTCAGATGAATTTTACTTACAGTTACAGGAGCAAATAGACAAGGTCCCAGGTAGAAATATGATGTTATTAGTGGGAGATTTTAACGCCCAGGTTGGTAGAAATAAGGATAGATGGTATCCCAGCTTAGGTAAATTTGGTGTAGGAAAAGAAAACAGTAATGGATACAGACTTTTGCAATTTTGTAGGTATAACAATCTAGTTATAACCAATACGGTGTTTGGTCATAAAATGGTTCATAAGCTAACATGGTATTCACGTGATGGTAAGACAGCAAACCTTATTGATTATGTTATAGTAAACCGAAGACTGGCAGGATCAATACAAGATACTAGGGTATATAGGAGTGCTGTTATTGATGTTAAAAGTAAAGATCACCATCTAGTAGTGTCAAGGGTTAATTTAAAGCTGAAATATCGGAAGGGTAATTACCTCCCGGGAAGTTATGATGTTAGTAGACTCCAGGATGAGAATTTGAGAGAAACTTTCCAGGAACAGTTGAATACTAAACTTGAGAGTTTCAAATTTGATAATGTGGAAGATGGTTGGACTAACTTTAGAAAAATAATTTGTGAAGCTGCTGAAGGTGTATTAGGGAAGAAAGCTAGAAATGCAGCTAAGAATATTAGTGAAAAAGCTTTATGTTTAATAGAAAGGAGAAAGGACTTGTACAAGAATTATCTGAGTGAAATATCGCATGAAAACAAAAGAAATGTAAAGAAAGTGGAGAAAGCATTGAAATATGAACTAAGGAGGTGTGAAGTGGAGGTCATGGATAAAATTGCTGAGGATTTAGAAGATGCAGCTAGACGGCATAATAGTAAAATATTGTACTGGCACGTTAACAAATTGAGAGGTAGTAGTCAATCCGGACTTGTCCCAGTTAAAGATAGGAATGGGGTGGCAATTAGCGATAAGGAAAAAGCTAAAGTGAGATGGGCCGAACATTTTGAGAACTTGCTTAACCGAGATAGAGTTGCAGGAAAAAATATAGAGGAAAATGAAAAAGTTTGTGATACCTTGGATGTGAAGGAAGATTTGTTTTGTGAGGAGGAATTAGCAACAGTAATAAAAGGATTAAAGAATAATAAGGCTCCAGGTGCTGATAGAGTAGTAAATGAGTTTCTTAAATATGGTGGCTCTGAGGTTAGAAATAAGTTATTGAAGATTATGAGTATGATTTTTGAAAAAGGGGACGTACCTAACGATTTTAGGAAAACCTTAATTAAGCCACTTTATAAGAAAGGTGATAAAAGTGAGTGTGGTAATTATCGAGGCATTAGTCTGGTCTCTGTAGGTAGCAAATTGCTTAGTAATATGATACATTTTAGACTGAGAGATGCTGTAGACAAAGTTTTAAGAGAAGAGCAGTGCGGTTTTAGAAAAGGTGGAGGATGTGTTGACCAAAGTTTCACTCTTAGGTTAATAATTGAGAAGTGCCTAAGTTTTCAAACACCTTTGGTCCTCAGTTTTATAGATTATGAGCAAGCTTTCGATTCTGTTGATAGAGGAGCTTTAATAAAGGTTTCATCCTTGTATGGTATACCAGACAAATACATTAAAGTGATTAGTGCTATGTACAAGAATAACACTGCTGCGGTTAAGGTAGGAAATGAGGTTAGCAGCTGGTTTTGTATTAAATCAGGAGTTAAGCAGGGTTGTGTTCTATCCCCCTTTATATGGATTATTTTGATGGACTTTGTTTTAAGGAGCACAGGAAAGGCAATGGGAGACCACGGAATCAAATGGGGAGGAAAAAGTCTCCTAGACTTGGATTATGCTGATGATTTAAGCATCCTACATGAAAGTGTGAGCAAAATAAATGAAGTTTTAGAGGTTTTGCGAGTTCAGGGTGCTAGTATTGGTTTGAAAATTAATGTTAGGAAGACTAAGTCACTAAGGCTAGGAATAAGTGAAGATGAAAAGGTGACGTTGGGTAATGAAAAGATTGATCAGGTGGGCAGCTTCACATACCTTGGTAGTATTATTAGTAAATATGGTGGGAGCAGTGAAGATGTTAAAAATAGAATAGCCAAGGCTCAGGGTGTTTTTTCACAGTTAAAAAAAGTCTGGAAGAATAGGAAGATAAGTCTGCAAACCAAGATTAGAATCTTAGAAGCTACAGTGATGACAGTGGTCAAATATGGCTCTGAAGCATGGACGCTCCGAAAAGCGGATGAAGATTTGCTAGATGTTTTCCAGAGAAATTGCTTAAGGATTGTTCTGGGTACCCGGCTGACTGACCGTATTTCCAACAATAGGCTATACGAAAAATGTGGTTCAATACCGCTTTATAGGTCTATAATGAAAGAAAGGTTGAGGTGGTTAGGGCATGTTGTGCGGATGAAGGATGACAGATTACCGAAGATTGTTCTTTTCGGCCAACCATCTAGGGCTAAACGGAAAGCAGGTCGTCCCCGTCTGGGGTGGGAGGACGTCATAAAGAAAGATTTAAAGGAAATGGGAACTTCGTGGGCGGGTGTGAAAAGGGAGGCTTTGAATATATTGGGGTGGAGGAGGAGCGTGCGTAGCTGTGTTGGCCTCAGGCGGCTTGGTGCTGCGATGAGTTGTTAGTAGTAGTAATAGTAAAGTTGATTCTGATGTTTTTAGCGCTCTATGTCTTAGCACTTTAGAAATATTTAAAAAAGCTTCTAAAGTAGAATTTTGAAAAATTTTGAGTTTGGGGGGAAGGGGGATTTCAAAAACATCCTCCCATAACATAATTTGTCCTCTGAAATCGATTCTGATATTTGTAGCGCTCTATCTATTAGTGCTTTAGAAATATTTAAAAAGGTTCTTAAGTAGAATTTTAGAAATTTTTTAGTTTTGGGGAGGGGGGATTTCAAAAACACCTTCCCATGACATAACTTGTCTTCTAAAGTCAATTCTGATGTTTGTAGCGGTCTATCAATTAGTGCTTCAGAAATATTTAAAAAGCTTTATGAGTGCATGGACCTATAAAAATAAAAACATCTTCTCATAACATAATTTGTCCTCTAAAAACAATTTGGATTTTTTTACTGGTCTATCTCTTGTCAAATCCTTTCTCTAATTAATAAAGTTTAAATGCTTTATCAACACAGAGTTGTCTTCTACCTCATGGCACCTGCATGCTACTGTTAAAAGGGGTTATGATAAGCAAAGTTGTGACGTCACAAATGGGTTCCATAAGAATGTCAGCTAGATAGTAAATAAGTTAAAGGGATTGACTGTTAAATGAAAATAGGATTTTGGTATATATTTTAATGAACAAGGTTAAAAGCTGAAGTTGTGTAAGGTAAGCTGTGATTTATAATTATGATAGTAATATAGGATGAAATGTGAGCTAAAACAACTAGTAATGTGGAGTAATTTACCATTATATAGAGGGGGGAGGAGTGGAGGTAGATACGTCAAAGTATCTTCCCGGGACATACCTTAGCATGTAGATCAATCCCTGAAAGTTTCATTTTTCCTAACCCAACCCCTTTCCAAGATAGCCAAAAGTAACTAAAAGTAGAATTTTACCAAAAAAACGATAGTATGCACTGCTTTTCTGACAAAATTTCCACTGAAAAAAATCAAAAAGCAATTGGTGAATTTGTTTATGTGTTTGAGAATAAAAAAACTAGATATTTGTTGTTGTTATTTTTAGACGAAGTTTTCCTCTATTAGTGATCAAAGACATACGAGAATGCTGAAAATTGACAAGAAACTTTCAAATTTAGAGTTAAGTTTAGTGATAAATTTGCCGCAAAAAAGAAACAAAAGGGATTGGCAAATTTTTAATGTATTTTGGAATAGAAAAAGCTAGATAGTAATACTCCCTATTTTCAGATCAAGTTTTCCCCCATTACTGATTAAAGACGGACGAGAATACTGGAAATCGGCAAGAAACTTTAAATTTAGTGTTGAGGATTGTATTTTCCCCTTCTATATGAGGAGGAGGGGAGATTCTCGTGTTTCGCTTCCCTTTGCCATTTTCTCCCTTTTTGGTGTAAAATTCCAGGGTAAAATCTGCCACTTTAAAAAAAAGTAAACTCTAGTACAAGACATTTACGAGAAATTAATTGATTATAAAATAAAAGATGAGTTTTTTTTTAAATAGCAACGATATGGGTGAATTACAGTGTATTATTCACCGAAAATATTTCCCAGGTTTGGTTGGAAGGATACCGCAAAAATACGGCTCTTTACCCGACCTGCACCGCTTTATCATGCTCTTATTTGGGCAACACTGGTTCCTAATAAATAATATTTTAAATAGAAAAGACATGGAACTTCAGATTAGCTCTTCAACAAAATCATTTGCTGGAAAACAGCTGACTTGTAACTTTGAAAGGTATCAATAGTAGTATGGCATTATGGTCACTTCTGACAAGGAAACCTGAGCCTTAATAAGAAATAATAGACCTTTGCCCAGGGGATTTTGGGAGGGGGAGGTTGTCATCCTCAAAGACATAATTTCCAAAACTTTAAACTACGTTGAACTAAATGGCTATCTCAAAATATTGATTGGATGTGTTTGGGGAAATGTTGGGCATGAGCGGGAGGCTAGTTGCCCTTCAAATGCTTTCGACTATTAAAAAGGGCACTAGCCCTTTCAATTTCCAATTGAATGAGCCTTTTTTGAAGTTTCTACAACAACGCTTTCTATAAAAAAAACAACTTATATGCCCCCAGGGCATATCTTACAACCCTGACCCTAAGGGCTGTGGAGGGGGGGGGGGGTGCTGCCATCCTCAAAGACCTAATTTCCAGAACTTTCAACTACGTTGAAAAAATTGGCTACCTCAAAATTTGATTGGATGTGTTTGGTGGGCATGAGAGGGGGGTTAGTTGCCCTCTAATCACTTTCTACTATGAAAAAGGGCACTTGCCCTTTCAATTTCCAATCGAATAAGCCCTTTTTGAAGTTTCTACAACAACCCTTTCTATAAAAAACCTTATATGCCCCCAGGGCACAACTTACAACCCTTACCCTGAGGGCTTATGGGGGGGGGCTGGGGTTGTTATCCTCAAAGATCTAATTTTCAGAACTTTCAGCTGTGTTGAACAAAATGGCTATCTCAAAATTTGGGTTGGATGTGTTTGGGGAAAGAGGGGGGTTGCAATTGTTATGTTATTTTATTTTTATTTGCTATGGGCTATGTTTAGTTATTGTTATATATGTTGTTATCATGTGTTTTGACTTTATATGCAACTGTGTTTGTTTTTGCCATGGCCCAAAGAGGCTTTTGTTTTGCAATAAATATCTATCTATCTATCTATAAAAACCCTATATGCCCCCAGAGCATAACTTATAACCTTAGCCCTAAGGGGTGTGGGGGGTTTGTCATCCTCAAAGACATAATTTCCAGAACTTCCAACTATGTTGAACAGAATGGCTATCTCAAAATTTTAATATATGTGTTTGGGGAAATGGTGGGCGTGAGAGGGGAGTTAGTTGCTCTCCAATCACTTTCTATTAAAAGGACTATTAAAAAGGGAATATTAATATGCCCCCAGGGCATAACTTGCAACTCTTGTCCTGAGGGCTCTGAGGGGGCTTATCATCTTCAAAGACCTAGTTTCCAAAACTTTCAACTACGTTGAACAAAATGGATATCTCAAAATTTTGATTGCTTGTGTTTGGGGAAATAGTGGGCATGATAGGTGGGTTAGTTGCCCTCAAATCACTTTCCACTATTAAGCCCTTTTTGAAGTTTTTATGGCAACGCTTTCTATAAAAAACCTTATTTGTCCCCAGGGCATAACTTACAGCCCTTGCCCTGAGGGCTGTGGGGTAGTGTCCTCCTCAAAGACATAATTTCTAGATCTTTCAGCTACGTTGAACAAATTTGCTATCTATAAAAACCTTTACAACAACGCTATCTATAAAAACCTTATATGCCCCAGGGCATAACTTACAGCCTTTACTCTGAGGGGTTTTGGGGGTTTGTCATCTTCAAAGACTTCATTTCGGGAACTTTGAACCACGTTGAATAAAATGGCTATCTCAAAATTTTGATTGAATGTGTTTGGGGAAATGGTGGCCATGAGAGGGGGTTATTTGCCTTCCAATCACTTTTGGCTATTAAAATTGGCACAAGCCCTTCCAATTTCCAATCAAGTGAACCCTTTTCGAAGTTTTTACAACAACTCCTTTGATACAAAGTGCCCTGGTCTAAACAAAGACAGAAAGAAAGAAACAAATAAATAATACATTGTGCCAACATTGTTCTTTACTTAGGCAGCGTTATTGCCCTGCCTATGATATGATACTTAGCTTTGATTGCTTATGATGACATATGGGTTGCAATGCAAGGAGACAGTGTTCCTAAGAAGCTTATGCATCTCATTCAAACATACTATAACTGGGTTTGTGCCTGTGAATATGTGAATGGGGAACTTCCTCATACTTTGATATTCATCTTCGGGTGAAGCAGGGCTGTATTCTTGTAAACCTCTGACACTTCAGATAAAAAAGGGCATAGTGAGCAAGTAAAGAACTGGGTCAATAGTGAACGTAGGCTTAAACCTCATTGGCAGTCGTTTTTTTGCCTAGTTGGAGATGGAACAAACAATGGCTGGAGATTTCCATACTACTCTTAATCAACCAATTAAAGATTAAGATAAGATATTTATTTTAAAAAACTTCTATCACAAGCCCTGAAGAACTGAATTTGCATTTCGGACTCATAAAACCAAAAAAATCACAAAAAACGCACAACAGCTAAAAAACTGGCAAAACAATGCCAAAACGACAATATCAGAATGGCAAAACCATTCATTAGTAAAAAAAAAATTAAGCCGCAAATTGTCAGAAAGTTAAAAAGGTAAAAACTGAAAAAGAGTGAAATAAAATTACCATTAAAAAGGTTTGAAAGATAACATATAAAACGGAGAGGAAACAAAAAAATCGAACAAACATAAAACTTGGGTATCACCAGTGCCAAAGAGAGAATAAAGAGGAAAAAAAAGAGAAAGTGGCTTGGCACTCAACCTCCTATCAAATCATAGTGCCAGGGAGAGCTGAAGACCTTGTGTCCTGATCCTGATCCTCGTATGCATGGTAATACTGGGGGTGGGGTACTTTGCTAGGGTAATTACTGTTGCATTGAAACAGAGCATAAAATAAGAAAAACAATGCTGCCACTTTTATTAGCATGTTTCCTTCAGAAGAGCTACTTAAAAAAAAACAATTTTTTTTTGTCTGCTGACCAATGGTCTGCGTTATGCAGGTGCTGATCTCCTGATTTCAAGCCTTTGGCCGGGAGTTCAATTCATGATTGTGGGCAAATTATTCGACGCTTCCTGATCCCCCCCCCCCTAGATTTCTACAGGCACCCATTTAAGAGCCAGATCAACTCTGGATCTGAGTGCTCTTGCATGATTACTAATAATATTTTTGTTCATTGCTGATTCAGTACAGCTAGAAACCACTCTAATTTTCCTTCTTGATGCCCTGTAGTGTATTTGGAGATAATTTTCAGTATTTCAACTTTTGAAACAGAGTTTTTTAATTAGCAATGCAGATACTGACAGTTGAAATGCCTTATAACTTGAATAACCTTTTTTGTCTGAGATAGCCATTTGGTTACTCATGATTCCTGTTTCTTGTGGTTCAGCCTTGGTTTCAATTAGATATACAGAAAATGTATTTAAATTAAAATTTGAAAAGGCTGAAAGATATGTAGGCTAAAAGAAATTTTGCTCAGTTGCTTTGTAATTTGAAATATTGCCAGTTTAAAACGTAAAAATTGACAAAGTTTTGTGCATAGTTCAAAGTTTGAACCTATTTTTCTAGAATGTTTCTATACTCTAGATCCTGCAGCTAATGACTAATCTTCTTTTAATTTTAATTAAATTCTAGCTATTCTAAGCATGGGACCCAAAACATAATATAGCTGCTTCCAAAGGGAGGTTGGGGTTCCATTTCCTTGTGTCCAAGCATACTGATATCTGTATTACTTTTAACAGTGCATAAGAAAAACTTGAGGTTCTACGTATGCATTCTCCCTCCCTTGACCATTAAAACTCCCCTCCAAAAAATGTGGTTGAAAAATTCATTTTTGATTGCATTCTATTGTCTAAGCTAAAAAAATTTTAATCTCACCATAAGATTTAATCTCACCTTTTAAGTACCATTTTTGACATTGACTCCTAAATATAAAAATTCTTTTAAAAACTGGATGTGCTCTTTTTGTAATTTATCTGACTTGCAACCTTTTCTATTTCCTTATTCTTTTTTGGTGTCTTGTATTCCTATCTATTCTTTGATGATTGGAAATGTAAAGGCTATGGATCTGTCCTGGCATAGGAAGCATAAATTGAGCATGCTTCATCACAAAGATTTCACAGAAAGTTTGACTTAAGATTTTGATGCTGCTTTTGATTTTCTTAGCCTATTCTTTATTTCAGCAAAGAGCTAGGAAGTAAAACTAGCTTCTCTGTATATCTTCCTCCAACATTAGATGAGTCAAAAGAAAAATTTCCTGTGGTATTCTGGCTTTCTGGGTTAACTTGCACCGAAAAGAACTTTATTGAGAAATCTGGCTTTCAAAGACTTGCTGCACAGCATAAATTAATTGTTGTTGGTCCTGATACAAGCCCAAGTATGTTTTACATCTTTTTTCATTTATTTTCGAGTTATTAGTACTTCAAAGCCTATAGTAAGTTAGGACGCGCTAGAAAGCAATCTTATTTAGTGAAAACTGCTGCTTTGCAAGTATAATAAAATGTTTTATCCTTATTTTCTAGTTGATAGTCTAGATGACTTGATGACTGTAGATGTAGTCTAGATGACTGGTTTTTAAAAAGCATAGCCTAGTTAGAAACATAACATTTAGCATGACATTTAATACCATATCTATAGCTGTGGTTTCTGGTGCCATATGTATTGATATGTTTTGTAATGCCTGTCATGCAAAGAAAAAAGCTGCGCCCCTTGCTGACTTTTGTACTGTCTATATTAATAGACTATGACAAAAATGGTGTTTTTCTTTACAAGTATCTTATCCCTTCAAATACTTTTGTACAACTAGAAAAAGAAGTAACTTTTGTAAAATATCATAGAAACCACAGGTAAAGATTCCTGAAATTTTTAAGACAATTTTTTTTCCCCATTCATGGGAAACTTTTTTTTTTTTTTTTTTTTTTTTTTTTTTTTTTTTTTTTTTTTGAAAATGAATAGTTGTACAGTTCAGTCTTTTGGAGTCAAAGTCCTGTGTCAGATTTTACTTAGTAGAATCCAGACTCAAATGTACTTTATATTAAGAATTAAACAACAAGACTTTTGCCAAAGTTTTTCTTGCTGTAACTGAATATTTAGCTTACATGTCCAATTAGAATAAGTAAGCAAATGGCATGTGGCAATAATTTGAGCATTTTTAGACTTTTGGAAAGTATATGCTGCGCGGAAAATTTTTCTAAATTATTCAATCTGTAAGAATATTTTGAACATGGTTGAAGCTCTGTATGCTGCACAAGTGTGCACAGTCTCGATTTCAACACAGCACTTGTCAGAGTGGCTATAAGTTAAGCCTGGTATTTCTCAATGATGTTGGCTCTCCCAATATTATTTGTAATACTTATTGATTTCCTGATACAATTTTGCCAAGAATAGCCTTTGCAAGCATGCCTTTAATATTTGCAATTCGCGATTGCAAGTTTCCAAACAATATTGTTCTTTCTTTATCTGCCAGGACGGTATTCAATATAATCCGATTGAACTAACAATAAAAGTTAACCCTACGGGTCTGTATATATATAAATGTGGGTTAAACAAAACTACGTCAAATGGAGTTGTACAAACCCTGGCTAAAGGGATCCAGTATTAGGGTGCCTTA